>WELB01000026.1:236712-289861 GCA_009602725.1 Spirogloea muscicola
GGCCGCGCCGCGCGCCTCCTCCGGCGGCGGCGGCGGCGGTGGCGGCCCGGGAGACTCGGCGGGCCAGGCGCAGGATCATGGCTTCCCTCTGCTGGATATCGTGAGCGAGCTCAGCCCTTGCCGAGCCCCGTGCAGCTGCTCCTGCTGCCGCGGTCGCCTGCCCGCCCCGCGGCATCCGCCAACGGGCGTCATCCGAGGGCCTTGCAGGCCATCTTGCCATTGACACCCTGTCATTGCCAGCATGTTGGTTGACAAGAGCACTGTTCGACTCGTGGGAAACTCACGTACTACACTTAGCACACTGCGCACTCTAAATTCTGAGACTCGTTCGGCAACATATCACAGGCGCACACTGCGTGCTGAATATCTCGATCGTAGTCTGGCCACCCAGCTGCTGCTTTAGCTAAGCTTTACTTTTAGCTAAGCTTCAGTCTGGCCACCCAGCTGCCAGCTTCAGCTAAGCTTCAGCTCGGTTGGGCTTGGCCAGGCGGGGGCCTTCTAACTCCGCTGCGACTCATGGCCCTGTGTGCAGCACTGGGACTGGGCGGCCGCCGAGCCTGTCGCAGGCCAGGACGCCTTCGACAACGTGGTCAAGGAGCAGCTTGCTGGCTCTGGAGGATCCGCCGGCAGCCCTGCCAGAGACGCGGCTGTCCTGGACCCCGGCGGCCTCGCGAGATACGCGGCCATGCTTGGCCTGCAGTCCCCCGTGTCGGAGCGCGAGGAAGCCGCGCTCGCGCTCTGGCGGCACGCCAAGGGCGGCCGGGCTTGCATCGACCAGATTGCCGCCATGCCGGGATGCCTGAACCTCCTCGTGCTCCTCCTGGGGTCCGGCAGCAGCCCCCCGGCTGCGGAGGCCGCCGCCGGGCTGCTGCAGCGCGTCGCTGCGGTCGAGGATTACCGGCTCGAGCTGCAGAGCGCTGGCGCCCTGGAGGAGGTCGCTGGCCTCCTCTTGCGAGGTGCGCCACCAGCGGTACAGGCCGTTGGCCCGCACTCGCCACCGTCCTAGTCATCTCTCTACAGCAAGTCCTTGATCTATAGGCAAGTGATCAGAGGTTACCGGATTGAGGTTACTGTTGTAGTGTCAGGGTCTACAGTAGCCAGTGGCGTTGAGCCCAAGAGCTCCTGGCATGTGCTTCCCCGCTTTCTCAGGTCGAAGAACAAGCATCCGGCCTCCTGGTCTCCCTGTCCACCGCCGTCTCTGAGGCTCCCCGCGTTGTGGAGCTTGGCTTGCTGCCCAAGCTCGTCGCCATGCTCGACCCGGCTCACCGCGCCATCCAGGAGGCAGCTGCCAAAGCCCTGGCCAATGTGACTCGCTGGCCAGGCGCGTGGGAGCAGGTAGCAGAGATTGGCGGTATACCCAAGCTGGTGCGTGGGCCAGAGCCTCAGCCTGTTACTGTTGAATGCAAGTTAGTTGCTGGCACTCACTTGTAATGTGGTGACTGCTAATTTTGTATCCCATAGCCTGCACATCATTGCCCAAGTCAAAGAAGGGCTTCTTGGTATGGGCATGTCAAGACCTCATTCATTTCAGGCCTTCAAGCTCCAAGTAGCTGGTGCTTTGAACACATTGGAAGGAGAGACAATCATCTAAGCTTCATTGTGATTGTCAAAGCAGGCACAGCTCGTTCTGGAGGAGTCCACGCAAGGGCTGGCGAGACAGAGTGCCCGCAGCGCGCTGACGGAGCTCTGCAAGGTGCCCTTTCTCAGGGCCTTGATAATTGAGGAGGGGTTAGTGGTTGTGCCCCTCATTGGCGCTGACGCCTACCGATCCTTCAAGCCGCTGCTGCATGAGGCGCCGCAGCTGCCTCAGAGCGTCAAGCTGGAGAGACAGACCTTGCCAGCTGGTGAGGATGGGGACTTTGGGGCCGGCAGCCTCCTCCTGGGCCTGTCTGTCTTTGATGAGGCGAGCCAGGTGGATGAGCAGGCGCAGCAAGAGCTTGAAGGCAAGGTGCGGCAGCAGTTCCTGGCGCGGCTTGGGATCCTGGAAAAGGCCCAGGCCAAGCAGCAAACTGCTAGCGACCAAAGCCTCAACGTGGTGATCGGCGACAGACAGCCTCAAGACGAGATGGCTGGCCCAGCAAATGGCGGCATGTCTAGTGGGGACAGGTCGTCGGACAATGTTGAGAGAGTTACGGTGATGCCACGGTTGGACGGCCTGCCTCGCCTTGTCCTCATCCTTGGCCTTGACGATGCCACTGTGGCTGGAAGGGCTGCAAGAGCAGTTGCAGAATTCGCTATGACAGAGGACAATCGGCAAGCGATGCGGAATGCTGGCGCCATACCGCACCTCGTTCGCCTCCTTGGCTCTGGAGACGAGGAAGCAACAGCAGCTGCAGCTGTTGCTCTCAGCCAGCTAGCACTCAGGTCCTTAGCCTCAAGCTTGATCACCAAACCTATAGGTTGTCAAGTATCAACGGGTCATGAATGTCTACTTGCTCATTGAATGTATCTACAGTTGCCGCTTGTGGAGCTGGAGCAGCACGTTGTACCACACGCGTACAAGTATAGAAGCCCTCTAGAAGGTGGCTGTATACCCACATCGTCATGGAAAGAAAGTCATTGCACAAGCACAGGTTAGCACTTGGTTTCTGATGCTTCTTACTGTGTTGGATCTTGTGATCGTCCAGCGCACCTGTCAGAGGTTCCATTTGCAGTCATGGAGCCATTCCTGCCCTGGTGGCACTGCTCATCGCGAAGAGCGCTCCAATTGGTGTCAAAGAGCAGGTTGACAGTCGTTTCCATATTGCTGATACACGGTTGACAAATGCATGCATAGAGAATTGCTTATGCTGGTGCCAATAGATACATATGGAACATACCTGTGAGTGGTGATGAGCACATGCCAACAGACGGGTTGCATTAGTTGTTGCATCAGTTTCTAATGACATCCCGATCTTGGCATATGAGAAGTATATAGTTCACAGAGCAGGCCCTGATGACCAGATGCCTTTTCCTTGGAATAGGTTATGGGCACCCTCTTGAGGTTGTCTGATACTGACCATTATTCTGGCACAGCGGTACTGGGCACAGCACCTCAACACTCCATGCTTTGCCATCTGCTCAGGCATGTAGCTCAGCTAGGCAAAGTCTGCATGGTAGCACGTGTCCATGGCTCCGAGACGCGGTTACCTGTAATGCGGTACAAGCTGTCTAACCAAGTCTGTGACTGGGACCTCTGTTCAGGGACAGGATGTAGGGCTTCTTGAGATGCTTAGAGCAGGTGAAGGTAGTCAGGAGGCACCAGATGAGTCTGGCAATGCGCCACAAGGCAAGCCATCTGCAATGCTTGATCCCAGGTAAATGTGGCTGCTTTGAGCAGAGCTATACACTCAAGCCTGGCTAGGCCTTAATCTGGCCTCTAAACCACCACCAGTAGTATGCTTGCTGACTGCAAGCTTCTATTTGACTGGATGCAGTAACTGGTTGTATCTTTCACTTAATTTGTCAGGCCTACTTCTTTCGTTCTAAGTTTACTGGCTGTCACTGTCATGGGCAGGCAGGAACTCCTGGAAGCTGGTGGACTTCCTCCTCTTTTGGAGTTGCTGCATGTTGGGAGCATGAGTCAGAAGCAGCTCGCAGCCAAGGTTCTTGTCAGTATCGCCAGTGAAAGGTCGAATTCGGATGCAATGGTGTCTGCGGGCATCATTGACGCCCTCGAGGTGGCGCTGCACCTGCAGCATGCACCAGGTGAGCAATGAGACGTAACCCTGAAGGAAGGCTCATTAGTGAAAGTTGCATGTGCTATGAGCTGGGTCCTGGTCTACATTCAAGTACAGAGTAAAATTGCATGTGCTATCAGCTGTGTCGTGGTCTACATTCAAGTACAGAGTGAGCTTGCTGACACAGGGTTGATACTGACTGCTGGCTAGGTACAACAACTGCGGGTGAGGGCCTTGACGAAAGCCGGGAAGGTCTTCCCCTCGAGGAAAGCGAAGGAGTACCTTTGATGGAGGAGCTGTGGCAGATGCAGACCGCCTGCGGCAGGGTGGTGGAGCTGTTGGCCACCTATGTAACGGGGGATACAGCCTTTGCTCTCAGAAGCGCCGGCTTGTCTGCAGTGCTCAGGGATCTCCTTCGAGCAGAGGTGCCACTGTCGGTCAAGGAGCAGGCAGCGGCAGCGCTGCTCAAACTCGAGGACCGTCCCCCCAGCTTGGGCTTCTTCAAGGCCCCCGATGCCGGGGTGAAGAAGGAGGTGGCCATGCTCAGCCTGCTGCCAAGCTTGGTGGAGCAGCTGAGCACAGCTCCCGCGCTGAAGTTGCGAGAGGAGGCCGTCCTCACGCTGCGGGATCTCGTGCAGAGCGGCGGTGACGATTTCGTTGCAGCCTTGGCGTCGGCTGGAGGGATTTTTCCAGTTGTGCAGCTTCTTGGCTCTAGTGAGGACAGCGTGCGCGAGGCTGCACTGACAGTTCTCTGCAAGCTGGCCATTGTGGAGGAAAATCAGCCAGCCATCCTTGCGGCAGGCGCACCGGACGCTCTGGAACGCGTTGTGAAGCGAGGCAGGGCGGATTGGGAGCTCGCTCTCCACGTTCTCAGGCTACTACCCGTTTGATATTACCTGCCGTCGGGCGTTTAGTCTCCAATGGCTGCATTGGTGAAGGTAGTCAGTCGCAAACCCAGGCATGAGCTGGTATACATACATGAGGAACTTCATGTAAGTATACCTTACTCAACTGGTGCAGAAGGCACGAACTGGCGTGGCGGTTGTGATTGCAACATTGTCAAGCTTGGCCAGAAACCATTTTTGCACCCTTCTGTGAGCTCAGAAGTGCGTTGTAGTAAAGCTTGTGCTGTGCCACAACCTGGTCAATCCTAGTCTACTATGGCAACCAGAGCTGGCTTTTCACATCATATACTTGCTGCTTAGGCTGCGGCATGCGGGGGGTAGTTGGAGATGATTGTGAATGTAGCTGGACGATGCAGGCGCAACCAAAGCATGATGGGTGATAGTTAGTCTGGAGTTTTGAGGGAGCAGCAGTGAGCCGCAGAGCGATGGTGTCTTGTAGTGATACACTTCTTTGCCATATATGCCAGGACGAGTCAGTCAGGCAGAAGTTGAGAATGCAAAAGACAACGGGGGGCTTGCCACCGGGTGGATATTCCAGTGGTGGGCCGAAGCACAGGAGTGAGCACTCCTCCATTTCCAAGAGCAGGCGCAGTGGCTGGCTGTCCAGCTCAACATAGCTTTGCTTGAGGCCACAGATAATGGGGTAGATTACCTACTCCGTGCAGTAAGAAACAATTGACATCCTAAAAGCCCTGAGCATTGCATGAGCTGTAATCACTTGCATTGGCCTTCTGTCCTCGAACTCCATCATGCTGACACCTCTCCGCCCCAGCATTGCTTGGAATGCTTGAGAGGGGCTGGCTGCCTGTATTCAGCGTCCTCCACCGTGCTGGAGAAGTGCCACTCTTCGAAATTTGCAGCTTAGAAATCTCACCACATTGGTCCGTCGCATTATGGACAGGGTCAGGCAGGCTCGGGTCTGCTCATGGCAGCCACTCCCATGAACTGCCAGTCCACAGCCATCTTCCATGTTAACACTACCCATTAAGAGGCAGGCCGCTGCAACCTTCCAAACGTGACCCTAGTCTGCTCCAGGCTCTCGGGCTGGCCACTTTTCCAGCCACCCGCCTGCTCTAGTAGAGCGCCTTGCCTTCGGCTGTCATTGACGCCAGCGCAGGTGTCTGGTCGCTGCTGCTCAGCCTGCTGAGCAAAGTGGGCTGGCGGCGCCGCCCTGCCCATTACCTCACACCTGCACTGTGCCTTCTCCTCCGAGCTCGGCCGGCCGCTCGCAGCCGCTGCCCCTCCTTGGGGAGGCTTCGCCGTCACGGCGTCCATGGCGGGCCACACCAAGCACCACAACGAATAGCTCTCGTAGGGGCGCGGGCTGCGAAGCGCTACTGACAGAAGACGAAGATGGACAAGGTAGGGAGTACGGGTGGAGGTGGTGGGCTCTGCATCTACGGTTTTGGTTTCGGGATTGGTGTGCGGTTTTTAATTATTAGAAAAGCTCCGCTGCTGGTTGTCAAACAGTTTCTCGTACTTCAGATCTCCGAGAAGTTCAGGTTGCAGGAGAAAGGGCTCGCCTATGGAGGATAGGGGCTGGAAAAGCCAGCCCAAGAAAGAAGGAACAAAGTTCGAGAAGGGGGCCAGGGGAAGCGCTAAGAAAGCAAGCACAACAAGAACCAAAGCAGCTACGTATTACTCGGTAACCCCTGCTAAGCAGCCTCAGGTCAGAGAAGCTAGGCTCCTGGAAGTGGGTCCCTTGGCCAGAGCCAGAGGCAGCAGCGAGGGCTCTGCGGGCACGCAGGTGCAGCGCGCGGGGCATAGACCTCTGCAGCGAGACGGCCAAGCGCATCCGGTACACCTGCGCTAGCGACCCGGCTGCGGGAAAGTCCACTGGCTCCCCCATGGAAGCGGCGGACGATGGCGTGGCGGGCGAGCTGGTTGAGCAGCTCGAGCCACCGAGCGCCCGACGTTCGGGTTGCCAAGTCATCGCCGGCCCTCCGGATCGGTCCAAGAGCCCCGCTTTCCGCAAGGAAGACACGTGCGCCGGCAGCCGCGCCCGCAGCGCACCCAGGCCGCAACAGAAGCCTGTCGGGACCTGCCGACCTGGCGCTGCACGTGGGCCTCCGGCCGCGCAGACCGGCGGCTTGGGCCTCCCGCCAGCTGGCTCCGTGGCCCGTCGGGCGCACGTGCGAGCGGATGCCCCCGCCTTCCGCGCTCTTCGGCGCCGATCCCGCGGGGCTCCCGCCAAAAGCGGACCCGCCATCCCGCCAAAGGGGGGCCCCCCGCCCCGCGCCACCTCCCTCCTCTCCCGCCAAAAGCGGCCCCCGCCCCGCGCCACCTCCCTCCACTCCGCCGAAGCCCGCCGCCCCCCTCCCAGCCTGGCCGCGAGGGCCCCACCCCCAAAGGCCTCGAGCTTGCCAGCGTGGGCCGCCCTCACCTCCCCCCCCTCCTCCCCGCCTGCAGCCCCCGGCTGCGCAGCAGCTCCGTCCTCCTCCTCCCCGCCTCCCTTTCCCAGCTCCTCCCCCTCTCGAGAGCCCCCTTGCTGCCTGGCCACTCCCGGCAGGCAGCTCCCGCAGCTCCGCCCGCAGCCTTCGCCGCCGCTGCCGCCGTCGCCGCCGCCGCCGCCGCCGCCGCCGCCGCCACCGAAGTCTCGCAAGACCGCCGCCTCACACCGCCTGCCGGCTCCGGACGATGCGCCGCCGCCGCTGCCGCCGCTGCCGCTGCGGCCACCGGGCTTGCCGGGCCTGGAGATGCGCATGACGGGCCCGCCGCTCGGCGGGGAGCTGACGACGTCCGCTGCGCCGGCCTCCCACCGAGACCCGGCCGCCGCAGCGGCCGCGCTCGCAGGGCCGCCGCCGCCGGCGAGGCATGCCCGTGCAGCTGAGCCGTCGACCCGGCTCTCGATTCTGTCAGCCAGTGTTGTGGCGAACGACGGCGCGCGGCTTTCAACGACGTCTTCGGAGAGCCCAATCTCCATCGCCACTGCCCACGATCCCGGCAGCGATGGGCGCCGCAGCTTGGTCCCGTCCCTCCTGGGGGGCCTGCACGTCGTCTCGGCGGTGCCGTCCATCGTGGTGACCAGCCGCAGCAGCGGCATGGCGGCGGCGCAGTCCAAGCGCGTGTGCATCGACTACCGGCTCGTTGTTGTCGCGAGGGCCAAGGACTGAGCTGTCGGCCTGTGACGCACAAGCAAGGCCTGCATTCACCTCCTCGGGCACAGAGTCTGGCGAGGCATCATCCCGAGGACGAGCAGTGCAAGGCTTTACGCAGGCTGCTGCTGCTGCTGCTGCTGCAGAATCTCGAGGAGGTTTGGAATACCCTCGATTGAGGTCTCACCAGCTTCTTCATGAGGTTGCAGCAGCCACTGACTTTAGACTTTTTTCGTTTAGTCACAGTCTCCATACCCAGGTTGCAACAGGATGCATTTACATGTTGACTGGTATATAACTCCAACACTTGCAACTAGAAAAGATGTTAACACATGTATGGGTGCATGTAGACTTGCTGGCAGTATTGGTACATGAGATAGGCGACAAATGTCCATCGTATACTAGGCGCGTGTATTCGTGAGCCTGCTAACCTCACTCCCCGACTGTTCTCCAATAGTATGTCAATAGCAACTCAAGGTCTTGATCTGTTCTTACTGCTGGGGTACCCTGAGTGAGTCAGCACCAAGCAAGACTTCCCAGCAGTCTGCTCTGTACCGATTTAGTGGTGGCAGTGACGAGATAGGAGTGGGTAGAGAAGCACAAGAGTTGGTTCTTCTATGTATTGGCGGGTTACCTACTCTCAAAGCGGCTCCACTTGCCTCAGAGCGGCTCTACTTGCAAGCAACCCAATCGGCTGTGAACACATCAGATCTAGAATCACTCTTGCAGGGGGTGGCAATTACTGAATCAAAGCATGTTGGGGTCCTCAATCACTCTTAGCTACTTCCTCATATTCTCCTGAACAGGCTGCAGATTGGGGCAGCCTTGTTTTCGTGTGTAGTAATCGTGAACGAGCTCTAATACCCAAGAAGCTTCCAATCATTCCCAAAACCTGCGAGCAGAGAAGAACTCTCGGTGTGGATGTGCTTGCCGATGGTTTTCCAAGGCTGCTCGGATCTCCTTCGCCTGCCAAGCAGATGACTGAAAGTGTGATCAGGTCCTTCAAAAGGGCACCTCGAGATGATAGAAGGCATCTGCCAAAGGTTGCCAGAATTGGCTATGACCACAATACTGACTGCAGGTTGTTCAACAGTGCAATTACACAGCCACTACTTACGAAGATGCAACCATTCCTCAGACACCCAACTTGCCCCACAAGCAAGTACCATGTCTCTCTGGAGGTCTACAAGACACTGTCTAACATGGAGGTCTACAAGACACTGTCTAACACAGTATGCATGGCCACTTTGACTGCTTGAGGACAAGCTCCAGTAGCCTTACAAACACCCAGACACTGCAACACGGGCAGCATGTGCATGCTGTGGGCAACTCTAGATTGCGAAGATGCAGAAAACGTACATCAAGGCGACCGTCGTGGTCTGTGTCGAGCATCCTGAACACAAGGTCCAGCTCCCTCTGCAATACCCAGTAATTCTATGTTTGATGCATGCCTGAGAAGCCAGCTTAAGTACAGCCACACAAGAATAGACATGGCATGTGCTTGTTTGCTCTAGAAGAACGTGGCCACCTCACCTTGCGGACGTTCTTGGCAGATGGGTGAGCCTTGCACAGGAGAAGGAAGTCGTCCTTTTTCACTATTCCATCTGCAGATTCCAAGGTAGTAATGATCCACGCATAGTTCATTTTAAGCGTTAATGTTATGCAGCCCTACTAGATATGTACATTGCCAGTCAGCGGTGCATATAAAGCGGAGTGCACACAAAGGACCAGCTCCTGTTGGCCAAGTCTTGATCAAGCAACAACTGAAACATGGCCTAGCTTTGCAGGATCACAATAAGGACTGTCAAACCATGGCCCACCTCGGCTAGCTACGGCCTGGACTATATCGTCAATGTCGTCCATATGCTGAAGAAGGTCCCGAAGCGCTGCTTGGTCCTGCAAGTGTGGCTAGGACTCATGACGTCAGACAAGCTGGACTTGTCACCAGGCACCGTGATGTAGCAAGATCATACAAATACGCATGGTACCCGGCTTTCGACCAAACAGATGTATGGTCAATCAGTACGCAGAGACAAGACAAGAGAAGAGGCCTACTTGGGCACGTCTCCTGTCAGCCGTGCTCGGTCGAATCTGGAAGAAGTAGATGAAGATTGCAAGTATTGCGACTGAGGACAGCGCAGTGCTCCCTACCACATAAGCAAAAAAGTGCGGGTGGTCCTCCACCCCACTGAGATTGCGCCACATGACAGCGTTTAGTGAGGTTGCTTGGAGATAAGCCCTGACTGAGGCTGCCTGCCACTTGAAGCATAGATTTTCAGCCCACCTTGCCATGGCAGATGACTTGCCAACGAGAAGCAGCTTCGCAGTGAGACTCACTTGGGAATGTTCATGCCAAAGAAGGCAGCTGGTACAGTTGCCCTGCGCCCACATCAAACAAGGGCGATGCCGACTATTGGGTCTGATCCATTGCTTGCCACAGGTTTTAAATTTGTGAATTAACATGCTTGTCCATCTGTCATCGGCCTGAGACAAGTAAACTTTATGAAGGGTCATAAACTTCGAATGCAAGGAAGACTGTGACTGTCAGCTTGCCGCATATTTGTATATCGCGGTCCATATCACGAGGAACTTTTGGGCATTGCAAGATTACAATTGTTGACAGGAGTTCAAGAGACTGTGAGGTGGTCTCACGAGGTCAGGCAGAGAGTAGCAATGGACGTGAAAAGGTTGATCCGAATGATGCGGTTGCGCGTCGTGTCCAGCCCTAGCTCCCACACCTGCCCGGACACCCAGGTCAGCAGCTTGTAAGCAGGCCGATACGCATCAACCTCCACAGTAACGCCTTCGTGCTAGACAAAATCAAGTACTAGTCAAAACAAATGCACGTGCGTTCATCTGCAACGTGCTCAGGATCTGGGCTTTCACAAGCCAACAGACCTCTTGTGCCGCTTCCATGTTGGTACGAAGCTCCGAGAGTGCACCCCCTACATCTTGCAGCTGGCACAAGCGATGCGAGCATGCCACAAGCTAGGTGGGTTTAAAGTTGGTGGAGAGGTTGGGAAGACTGAGCTGCCAGATGCAAGTCAGCAGCAGCAGGCCCCACGCCTGAATTAAAAGCTCAGTCTTGGTGGGCTTCCGAACAATTCCTCAGAAGCCAATTCTGCAAGTCCCAAAGATCCTCTGCCATGATCATGCTGAAAATTTCTATCCTTGCCTGGTACCTCGTTAGTGTAAGAGATGAGCATGTCCACTGTGGCTGCCTTAGCCTTGTGTTGCCGTTCCTCTACTGCCTGGGAGCCATTTCTGCGTCCTGCATCAAGACCATGGACAGCAGTGTGCCACGAGCTGGTGACAAGGAGCTCTGATGAGCTCGTCCATTGGTGGCAGCCTCATTGGTCAAATAGCATGCCATTAATGATTTGCATGCTATATCGTAGATACGTTGTGATTGTGTTGCAGCCTTGACTTACATTGTAGTCTAAGACGAGATGATCTGACTTGAGACCAAACAACCGACCCATTGTCACTCACAAATGCCAAAGCCACCAGACTAGCCCAGTGACTGCCAACATTCTATGAGGCACTCACTGTGCCCGCCAGAATTCGCGCCGAGATCATAATATGCCGAGTCGCCGACTGCCTCGGGCCAAGACTGCGGGGAGGACCCGTCGCACAGGAGCCCAAGCATGTCGTCATTGCCGAGCACCTGTGCAGAGCACAGCACCTCGAAATCGTCAGACAAGGTGAACACAATAACTCCATGCTGTACTTCCGTCTTGTACACCAGCAAGTGTAGATCACCCAGAGCACATAATACCAACTATTGTTGAGAGAACGGACGTGCATAGCAGAAAGGCCGAGTGCCAAGACAGGGAGCTCGACGAAATCACCTCCTCAATAGCACTGTGACTTTCTCGCACGTCATTTTCAAGGCTCGTAAGAGCTCCCTTTAGTGGCAGCAGGCGGTGCAAGCTTCGCCATGACAAATCCCACCCTGATTGTCAGCCGTGCTGAAAATATATATGAATCGCCCAGCAGCTCGCCTCACAAAAGAGTAAGTTCCATTGCACAATCGATCTCAAGAATATCCACATGATGGATATTCAGAGCAGCCCATTATTGAGCATCACGCAAGCCCGTACCCCGCCAAGCTCACGTCCTCCGTAAGGTCCTCCAGCATCCGTTCCACGACCATCCGCAGCCTTCTCTGAGCAGGAGGGAATAGAAGTGAAAATGGCAGCAGAATCTTTACAAAATAAGTCCTCAAACACAAAAATGAGTGACTCTGCAAGAACCTGGGTCACTCTGCCATTCGTCTTCGGTGCTTCTGAAGAAAGTAAAGCAAATGGTGATGCTGTTGGAAGTTTGTGTTGTGCCGCCCTGCCTCTCAAACTTGTGGTCGAAGAAGGAGGTGGTCTCGTGCAGGATGCCTTCGAGCATGCGGAGCCGGAAGGGCATGGTGCCCCACATGGGCGATGCCGGCCGTCGCTCCAGCTCTGACATGGTCATCGCAAATGCATCCGTCGACCTGGCAAAGACGATCAGCGCCTCAGCTGCTGATATCATGTGCGACGTCTGAGTAGCATACAAAGACACTTCGAATCAGAGCAAAGCAAGTCAAAGACCATGGCCTTTTCTTGGACTTTGCTGAGAGGCCGAGGTCACCCACCGGATGAATCCACGGTGCATGTGCCTGTCGCCACCTCCATGGCCACCCTCCTCCTGGTCGCAGCCCTCGTCTCTGCTGCCATTGTCCTCCTTGTCGACCGACAGCGCTGTGGCGCCGGCGCTAAGCGGCCGATGCCGCTTTGCAGACGCCCTGCAGCACACCTCAGCAAGAACTTGCATCACAAATCCAGGAACTGATTTGCTGATTCGAAAAACGTGCGAGATAGCAAGTAGTGTGCAATGCTAGTGTCCTTCAAAGTTGGGTGCGACGCGTCGTGACTCAGCAGCTAAGACATGTCACGCATGCAGCATCGGCATCCTGTACACTGCCGAGAGGGCTTGGGGCAGCCCGGAGTTCTGCAAGTGAGGAGGAAGGACAGTCCGGGGGACCGAGGAGGAGGAGGGCTCACCTCGGGCGGCGCGCATCGAAGAAGAGGGCGTAGTCCTCAGCCACCACGGCGCGGACATTCTCCATCCTCACAAGAAGCTGCGCGCGGAGCTCCGGCTCAGATTCGTGGACCTCGGCCTCAGGGATGTCCGGCGAGGCAAAGGAGGATGCTTGGCGCTGTGGCCAGAGGGGGGCTCACTTTGTTACTGCGGATGGCCAAGACAGCCCGCTTAGGCGCGAACGAGGAGCTGTCGACCGCGTCCAGGTCCCGGGGCCGCATGCCCTGCAGCAAGCGTTAACGGCCAATAACGGCTGAAGCCTTCAACCTCAGCGACACACAGCGCCGCATTGATTGGCCCATCTGCTGCGCAGCGAGAGCGAGAGCGAGAAGGAGAGGAGAGCGAGAGAGCCCCACCAGCTCGTCGAGGTCGAGAGCCATGCGTCGGTGCTCGCCGCCAGCGTCGAGGCGCACGACCTGTATGCAGCGTCGAGCAGCGGCGGCGGGCTCACTCAGCAGCTCCAAGATTCAGAATGCCGACGTTGGCAGCTGGGTACGAAAGCCAAATCCTTTCCTGATTCTACACGTCATCCCGAAGCCTACTGCTTCAGGCGGACCTGGTATGGCTTGCCATCCGGCGCACTCGGCGCCAGCTGAGGCTCTGCGGCAGCGGCTGTCCCCAGTGGCGCTCTCTGCATGAGCTGCCGCCACACAGTGCCACGGAATGGCCGCCCGGTGGCCGACTCCGCCTGTGTTGGTGCTGGTGGTGGTGGTGATGGAGGCGGCACGGCAGAGCTGCTGCGGCTGGCAGCCGCTGCTGGGCCTCTCAGCAGCCGCCGGGCCAGCCGCGCTGCGGAGCTCCGCTGCAGTGGTGCCGCCATGGCAGGCCGTTGCCGCGATCAGCTGCGGGCTTGTGAGCTCAAGTGGCTAGTTGCATTATGTGGGCATGCAGGACATCCATTGGAGGAGATAGGGGACAGAGGAGGGCGATGGGGGGCAGCGAGGAAGCGGGAGGCCTTGGAGGTGGGGGGTGNGAGAGAGAGAGAGAGAGAGAGAGAGAGAGAGAGAGAGAGAGAGAGAGAGAGAGAGAGAGAGAGAGAGAGAGAGAGAGAGAGAGAGAGAGAGAGAGAGAGAGAGAGAGAGAGAGAGAGAGAGAGAGAGAGAGAGAGAGAGAGAGAGAGAGAGAGAGAGAGAGAGAGAGAGAGAGAGAGAGAGAGAGAGAGAGAGAGAGAGAGAGAGAGAGAGAGAGAGAGAGAGAGAGAGAGAGAGAGAGAGGACCCGGGGGGCCGGAACAAGCGCGCCCAGCTTAAGCCACTTAGAGATCGCGAGCTCCAGATCTCCAGCGCCACAGAGCTCGCCACAGCCAGCGCCGTCGCCCACCGGAGCGCCCACATGCCCGGGCCTGCGCTGCGTCTGGCGTCCTGCCCCCCCTGCGCCACCGCAGCCGCTAAAGATGGCCGCTGCCGAGCGCCCCGGCGACGCCGCCGCCGCCGGCAGTTCCTGCAACGTCGCTCCCGATCACCGCCGAGTGATAGCCCACTTCGTGCGTCCAGCGCCGCTGCAAGCCCTCGCCACGACCGCTCGCCCGCGCTGCTGGGCGGCCTGCCCCTGTGACCGCCTGATGGTGCAGCCATGGCTGCGGCGCTGCGACGGCAGGACCTGGACTGCTTCTACGCACAGGTGGAGGAGCAGCGGCGGCCCGAGCTTGCCAGCCGGCCCCTTGGCGTGACACAGGTGGGCTTGGCTCTGGCTCTGGCCTTGTTGGCTCGCAGAGGAGCCTGTCTGCCGTGCCAGTCTCAGAGGCTGGCAGCCATGGTTGCCCACATGTGTCGCAGGAGCATTGAACCCTGATAGCTCGAGAAGTCGGTGTCATGATTTTACACTACACGTAAGAGCTTACATGCACACCCGAGAGCGAAGTGATTGCCGTTGAATCAAACACTGACATAATAAAGTTCCGTATCTTCATCCTGCCACCACTCGATGTGGCGCTGCAGAAGTATCTGGTGGTGACGAGCAACTACGCAGCGCGGCGGCTGGGCGTGCCCAAGATGGTCCCCATCAGTGACGCCAAGAGGAAGTACGTATGCGGGGGCTGCCTTTCGCCACAAAGTCGGAGCCTCCTCCCGTCGGTCATTTACTGCTTGACGCTGGCAGAGGCTGGAGCTAGACAATGGCTGCGCTCGGACCCCTGCACTGGCAATGGCTGTTTGGCAGCTCCTGTGCTTTTGCTTTGGCAATGCCAAAAAATGTCTGCAGCAAGCCCTTTTCCTACCTCTGCTTCATATGCAGAGTGGAATCTGGGGCTGGCGCGCAGGTGCCCGGACCTGGTGCTGATCAACGGCGAGGACTTGACGCCGTACCGCGCGGCTAGCCGGCGCATCATGGACGTTCTCCGCCGGTGGGGTACAGTGGAGAGGTGTGAGATGCCGCCCACCTGAACGCCCGTCTCGCAATCCGGCTCCCCCAAAAAAGAGAAACGCTTGCATCGAGTGCCAAATGACTGCGCAGCCCAATATACGATCGCCACTTCAGAAGCTTGAAAGCGGGATCCTTGCTGAGCCTGTGCAGGCTTGGCCTGGATGAGGCCGTAGTGGACCTCACGGCGGAAGTAGCTGCAAGGGTGCGCGCCTGCAGCGTGCCGGCAGAGTACTGCGGCCATGTCGTCTCTACGGGCCCGGCGGTTGCCGCCGACCTGGCGCCTGGCTGCGGCAGCAGCGCCAGGTACTGTCCAGAGCCCGGCAGCAGAGAGGAGGTGGTAGAGCTGCCGGACGGCACTCCGGAAGCTCCTACGCAGGACTGGACAGCGCGCCGAGTGGTGTACAACGCATTCGAGAGCAGCGGCCAGGAGGTCCCAGCCGGCAGCAGAGGCAGGAGCCCGCAGCAGGGCCCGAGTGTGCCCAGGGCCCAGAAGCAGAGTGCGGAGGTCGACGCCACCGTGCGGTTGCCAGGTGAGGTCGAGCTGATGTTGGGCAGCCAGGTGGCGCTGGAGGTGCGGTGCGCCGTGGAGACCGAGACTGGGTACCGCTGCTCCTGTGGCATTGCCCACAATGTGCGGTGCTGGAAACCCCACCTCCATTCACACAACCCTAAACCCTAAACCTGATACTCTAAACCCGTATACCTTGCACCCTAAACCCCTAAACCTAAACTCTAAACCCCATCCTAAAGTCCTGGCGCAGCCATTTCTGTTGTAGCCCTTCCATGCATTGGATGACTGATCCAGCTCGGAGCTGCCATTGCAGAAGATGCTGGCAAAGATGGCGTGCGGGCTGCACAAGCCGAACGCGCAGACATCACTGCCAGCAACCGCGGTCGCCTCCTTCATTGCGCCGCTCCCGGCCCGCAAGGTCAGCCACAACAGCCTGTCCTCTCACAATGACACATCTAGCAATCGGCTCGCTTGGACACCTCATTTGCCCATTCTTCAATGAAAACATGCTTACTAGTGGCATGGTATAGTGACGCTGGTCACTCTTGTGGAAGAATCAATAATGTCTTCACCCATCTCGTGATCAGTTAATAGATGCAGCCATGTGCTCCAGCAGGAAAGGTAGGTGTCATACCGACACAGCCTACGGCCATGCTCATAAGTTGTTGAGATTTGATTCGCCTTGCACTGAAATCGAAGCCATTATGCAGGTGCCAGGTGTGGGTCATCACTTCTCCAGAGCATTGCAAGAAATTGGCGTGCAGACCATCTCGGACCTGCAGCAGCTGTCGCTCGACCACCTCATCTCGATGTAAGTGCTGCCTCTTTCATGGCCTCCTCTCGACCCTTATGTCGTAGACTTTCATTCATGTCTTTCTCCAAGGTCTTCTTTGTAGCCTCCACTTTGCCCTTGTGTCTTACAATGATGTCTTCCTCCAAGTCTTGCAATCTGGGGTTAAATCAATGTTTCCTCACAAGTTTGCAATGGCATTGATGTAGAGGATGCCTCTCCCTCCTCTGGGACATTAACCCCTGCTTTTTAATATGCACTCTGCCTCTGCCATTGTTTTCAACTGTGATAGCTCAATATATTGCGTGGCATTGGCTAGGTGCACTGATCACCTTTGCATTCTCATTCACAAGTGACAAGTGTCGTGACACTCAAGTCGGGCGCTCTTGTTGATCAGCTTTGGGCCGCAGGTGGGTGCCTTCATGCATGGAGCAAGCAGAGGGCTGGATGGCACGCCCGTGCGGGACAGGGGCCCGCCCAAGTCCATCTCCGTTGAGGACTCATTCCGCGGTTGCACGTCCCTTGCAATCGCACAGGTGTGGTCCCAGCTTCATCCGATAGTGGACTGAGCAGCTTACATGAGGAAACCACCAGCTCACTAGGTGGAAACTCTCACTTCTCATGCTTACAATTCTTGTATTGAAATGGGTGCAGACTATCCTGGCCATGCTCGCCCCTGACTTCATTGCACGCCTGGACGAGGACAGGGAGGAGACGGGGAGGACGCCAAAAGCGCTGACCGTCAAGTGGA
Organism: Spirogloea muscicola; assembly: GCA_009602725.1. NCBI lineage: Eukaryota > Viridiplantae > Streptophyta > Zygnematophyceae > Spirogloeales > Spirogloeaceae > Spirogloea > Spirogloea muscicola. Next base: position 253,860 of record WELB01000026.1, read on the forward strand.
GGGCGAAGGGTGCAGGCTGGTATGCCCCACCATCCCCCAAATGCTAGCATTGTGCCACAAGGTCCTAGCTAACGTCTTTCAAATTTCTCACAATTACTGGTGGCCAGCTTAGGCTCATGCTATTCTTTTGGCTAATGGATATACTGTCAGACAGCAAGGAACGGGGCTTGTACTAAGTGTAGGTGAATTCACTATCCAGGCTCCCAATTGCAAATTCCTTCCAAGCATTTCATTCAACAATGAGACAGCTCCTTTGCATGCAGCTTTAGAAATGTGAATACTTCATCCACGTCATCCTCACTTTGATCGTCTGCAACAGGCGATTTTCGTCAATATCATGCCCAATGCCGGCGGATGTCACGTCAAGGGCAATGCCAAGTGAGGGCCGGGCAGAAGCTGCTACAAGTTGCGCAGTGCGCCTACTGGCGAGGGCGTTCGACAGCGGCGCTGAACTCAACCTCTTGGTTCTCAACCTTGGCGCAACAAATTTCGTTCCTGCTGACGGGAGTGAAGCAAGCCGGGATAACTGCAGCATTCAGGGCTACTTTGACAAAGATGCGGTGGTGCAGGGTACGGCAGTGATTCCTGCCAGCCTGCAGAGTCAGCTGGCAGAGCTGCAGCGGACATCGCCGAGCTGCGGCCGGCACCGCGGCAAGCGTGAGGCACGGGCAGAGCGGGAGGAGCGTTTTGGAACCATCATTCCAGGGAAAGGTTCACCTGTTGGTGCCAAAGGCAGCACAGAAGGTCGAGCTTCGCCGGCCAGGATAGCGTGGCATGACGAGACTCTCGCAGCCGAAAGCCAAGGTGTGAGCCGCTGCTCGAGACTCTTACAAGCAGACTTTGACCTTCTCGAAGTCTGCTGGACCAGTGTCGCTAGCTTGCTCTGCAGACGAAGGCGTGCAAGAGAATGGCTGTAACCTGCTCAGCTCACTGCTGTTATGATTGCATACCTTTCTTGCTGCTGAAATCTGCAAGCTTTTGCAGACGACGAGGCCGACAGCATCTGGCAGGACTTGCGGGAGGCGAGCTACATGCGCCAGCTCCGCAGGCTGCAGCCAGCCGGCGGCCTTTCCGCTGGCACTGCAGATAGGCACTCAAAGCCGGACAACAGCTCTGGCATCGGGAACCACGTAGAAAGCAGCTCGCCGGCCCCCGACGACAAAATGGACGAAGCTTGGGTGTGCACCGACTGCGGCGAGCAGGTTGGGGCTGGCCTGCAGGTAGCACAGGAGCACCAGGACTTCCATCTGGCTGCAAGGCTGCAGGCAAACGAGCAGGGCGGCCTCGACCGGAAGCCATGGCCACTCAAGTCTTCTCTAGACGGGTTGTTTGAAACGGTAGCTACTCGCCGGGCCTCAACCGCAGCACCAGCTGGAGACCTTGTGAAGCGGCCAAGGACAGCAACGCTAGATCAGTTCTTCTCCTCAAGACACTCGCTCTCCTGAGCACATCTGGTGCAATCCTAGCTGCCACGCTACGGAGTTGCTGAGCAACAATACATCATGGTACTTGAAATCACTATGTTATGTCAAGCGCTTACTTTTGATGGCTAGGTTGTCATAAGGTGCACGACTAATGGTCTGTATCTGGTATAGTAGAATGTTGTGCTGCATGCGGGGAAATAAGAATGCTACAGGGCTTGTTATGCCATGCATACAAGTATAACGCATTTCTAACCGTCTAACAGTAGCACTCTTGACCTTCAAGCAAGCTTGGAGTTTGCGCTGTTTCGTTTCCACAAAGTGGACAGAGGCAGCTGCACAGCCAGTATCACCTGTATCCACGTACGGCGTCAACATGCAAGCCGCTTTTCGCATCTAGGGCTGGCCTAGGACATTCTCAGAAACACAAAACGAGATTTCCTTTGTCACGGAATCAGCATCAAATGTGTGCGCGCCATAGCAACGCTCAGCGGGGCACCTTAAATGTTTAATGAGTGGCTCGCGCCTAAGGCAATTAGGCAAATGCGAAGTACATCTGCCTCCAAGCAAGCAAGCCTACACCAAGCGGACTCTGCTTGGATCGGAGGAACGGGGACTCTGCCGGGTCAGCGAAAAGAAATTTATGCTAAAACAGAAGGTCTCAATCCTCGTAGACACGGCACTCGTCGCTCTCCGGGTTGCCGAGGCAGAACTGCTCCAGAGGGTCTCCCTTGACCGGGCCCTCAGAGCCGGGCCACTTGTAAGCAACGATGGTCGCCAGGTCCACCACTCTTTGGCTGCAGAACAGACACGCACATAAGTAACATAATCTGCTATCTCTTGATGTCAATCTATCAGGTTGAAGTGTAAGCACCTGCCAGCTTAGATTGTGTGCGAAAAGCCCGTTTGCTCAGGTGCAAGTTAGCAAAGCAGGATCTTCGATCTTGTGCCCTTACAGGGGAATGCAGATGCTTAAGATGGTGGTAGCGTAGCACGCTTTGCAGATGATAAGGAAAGGTCTGACATATAAATGCAGCTGGCCCAAAGTGAAGGAGAGAAAGCGAAAATGCTGGACGCGGTGTAGGCGTGCATACCTGTAGCCCCACTCGTTGTCGTACCAAGCAACAACCTTCACCATGTCATCGCCCATAACCATTGTGAGGGACGAGTCGACAGTGGAGGACACATCTGATGACCGGAAGTCAACGGACACAAGCGGGAGGTCACACACTGCCAAGATGCCCTGCACAAAGGAACAAACAGTGCACCAGGACGTTGGCAATGACTGCACCTTCCCATCCCGGGCTGCAAATGTGTTTGCAACCTATAACCTCTGCCAGTAGCAACTTTGACATTTGTACTACTACAGTCAAACTACCACTACAGATAATTTTGTTGAGAAATCCAAAGCAACGGTGCACGTGGACAGCAAAATAGCTCTTGTCCTTTGTCAAACCTAGAGCGCAAAAAGAAATGTGGATCTAGTAAATTGCCATTATTATTGGCCAGATGGCGATTGCACATCATCAAGCTCGCACCTTGAGAGGGCCATCAGCAGCCTTCCTGAAGGCCGCATTCACATCCTCGGCCGTCATGCCCTTCTTTTCCGTGTTGATCACGAGGTCCACGACAGACACATTGGGAGTGGGAACACGGAGAGCGATGCCGTTGAGCTTGCCCTTCAGCTGTCATCGGTCATTGCAGTACTAACACACAATCAGCCTGTGTGCAGCTCAGCTCAGATGTCTGCAACCTTCAACTCTATGACATCTTCGTGTCATCTGGAAAATCAGTAGCATCCTCTGCATGGATCTTGCAAACAATTCCTTCTTAAGACACCTGAAGCACCGCAGGCCAAACTTGCTATTGCAGGTCGATTTGGCTCAAGCGACATCAATAAGTGTATGGTGGCTGACCTGGGGAAGAACCAGCGACACCGCCTTCGCTGCTCCAGTGGACGTGGGCACAATGTTCAGGGCAGCAGCACGGGCACGGCGGAGGTCGCGGTGCGATGCATCCAAAAGCCTCTGGAGGGGGGATCAATAGGAAAATCCAATTTGATTACGAGACGCAGTGAACCTTGCCAATGTAATGGCTACTCATCATTCAGCTGTCTTTAACTGCAGACCGAAGCAATGTAGCAACACTGTCGGCACATAGATTGTCTCCATGTTAAGTCAAGGCATGTCAAACCTGGTCGCCTGTGTAGGAGTGTGTCGTTGTCATGGTTCCCTTGACAATGCCTGAATCGTGAAATATGAATGAGAGTGACGAGTTGGAGGGAGAGCCCGGCCATCAAAGGATTTTACCATGTGAAGACACAGGTTTTGAGCCTTATGGTCACAGTCATGCATGGAGAAGAATGGATGGCCACTGCAGGTGCTAGTGGCAGCCAGAGCTTCATCGCACATGTATGCCAAGCTCTTATAGAAACTCACAAGTGTTGCTTCTAAAAGTTTAGAAGACATACCAAACTCTTCATCAAGTATCTTCACGAATGGTGCAAGGCAATTGGTGGTGCACGATGCATTGCTGCAGATTATAGTACATAGATATGATAAGTCTGGTAGTACATAATAACAGTCAAGCCAAAATCTCATGAAGTCTGCGCAGTCCTCTTTTGCGATCATGAGGCATACACCACTCAAGAAGGTCTGAACCGAACACCTTCTGAGGTTCCTTGGACAAGTAGAAGTCTTGCATCATGCATTGACAGACCTGATGATGTTGGCATCGTGCGTGTAGTCACCCTGGTTGACGCCAATCACGTAAGTGGGAATATCAGAGCCCTTTGCTGGAGCAGTGATGATGACCTTCTTGGCACCTGCCTGGATGTGCTTGCCCGCCCCTGGGCCGTCCACGAACACCCCAGTGCCCTGGACACAAGAGCAAGCGACCATGCAGACTTGTGATGCCTTATCGATGTGAAAAGAACGCGGCAATGTCGATATGCGACAGAGAAGGAAGCCTTCATGTAAGCTCACAACAAGCTCTGGCCTCTCAGTGCTCTCTGAAGACTTGTGTGCGTTGATTGTGATTAAACGTTGAGCCAACCAGACAGCGACTGATAGATGCATGGCCTACTCTCACGTACAGAGCAACTCCAATCCAGTTCAAAATGAGGCAGGTGTCAGGAGTCTGACCTCAATGACAATGTCTATGCCGAGCTCCGCCCAAGGCAGCTGCAGGGGGTCTCTGTTGGAAACCACCTGGATGACCTTTCCGTCGACGCTGAAATGAGTGTCATCGACCACCTTGACATCAGCCTTGAAGGTTCCAAGCATGGAGTCGTACTTGAGAAGGTGGGCAGCCTGTGGCAAAGGAAGAGAGAAGGTATGGGGCGCCGGCAGCGAGCAACACCAGGAAGAGCTACTGGCCTCTCTTTGGGTTACGAGCTGCTGGGCAGCCTGCACGTGGCCAGGCTAAGCATGCCATGTTCTACAGATCAGGTGCTGTTTGCTTGTCCTCATGCCAGCTACTGACAGATTGCAGAGCACACGCAGATAGCCAGCCAATCTGTCTCGGCAGGATTCGACAGGAGGAGGGTGAAGGAGTATTGCGCACGTTCTTCACACCTCCGCTGTCATTGACAGCTATGATGTCCAAGGGGGAGTTTTCCCGCCCATGCCAGCACCGCAGGAAGTTCCGACCAATGCGTCCAAAGCCGTTGATGGCGACCTTGAGAGCAGCCACAGTCTCACCCCTGGTGGCTCCACCAGACGCCTGCATTACGCAGTCAATTGAGCACATTTTGGAAGGCGTGGAGTCCCTAATGATCTGCTCTGTCACTAGGCTTCCACCATGACAGAGGTCGCTTTTGTGCAGTGGACAAGGAAGTTGCTACTACATGATCACTGTTCTCCCTGTTTCTCTCACACACAAGGAGTAAAGGGGAAGGCACTGTCATTGCCCTTGGAGCGCGCACCTTGCTGGTGGTCGCCTGGCGCGCGACGACGTCAAAGAGCGAATTCCCAGGCTCCTGCCTACTGCCAGCGAGCAGGCTGGAAGAGGACTTGAGGCCCACAAAGTCGGCGATGCCATTGGCCTACATTGCAGACAGAGCAGCACGCATGAGGCCCTGCCGTGAGAGCAGCTGAGGGAAGATCTTTGGAAACCCTTGGAAGGGCTAGTCGTTGATATGCATGACGATCGGTCACTTCCCCTCGTGCATTATACTCGACAAGCCTTTGTTATTTGGAATGATGCCGACTTGCTATACAGAATGGCTGTACGCAGCAGAGAGCACGACAAGCAATCTATGTTCTCGATCTGGATGACACATCTCGCAGCTATGTCCCGTACTCGGTGACACATTCATCTGCCGGCATCGTTGAGCTGCAATGGCAGAGTTGCGCGCGGAGCTTGCAGGAGCTGAGGAGATGGCATGCCCAGGATAACCTTGGGCACGGCGAAGGACGGGCGCACGGCGGCGGAGGCGGCGGACCGGCCGCGGGCAGCGGAGCCGGCGGCGGCGGCGGCTGGCGCGCAGGCGACGGCGGCGGCCGCGGTCGCCATGACTACGGCTGGCTGAGGCTGGCGCGGGGGATGCTAGGGGGCCAGTCTGGATCGGGGAGATAAGGAGGCCTTCGGATCTGGAATTTGGGCAGATTCTTTCGGGCGGGCGCTACCGACGGTCGACCGGGGGAGCCTCCGTCTGAGCTTAGTGGGGGAGTGGGTGGTCGGAACGACGGGAGGCGCGGGCGACCGGGGGAGCTTGCTGCCCAGGGGGCCCCGAACGGTGCTCCCAACGGTGGCCTCGGCCTTTTGATGGGGTAGTAGGACGTTCTGACGGCACTCCCCGTCAAAGCCGGCGGGGTGCCTGGGCTAGGGCCAGAGGTAAATCAAACCTGTGCGCCAATGCCGCGGGCGCCGTATTGGTCCGCCGGCCAGCCGCCGCCGGACGCGGACGGCCAACCGATGCGCAAAGTCACTCCGTCTCTGCTGTGTACCGGAATCCAACTTCGCGGCCTCGACGGCATTCCGGTTCACAGCAGAGACGGAGAAACCGAGTCCTGCGGTTCGCAGTGAGTAGGGTTGAGTGTTCAAAACCCTGAACCTGTCTCCCGCCGCCACTCCGCCGCCGCCGCCGCCGCCGCTGCCGCCATCGCCACCGCCGCCGCTGCCGCCGCCGCCGCCGCCGCCGCCGCCATGAAATGTGAGCTCCTCTCGCGCCTGCAAGGCTCGTTGGCCGGTAGCTCATGGCCGTCCAGCGCGTGCCGACGCTGTCGTGCAGTTCCATTGGCGCAGCCGCTGTTGCGGCTGCCGCCGCCACCACAGCCGCCGCGGCGGGCCGTCTTTGGCTCACGGCGTCTCAGCGCCGTATCGCACGCACTCCCGTGCGCGCCGGACTCTCTGACGCGGGGCCCGGGCTGCAGACGAGGCTCGCAAGCGTGCGGCAGCGGCAGCGGCGGGCGGCGCCGGGCTGCCGCAGAAGAAGTTCTACCGCGCGCGCGCTCACAGCAACCCCCTCAGCGACTCCCACTTCCCCGTGTGAGGCCCCCTTCCCTAGATCTGCCGCCGTTGCCCCCATAGCAGAGAGCGCAGCAGCTCTCACTGCAGTGGATGCGCTCTGTCGCCAACACCCTGGCGCCTGCTGCTGAAGCCGGGGCGCTACTCCCGTGCCTCCCCCCTGAAACCTGCAGTCGCTTGACCAGCACCAATCTTGACAGCCTTTCCGTAGCCTTCCCTAGCCTTTGCAAACCATGTGAGCCTTTCCAGGCCTTTCCAAATTTTTCCTAGCCTCTCCAAGCCATGTCATTGCCTTCACTGGCCATGCCTGTCTGTCTGCGCCTTGCATAGCAAATCAAAGAGCCTTTAATAATATTTTAGGAGCTGTGCTGGGAATGAAGACGGGCACGACACAACAGGCGAGGGCTGCGCCAGGCATCAGGGGCGCTCTGCGAGGGCCGCCAAGTTGCCAATGTCGGCCCAAGTCGCTTGCTGCGCAGAGTCGTCAGCGCCTGCAAGGTCTAGCCAGCGCCCAGTTTGCTCCGTCTGGGGGCCAGCTTGGACGTCAACGACTGGTAGAACGTTTGACAAGGCGTTGGGCAAAGGGCAGGCATTCATCTCAGGGCAATGCAGCTTTCTGAAGAGGGCAACTGAATTTAAACCCTAATCTGAACCCTCAAATCCTGAACCCTAAACCCTGACTCCTAAACCCTGATTGCTAGGGCTTTAGAGAGGGCTAGCTCGTGACCAAGGGTCTATAGTCAAGTCAAGATTCAAGACATCCTTGCAGCACGCCAGCCTTTGGATGGTGAGCCAGCTTGGTGCTCGTCTCCGCTCTCATGCGCGTCTTCTGGCTGCATGTGTCAGCTCAGGCCTCTGTGCCCAGCCGACTTTGACTGGTCCAAGCACTACCCAGCCTCCTTCGATGAGGCACACGACGCCACTGGGCTACCAAGCGCGGCGGCAGCAGATGCAAAGCGCCCGGATGGCGAACGAGGAGGAACATCAGCTGCAGCTGCTCAGAACGGCAGATGGGGAGGTGGAGATGCCTCGCCAGACGAGTCAGCAGAGGTAGCACTGCCAAGGCAAGACGAGGAGGCCGCAGCAGAGGCCTCCTGCTCAGGAAGCGTGGCAGGTAAGGCATGGCGTCTTGCTGTGCACATTGCTTATAGGAGAGTGCGGCTGCTTTCAGGGCAGGGCTCCATGCCCCGGGCTCTGAGATTCAAGACCAACAAAGGATCGGCTCGCATGCTCCGGCCTACTTAAGCTCCACATGGAGGAGGAAGTAAGGTCTTCTATTTACTAGTGAGAATTCCACTGGCAAGAGAGCATGCAGACTGACTATTTATTGTATGGCCGCCTGGTGCGGAGCAGCACATGGCGCGGTACCCCGTGTGCAGTTTGCGGACATTGGGTGTGGATTTGGAGGGCTGCTCGGTGCGCCTTTGCTGCATCTTGCTACTCTAGACAGTGCACACTCGGTGTTCTCTTGCTCCCAAGACTGTTCTGTTCAGCTCCCAAGCCAGAATTGCAAACACCAAGGGACTCACTCCTGCATTCTGCACTTGGCCACTGATAGACAAGTTTCACTTTTGTTGTGTCGTGCAACTGCTGAGATTTTTGCTTCATAGTCCTCCCCAAATTTCTTTTGTTCCCAGTTACGCTGGCTCCACTGTACCCCAACATACTAATGGTGGGCCTCGAGCTGCGAGACAAGGTGGGCATGTGTGGCTACATGGTGGTTGATTACTAATCTGCCATTGTCTGAGGGAAGTCATTAGCAATCGCTGAGTGTTCTCACAGTGAGGCATTGAATTTGGGATGCATTGTAGCAGGACTATTGAAACAATCGTTCCCTGCTGTGAAAGACTTACAGGTCAGCGAGTACGTGCGGGAACGGATAGACGCACTTCGTCTTAAGCACCCAGGAAAGGTACCAATGTAAATTACAAGCTGTGCACAAGCTGCAGACTATCTTGTGCAGATAAGACTAGTGAAAGCATGACTTACAGTTGTTGCTACAAGGAGTCTAGACACCTAGGGATGCAGCCATCCACTAGGATGCCCGCATCCGTGAAGCAGTTGTATTATTGCAGAGACAGAAGTTCACAGGTTGTGGGTTTGTCCCAATGCCTGGCAGTATACCAACATCACTGCTATCAGAACCAACGCCATGAAGTACCTGCCCAACTACTTTGAGAAGGGCCAAGTGAGTAGGAATTGCCTTAAGGATGCCAAGCTATGGCCTGTGAGCCTTCCTCGTCTCCGCTGAGGTTGTCTATATGCAAGCACATCTATCGGGTGTCTACTTCTATGTGGTACTGTACCTGCTCTGAAGACATACTGTCTCCCTTGCGGTTGTGTCCTTGCTGCAGCTCACGAAGATGTTCTTCCTCTTTCCAGACCCGCACTTCAAGGAGAAAAATCACCGGCGCAGAATAATCAGGTGAAAGCCAATTCAGATCTCTACTTGCAGCAACCTAGATGCTTCTGTTAAGACGTGACTGGTTCATGTCGTAAATCGACAAGCACAGCTCCTGGAAGATGGAATTGGAAGAGCCTCTCTCATCATTTGTAACTCACACTGTGTTTTGACGTCACAGCCAAGCGCTTCTGGCTGAGTATGCCTATGTGCTGGCACCGGGTGGTAAGACCTGCAAGTCAATGAGACCCCTTGTCACATGCATTGGCATTGTTTGTACTTGCATCACACAAATTCTTTGATGTGTTTGTTGCTCTCCGCAGACATTCTACTCATGCTGACATTGTGGCAACATTGCCACAATTTGCAGGTGTCATCTACACAATAACAGATGTCGAAGAGCTGGGAGAGTGGATGGCATCCAATATCAGCACACATCCTTTGTTTGAAAGAATGTCTGCTTCTGAATTGGTGTGTTGCTCATTGTGAATTCAGCCTGGATATGGATTGACACGTATGTGCTTGCAAAACGAACCCAACATACAAGGTTGCTTTCTGCAGGCCGATGCTTGCAAAACGTACCCAACATACTCTGGTTGCTTTCTGCAGGCCGATGACATCATTCCTCCCCTCCTCATATACTCAACTGAAGAAGGGCAGAAGGTATTCATTAACTGCCTCAATTCGTGATGCATTATTTACAGTCATGTAGCTTGTGATAAGAACTGCAAAATGTCGTTAATAAATATCAGTACACTCTTGTTGATCATCAAAAGGTGGAGAGAAATGGCGGGAGAACATATTCTGCGCACTTTCGACGAAGGTAGGATGGAGTTGTTCTACTTTTTGCTTTCTTCAATCACACGTTTGATTGATTTTTATTTGATCTTATTTGATCTTGTTCATTTGTCTTACCTACCATCTGTTGCAATGCTTTTACCACAAAGCAATTTTCTATAGATTGGGTAGAGTAAATGGAAAATTTTCTAGTAAGTAATGGATAATGTTTCACGATAATCATTTTTACATGAAATGAATGAAAACTGTTGCTTCTTCTTTCAATTTCTGAGATAAGATTGATAACATCATTATCTATTCAAATGGTAATAGGATGTAGCCGTTTTTAACGGGCTAGCTACATCAATGGTATGTTTTTACAATGTTGTGTATCCGTATCTAACATTGTGATGATGTTTTACGTAAATTTAATGAGTGAAGTGAAATTTGAAATTATGGAAGTGAATGAAAGTGTTGTTGTTGTAAATGCTAGATGCTAGATGTAAATGTATGCTACTCAAAAGGTTGAATGAGGATTTACAGTTGCTACACTCAAATTCAGTACACAACTCATATAGTGTCTTTTCCCCTTGCAATATCACTTCACTTTTTGTCAATATTTGGAGGAATTTGGCAAAAGCCTATATGTACATGCATACACACTTTCTTGGTATCTTGGTAGTAGTTTGTCATGTGCAGATTGATTGAAAAATTGAATGAAAGAATGTTTCTTAAGAATCAGATGTTGTTGGCATAATTTGGATGGAGCTACTCAGATTTCCCAATGGGAGTGAATGGCTGTCACTATCACGTATCCCGTCCGTCATTTTCCCCTTCAGTGCCCTGTAGAAGATTGATCATGTTCGTTCCAGAATGGAAACATACTCTAGCAAACACCCAGAAAGTGGTTCGCTGTCCAGCGAACTGTCTTGCCAATTACTCAGCAAATGATAGTTGGGTCGCAGCAGCAATCATCCACAAGGCAGCAGCAACAGAGGGCTGCCAAGCTGCACAACACATAACATGTTACAAAAGGTCAGCCATGGCAACAAGGGATGTGCTAAAAGTCACAACTGTCTTATACCTCAGCAAGACATGAAACTGTAAATCGACACTACTTATACCAGTGCAAACAAATAGTGACTGTGACTTGACGCAAGGCAAATGAACTGCCCTCAAGGCAAAAGCAACTGCTGTATCAGTGCCACATAGAGCATTTGCTCGATGAGAATTTAAAATGTTGCGACTGACCAGCCTGACAGGAAGCCGCCATTCCTCTTGGGCCGTGCACCGTATGCAGGTTGCGCACCATATGGTCCCTGCGGGTAATATTGGGGGCCCTGCTGCGGATAGCCTGCAGGCCCGACAGGAGGTTCAAAGAGCATGTCAGGGCTCCTGGCAATAATCACAACGTATGTCTCTGTCATCAGGCCACATGAAGAGCTTGACAGAGGCAAGGTCTCCATGATGGATATGCCAGACGGGCTTGTAGCGGCACATGTTAGAGCGCAATAACGCTGCAGCGTCAAAGCTCAAGCGCCATGGCATGTGCAGGGCCAGGTGGGTCTTGGCTTGTAACCTGCGGGCGGGTACTTGGGGGGGTAGCCCTGGCCGTAGCCCTGCGCCGGGTACCCATACGAAGCGTTCATGGCTGCTGGAGTGCGCGCTCGCAGCAAAGGTGCAGCTTCACGCGAGCCTCTGTCAAGCCTCTGTCACTCCTCCTGAGCAGCAACGCTCGGCGGCTGCTAACAAGGGCACTCCCGGCGAAGCGTCAAGCCTCAAGGAGGGTCGCTGAGGCGGCGGCTTGCTGTAGCGCAAGAGCTACGGCAGCACAAGGGCCTGCTTGGCACTACAGCAGGAGGCAAGGCAAGGGTATGGCGTTTCTGAAGGCGGAGGCCAAATGCTGCTCATATACCACTAGAGGTAGCTAAGCATCCACATGCGGAGTTTGGACAAGCTTGGTTGACCACCGGCACGCGCATTTTCTCGCCGATATGATTCAGGGCCCCTCCGGTAAAGGCATTGGTTTGGCGCGGGGGGCCCCGAAAAGCGCGTCGAGGGGGGTGTGTGCTTCTCTGAAGGCGTCCCCCCAACCCCCCCCCCCCGCACCGCCACGTGGCACTGCCACGCGTCGGGCGTATACGGGGAACGTTCCACCGCGGGCTGCGGACAAACGCCACGTGGTGAAGCAGGTGGCAGCGCCACAGGCACCGGGGGGCTCGCACCGGGAGCCGCGTGATTGATTACGTTGGTCAATGTGGACCCTTATTCTCCGACGCGCCCGCCGCTCCGGCACCGTCAGTTTGCCAACCCTTGATGATTTCCGTGTGGAAATGCCCGTCAGTGCGCCGGAGTCAAAAATCTGTGAAGTATCTGCGCAGCTGCGCTGGTCTGCCGCCTGCAGCAGCGGCGGCGGCTGCGGCGGCGGCTGCGGCGGCGGCGGCGGNCGGCTCGGCGGCGCGGCGGCGGCGCGACCGCGGGCATAGGGGCGACGAGGCCGCGGAGCGGATGCGCAGGATGTCGGACGAGGTCGCGATACCCGATGCGCAGGCGGACAACGAGGAGCTCGTGCGCGACATGATGGAGACGAAGCTCGTGCTGCAGGGCCTCCGGCACGGCGGCGAGGCCAGGTACGGCGAGGCGCGCGGGAGGCCGGACGGCAAGCCCGGTCCCGACGAGGCGCCAGCGCTGTCCCTGCCGTCAGGTTCGTAGCTCTCTAGCGAAGCCGGCCCGGGACGCTTGGTCGCTTGTTGCTGATGGATAGGCTCTTCATTTGATGGGTTATCCGCTCACAAGGGGTGCAGATCAGGCTACTGTAGCTTGACTGGCGGTGACTAAGCTCCAGTTGTTCCATCAGTGTGACGGATATGAAAGCCGACTGCCTCTGCAGGTCCTCTGTAGCTGGTAACTTAAGTTCCAGCTTAGCTGTTCCAGTCAATGTGATGGATAGGAAAGCGGAGTGCCTCTGCAGGTCCTCTGTAGCTGGCGAAGTAGTTCTGATGCCCATCAAATGCTGCCCGCCAAATGCTGCAGTGCTCCTCCTGCTGCTGTTCAGCCCACTGTGGCTGCCGCTGCTGCCCGTGCTCGCCACCTCGCTTTTCATCACATGGCTCGTGCTGGCCGTCAGCTGCCTTGCCATCGCTGTTATGTCCCAGGCAAGCTCGCTAATATGCACCCCGGCACAGGCCTCTCGCCACTCCAATACACCTACTACACAGTCATTTGTGGAGACTTGGCATGTACCTGGCATCAGCTTTGGTGTGGATGTTGGCTTGTAAGCAGGACATGGTCTATGGGTATCACATTGTCGGCTGCTAAGCCTTGGGTTTTTACAACATCGCACTACGTTGCACTGAAGAACGAGCTCCTCTGCAGGTCTTTGAGCCTCCGCCCATAACGGCACCCCGCATCAAGCTGCCGGATGGCCGCTCAGTGGCCTATCGTGAGCAAGGGCTACCGGCAGACAGGGCCCGCCATACCATCCTTGTGCTGCATGGAGGGCCAGACTGCCGCCTCACTGGCATTCCCGGTATCAAGTATGTCATGCAAGCAGGCCCTCCTTCCGACGACCTTGCCTCCTGTGCTCGTTCTGAGGGACAACTAGGTGCCTAGATCATAAACCCTAAACCACTTCCCCTAAATCCCAATCCCAAATCCACACTGGTATTAATTTGTTCATTGATTATCACATCTCTGAGGCTGGCTTGATAATTGCGGTTGAGAAAGACAAAGAGAGTGGCAACGAGTGGGCTTTGTGTTGCTCACTTCATGTCATCCTTTGTCGGCCTCCTGTGATTTCGCTATCGTTGCTTCCTACAGAACAGGTCTGCTGGAGGAGTTTGGCGTTCGACTTGTGAGCTATGACAGGCCAGGGTACGGCCAGAGCGATTACTTTCCAGGTTGTCATGTTGCTGCCTGTTGTTTTGGCGGCATACATTAGCTCGCCCTGTGTGAAGCAGCAGTGCAGCCTGTAGTCGTTCTCATGTGGGCATATGATAGTACAGAGAAGCGTGTCAAGCTGTATAATATTCAAGTGCTTATTGCTGATGTTCTCTTGATGAGATTCTCCTTGCCAGGGTGGAGTCTTACGTCCAGTGTGATTGACCTTCTGGAACTTGCCGACGAGCTCAAGCTGGGTGACAAATTTTGGCTCTTGGGATACTCAGGCGGAGGCCCGTATGCTTGGGCCGCTGCCAAGTACATACCTGAGAGGCTGGCGGGCATAGCCCTCTGGGCGCCCGACGGCAACCCTTGGTGGCCATCTATTGCTGCAAACGCTAAGGTGAAGCAGCTGCTTCTATACTTGTTCCCTTCAAGCGGGCCGCGTTTTCTGGCCTCAGATAGTGGCTCAGTTCATGTCATGACTACTGGGCTCCAGCTTCGACATCGTTCTCACTGCACCAATGTTAGCGCAAGTGCCATGGTCATCTGTCAGATGCAAGCAGGCAGGTGTAAGGGACATGGTGTCCAACAGTTTACATTCTATTACAGGGTTAAGCTTTTAGGCCAAGGTTGTAAGACTGTTATTGTCTGTCCCCTCGCTGCAATTGCAGGTTTGGAAGCAGATGCCTGTTGCCGCCAGGGTTAGATACCTCGTCTCACGCCATCTTCCAACCGTGCTTCCGCCATGGCTCGTCCCCTACCTCATCCCGACGTGGTTTGTCAGATGCTTCATTGTGCCCTTTATGAGGCCGCTTCTTCTGTACATGTTGCTGCTTTATGAGGGACACCGAGACCAGCGGAAGCTCCGGCAGAGGAGGATGCTCCAAGCCTTGGCCTGTATGACTCAGTGGTCTTGCAACACGGCGTGACCATTTTTTGCGAGATTGTCTTTTCCATTTCAGGAGGTTGTGAACCTGATCAGAGAATGACTATTTCCTGCAGTGTCTTCTTGAGTGATTTTCAAGACACTGTACATGGGCCCAGCAATCAGTCAGACTATGACGAAGTTTCTGCATGATGACAGATACTGTGCGGGAGTCCTTGAGGCAGGGCAAGGTTCAAGCTGTGTATGAGGATCTCATCTTGTCAACCCAAGACTGGCCGTTTGACATAGCAGAGCTGAGATCGTTCACAGGCCCTGTCCACGTGTGGCAGGTACAGTGATACAAGAGGCACTGCCTGGACCCATAGCTTTTTCATGTTGAAAGCAAAGGCAGAGGTTGTGTAGCAAGCTGTACGCTGCGGCTGTGGCACTGAAAGGCTGAGGCTTCGCTCCGACACTGTTTGCCCAGGGCACGGACGATCGAGATGTGCCATTCAGCCTGAACGAGGCTGCAACTAAAATTCTGCCAACCGCAGTGCTACATGCGCTCCCACGGGAAGGGCATTTCTCTTGGTTTTGCTTTAACGACAGTGGCCATCGCGAAGTATTACAGACGCTCCTGGGGCACCCACAAGGGCCCGCAGTGGCAGAGGCAAGCCAGGCTGCGCAGGATTTACTGGATAACACGCTGATTGACGAGATGGAAGACTAGAGAAGTTGGCAGCCCTTTTGTTTCGTCTTACTTCCTACAACCTTTAGTTGAAGGTGGACTTTGATAGGATCTGCTGCAGATCTAGCGTGCAGGATGCTAAGTCCATGATAGGATTTTAAGCAGCACTTGCCAGGTGTAGACGCTGCTTGTGCCAATGAAGGTTCTGATAAGTGCTCTGCAAGCTTGTGGTAGATCTGCTGTAGGGTGTAGAGCTGCATTGTCAGGTGCATGATAGCATGGGTGATAGTGTTTGCTTTTGAGATGTAGATTATTCATTGCAAGTCATTGCCATGCACGATGTGCCAGGGAGTAGGGGAAGAGGGCTCCAGCTTTCTTCAGTAACTAAACATGCCTCCTCACTGTGCGAATGGAGAAGTCATTTGCAATCCGCCGCTTACCTTCTTCAAATGCAGTTACTTGCACTTTACGCAATACCTGCCAGCTTGTTTGCCCTGTGTTCGCCTGCTACTGCTCACTGTAGAAAGGCTTCTGATGATGCAGTTTGCTTGAGTGTTTCATCTGGAGAAGCCACCTCTCTCTATAGAAAAGGCTGCGAGCTTTACCATCCACCTCACATCTCCTTCCATTTGGATGCCTCGTCATTACATCACATTGCAAGCTTGATTTATCAGGCCTTCTGAGGTGGTAGTGACGGACTTTTGACCTTCACCTCAGAGCTTCGGTAATTAGGGTAATGCTGGTGCTAGTAGCATAGGCCAGCGGTAAAGCCAGGCTTACATCAGAAATCTGTTACCCTCACCTCGAGCGTTATACTCAGCATCGAGCTGCAGACTGGGCATGTAGGGCCCTCTAGGGTTAGCTGAGCAGCAGGTGATGAACATCTGTCCATGTGCTTGCCTTTGTACTTGGCCTAGGGGCCCTCTATCACTTGGAACAAACTCTAGTACCCGCGTATTAGCATTAGACAGTCAGACGAGCCGAGAGGACGAACAGAGACCTCGCATGTACATCCCAGAGGCTGCTACAAAGAGCAGCATGTTGTTCACGTAATGTTCACCTCTGGTCTCACTCGTTGCAGCCAAGCGCTGCGTCAGTGCAGAGCGCCGGCTCTCCGTGGTCGAAGCTCGCCACTGCAGCTCGGCTCCGGCGCCGCCATGGCGCCCCTGGACCCGCACTCGTACGCTGACGGCGACCAGCCGCTGACGGAGTCCGTGGAGCTGCGGCTGCGCATCGACTTCGAGGCGCGGGCCATCGCGGGCACGGCCACGCTGCAGCTGGCGGCGCCGGCGCGCGGCGCGCTGGACCTCGACACGCGTGGCCTGGAGATCGAGGCGGTCGCCGCCAGCCCGTCCGGCACGCCGCTGGAGTACGAGCTCGGCCAGCCGGATGGTGAGAGCGCTCACATTAGGGTTACGGTTATGATCAGGTTAAGGTTAGGGTTTGAGGATGTAGCCGCCGTCGCAGCCTTGCTGCGCTCTGCCGCGGCCGCTGCCCCTGCCTTAATGACTGGTTAATGTGGCTGCTGATAGTAAAAGAGCGGCTGTTAAAGACAGCCAGGTGGACACAGAGGGTGTTCATGACTACATTAGCGGAGCCACAGGCTAGGGTTTAGAGTTGAAGGACAGAGGTTTAGGGACAAAACAGAGGTTGACAGAGGCCAAATGGGGTTAATGTTGCCTCTGCACTGATGCTTCTTCCAAAGGTGGAGTGAGTACCGAGTGATGGACTGAGTGGCCCGATACAAAGGCAAGCACATTGACATTGACAGGTGTACATCGCCTGCTGCTAAGCTGACCCGCTCAGTGACCACGAGTCAGCAAGCAGAGGTTTGCTTCAACACCGGCAGCTGGCCAAGCGAGCCAAGCACTGGCGGTCTTTCCGTCGAGGCAACCGAAAGGACAGTGTCTAACAGTGGTGACAGTGGTAATGTTAATAACAGGTAACAGGGTTTTTAATAATGGTAATGTCAGTGGTAGTTATTCAGTAACTTGTGTGCGCAGTTATCAAGGGCCGGCGGCTGCGTATCAAGCTGGAGGGCGACGCAGTGGCGGTGCAGTATCGCACTACGGCCGCCTCGACGGCGCTGCAGTGGCTGGCTCCGCCGCAGACGGCCGGCGGCGTGCTGCCGTACGTGTTCACGCAGTGCCAGGCCATCCACGCCCGCTCTGTCTTCCCCTGCCAGGACACTCCTCGGGTAACATATCTCTAACACTCACTCCTTAACCTAAACCTTAATATGCAACTCCCAGCTAAGTCAGTGCACCTTTGTTGGCCACTTCCTCGGCTGCTGTGATGTGGGTTTACTTGCAGGACATGGGTCTTGCTCTGTGCATGCTGCATTCCCCCAATAATCACAATCATGTGCTGGAAAGGCATGGGAAGGCATTATACTGGCTGCAGATGGTGGTTGCAGGCTCGAATCAAGTACAAGGCGGATGTGGAGGTGATGGCCGCGGCGCGCGTGGTCATGAGCGCGGCACATGTGGGCCGTACTACCTCCGTGGACGGCGACACAATCATCGAGTCTTTCAGAATGGAGCAGCCCATTCCTCCCTATCTGTTTGCACTTGCGGCAGGTGGCCTCGATCTCCATCACCCTTGCACCAAGAGTATTAGTAACATATCCATGACAGCATACTGCACACTGCTCGTTAAGAACGGCAGTGTGCTTGCTGCATGACATATCACCTTCTGCTGAGGTCAACACACAGATCTACACATGCCATTTCGATGTAGCCTCAAACACTCTGATGTGACATACCAAGTAAAACTGATCTCTGTTGCTCTCAGGAGGTATTGGTTCTAGACAGCAACAAGCACAGGTGACATGCACTAGCTGCATCAGACAGGTCATGCAGCTATGGGTGGTCTGATGGACTGTCTTTGGGCCGGCAAGCAGGCGACATAAAGCATCAGGACCTGTCGCATCGCTGCCGTGTGTACGCGGAGCCGGCAGTTCTGCAAGCAGCGGCGTACGAGTTTGCCGACGTGGAGAGGATGGTAGAGACAGCGGAGGAGCTGTTTGGCCCTTACGACTGGGAGCGCTTTGACGTGCTGGTGATGCCGCCGTCCTTCCCTTTCGGCGGCATGGAGAATCCACGCATGGTGTTCCTGACGCCCACACTCCTTGCTGGTGACCGCTCGCTCGTGGGCGTTGTGGCGCACGAGCTCGCGCACAGCTGGACGGGCAATCTGGTCACCAATGCAACCATGGACGATTTCTGGCTGAATGAGGTGAGGAATGCCTATGATACTGTGATATCAAAAACTAGCAACCATGATGGACAGGCCTTGGAAGGCTGGCATGTACTGACATTGTAACTGCTGGTCCTCGACTATTCTGCCATAATTGTCCACAGCTGACAATGTCAAAAGCTCCATCTTTCTGTCACTTTGCCGGCCTCATTAAGGCTTGTGGGTCAAGTGGCCAGGGATTCACCACATATGCAGAACGGCGGATACAAGAGGCTCTGGAAGGGCCAGACCGCCTCGCCATGCACTCTACGATCGGGTGGAATGGACTTGTGGAGGAGGTGCGGCGCTTCAAAGACCAGCCGCAGTTCACCAGGCTGAAGATGAACCTAGAAGGCATCGACCCAGATGAGGTCTACAGCGAGGTCCCATATGAGAAGGGCTTTCTTTTCTTGAAAAGAATTGAGAATGAGGTATGCTGCAAAGTGCCACACAGCACGCCACTGACACAAAGGCGTCAAATTGCAGGAAGCAGTGGTATAGTTGCCGGATCAGAGCTCAAGTCTAAGGGCATACAAGCAAGACCCCTCACTTACCGCCAGTCTCCGCATTTGGAAAATAGATCAAGTACTTGACATGCATCAGCAAGTATGAGCTGACTTGCAACGTGTAAGTGCAGGTCGGGAGGCCACGCTTCGACGCCTTCCTGCGGAAGTATATAAGTGCCTTCCGCTTCCAGTCGATCACCACGGAGACGTTCCTTGCCTTCCTGTCAGCAGAGCTGCCAGGCATTGGCGACGCCGTCGACTTACACGAGTGGGTGCAGGGGACAGGCATTCCAAGTGACGCTCCGCGGCCGGCCTCGGCAGCTCTGGAGCACATCAAAGCCCTAGCGGAGGGTGGCCAGGAGCTCACCGCCGAGGACACGGCGGCGTGGCAGGCACTCGACTGGCAAGTCTACCTCGAAGCGCTACCGCGGGTGCTCGACCATGAGCGTGTGGCGCGCCTCAACGAGCGCTTCCACCTCTCAGAGTCGACCAACTCGGAGATTCGGTCCGCTTTTCTCACAATTGTCGCCCATTCAGGTACTCCTTGACTCCACGACTCCATGCACGCCTGCGTCTTTTAAGATTGTCATAACCATTCTTCAGCGTCCTGCACAATTTTTGAAGACAGTCTAGTCACAGACGTGAGACAGGGACGCCCTTCTTTCTCGTCTATGACTGATTGCTCACTTCATAATGCTTGTGCAGAGTATAAATTGTGCTACGAGGCAATCGAGCGTTCGCTGGCGAGCAACGGGCGGATGAAGTACCTCAAGCCGCTGTACACTGGTCTCCTGCAGGGCGCTGCTGGGTCCAAGGCCTTCTCGCGGCGTGTGTTCGAGGACAACAAGCTTCGATATCACCCGATTGCCAAGGACGTCATTGAGGGCGTCCTCTCCAAGCATGGCGCCTGAAACTAGGCCCTCCTCCAACGGGTTCTCTTTCTGACCTCCAACAACCGGTTCTAGGAGGTCCTTTGCTGATCACTTCCTGGAGGGCGTGCCAAGGGCTGCTACACATTCTCTAAGTGTCTGTCCTAGGTCACTGTACTTGATGCTTACTGCCGATTTCATTATATGCTTCTGCTGAAGCTCCAGGTCAAGTCAAATTTATGCTGCAGTCCTTACCAAGCAGCAGGGACTGTGATTTGCATGGCCCTTTATGAGGCTTGCCCAAGGCTCATGCAGGGACCGAGCAGAATTACACTCAGGTTCCACTGAAGACCTTCAGCAGCACGTCAACTGCGTAAGCCGAATTGGCTGCCACATTTCTCATTTCAGATTTTGTCCACAAGTCAGACCTACAACTGTTACCACAGCTCATGACCCCATTGCAGTTTTCACAGCCGACCCGAGTCTTGCAGAACTTGCCGCGCAAGCCAAGTCCTCCTTGCTCTGGCAGAGCACCTTACCTACGGCCCGTCTGTTTCCTGCCGAAGTGCTGACTTGCACAATAGCTACTCCTTAATTGCTCTATTGCACGTCAGCTCTTGTGTGTGCAAGATGGGGGGAATATCTCCTCTATCCTTTGCACCTTGCCGCTGATTTCCGAGCTGGCTTCTCTCAGCCCTCGCCCCCGTTGGATGAGCTCACTATTTACCTCGACCTTCCGTCGATCATGGCGCCCTGACCTATCTAGAGCCATTAGCGAGACAGAATCTGGTGCTGCGCAAAAGCTAACAAGGTGCAGAGCCAGACGGCCCTATCCGGTTAGGGCTGGATTAGGTCGGCCTCGGCGCAGGCCGCCCCGCCAGCCCCGTGCCTGGCCATGGCGTCGGCGGAAACGGCGGCGTCGGCGGCAGCGGCGGCGGCGGCGGCTCCGCACTGGCGCNGCGGCGGCGACGGCGGGCTTGCGCGAGTGGCCGGCCTTCTACCCGTGGGAGAAGGCGAGCGCGCACACCGCATCTTAGGGTTTTGGGTTAAGGGTCTAGGGTTCGAGCCCACTGCGGAGCCCGCTCGGCCTGGAGGACCTGCCGACGCTTATGCTGGCCTTGCCGGCGGGGCGCCGGGCGATCTGCGGAGTGACAAGGAGGAGGACACTGTCGTGAAGCCTAAGTGAAATCTATTAGCTAAAGTCACAAATTCATGGGACTAGGATGGGGGCCATCAGCGCTGCCACCCGAACCCTAAAACCCTAAACCCCGAACCTTCTGAAAACCAAACCCCTAGGACCCATACCCCCCGAACCCTAAACCCTAAACCATAAACCCTGGACCCTAATGCCTAACACGGCCTCGCACGGCTCTGCAGGTGAAGCTGGGCGGCGTGGCGGTGTCGCCCATGGGTCTGGGGACGTGGTCGTGGGGCAACCAGCTGCTGTGGGGCTACAGCACCGCCATGGACGGCGAGCTGCAGGCCGCCTTCGACGCCGCCGTCGCCGCCGGCGTCAACCTCTTCGACACCGCCGACTCGTACGGCACCGGCCGGCTCAACGGCCGCGCTGAGCTGCTGCTCGGCCGCTTCATCCGCGAGTACCCCGGTGGGCGTTCCTGCTTGCTCTGCACTTGGACACGCCCTTAATTGGAGGTTCTAAGCTGTTAATGATTGCAAGTCTACTTTTGGGTCTCACTGGAACGACAAAAGCCACAGGCATTGCCGGTAATTATGCAACTGTCGTCTGCGCACTCTCCTTATCTGCCGTCAAGCAGGCCTTCAGCCGACCTGCTCACCGGACTTTGGCCTCTTGGGCATTCAGATGCATCATGATGCACCAATACCAGCTCCTAGAATGCTGAGTTGTACTTTCCAGGTTAGGAGTTCATGGAGTAATATTAATGGCAGCAGAAGCCAGACAGCAGTTGCAGCTACAGCAAGTGGTTGAGTCCCCCTTGCTCTTGCTCTTGACGCGCTCACAATTGGCCTCCTCTTAGGGCGTTAACCCGATTGACGAGCCCCCTGATCTTGCCCCTGGCAGCTGGTCCACAGGCTCAGAGCGAGTGCGGCAGCGAGTGAGGGTGGCTACCAAGTTCGCCGCCTACCCCTGGCGGTTGACGACTGCGCAAATGGTGGCAGCTTGCAGGTTAGCAAGCTTGTCTGTTTGTCAACGTCTTGTATCTCGTGGATTTTGTCGCTCTCATTTCATGCCCTCAGCTACAAATATACTTTGCAGATAAGCGGCAACAACATGTCACAGCTACTTGATCGCGATGTTTGGCCTTACTGCTGAGTCCTATACGACTGCTAGGGGCTCGCTGAGACGGCTTGGCGCGGACAAGCTCGCGGTGGGCCAGCTCCACTGGTCGGCAGCCAAGTATGCACCGCTCCAGGAGCGCGTCCTTTGGGACGGCCTTGTCGCCATGTACGAGCAGGTGCTGCCGCCACTCAGTCGAAACATGTCATATATCAAAGTCATATGACAGTCATTACCGGAGAGTCTTGTAGCACAAAAGAGCGCCTCTTATGCGAAGACATTCAGAAGTAATTACTTCTCCATGGCTGTGAGGAGGGGTCCACTCGCATTCCTGAGATGGTGATGTCAGGGCATAGAATTTGGACTCGATAACGTCTAGCTGAGTTGCTCAGACATTGTTCATATCGAGCAGCATGTACGTCGTTCCCGAGGTTGCAAAGCAACTGCTCTGGTGCGACTGCGCAGGGCCTGGTTGAGGAAGTCGGCGTCAGCAACTACGGGCCGAAGCAGATGCTGAGAATACACGATTATTTGCGCGCCAGGGGAGTGCCGCTTGCGTCTGCACAGGTCTGCTTGCTGTGGCCTCCCTATCTTACCGAACTCATGAGGTAGTGACATGTCTCCTAGTATTTATAGATAGCTTTGCTAGAGAGACTTAGGGAAGAGTGGAGCTGCTATTTGCAGCCATCTGGTGCTAGGAGCAGGCTTTTGGCAGGTGCGTTGTCATGGCGGACCTGAGCTTTGCCAATTGTTCTGACTAGTGATACCCAATGCATGGCCTCGCCAATTGTGCAGGTCCAGTTCTCGCTCATCAGCCGTGGTCCAGAGCAGATGGATGTGAAGGCTATCTGTGACGACCTTGGCATCCGGCTCATCTCGTACAGCCCCCTTGGGCTGGGCATGCTGACTGGGAAGTACGGAGGAGATCAGCTACCCAAGGGCCCTAGGTACGAGCATAATGAGAGAGTCAACATGCTCCTAAGCCTAAAGGCCATACCCCTTATACTTGAGTGTAATGCAAGCCTCCCTGACTCATGATTTAGCACACCTCACATTGCCACGGGGCAGTATATGCCAGTTGCCCTGCTTAATGCACGTATAGAACGCCACGTATAGAACGCCTTCACCCCATCATCGGCTCCTGTAACATCTACTTATTCTGCTCACAATGTCTTGAGGTCAAAAACTCAACAAGTAGTCAGCAGTATTGAGCTCACCCTGTACTGGGGCATTAGTACAAAAGCTTGGTGAGCCAGCAGGCATGCTCACCAGCTTTTTCTCATCAGAGGGCACTTACATCTGTCCCCTGTGCCTCTGTGACTGCAGGAGCTTGCTCTTTAGGCAGATTCTTCCAGGACTTAAGCCACTTTTGCAGACAATGCAGGAGATTGCGGCGGCGCGAGGGAAGTCTGTCCCCCAGGTATATCAGTCCCCTCGATGTCGCTAGGACAGTGGCTTCATTGTGCACTATAAAATAATTGGTGTGTACACTTCATAAATCTTTGTGGGACTGTTGGGCCTCTGAAGTTGTACTGAGAAGCATCTACCTTGCAGTACAGTATGTGATGTCTGCTGTGTCCGGCCCTTGGCTTAGTCGGCTCACATTGTTGTGTCAAAACTTTGATCGCTGATCAAGCATATTACTGCAGGTTGCCCTCAACTGGTGTATGCGGAAGGGCACTATACCGATTCCTGGTGCTAAGAGCTTGGAGCAGGTCAAGGACAACCTAGGGGCGCTAGGCTTTCGGCTGAACAGCGGCGAGGTGGCCGCGCTCGACGACGCTGCTGACCAAATTCCTCGCGGCATGATCCAGAACATCTTCCAGACAAAGTGAATCGGCATAGACAGGGTGGGGCTGTGTAACACTAGAGAGGGCATGCTCTTGCACTGTGGTCCTGCATGCAGCTGTGCTTCAGGGCGGCACGGAGCACGCACTTGACTGGGTGCTGGGCCCTATGCGGAGGGCTTGTCTTTGGGTGAATGAGTGTATGATGGCCGCAACGATGCATTTGGTTCACAGGCAAGCACGACTTGCAATTGCTGGGAGCACTTGACTACTATGCAAAGTGATGCTCCATCTCCAGTGGTCAATCCAGTGGATCTTGGACGATCAAGATAATCCTCAAGAGTAGGCTATGTTGATAGCAACAGGCTGCCTTGTACTTATGAGGCCCTTGAGCTTGAACCAGCAGGGTGTCATAATAAAAGTGGTGATAAGAGTTCCAGATGTTGCCCTGTAAGGAGCATGCTTGACAGGTGATTGAGGTTGTCCTATGCCTTCGGTTGGCTTAAGAATTCTTGCGTGCACTTTGCATAGTGGGAAAGGATCTCAAGTGTGCTGTTGTCTTTGTCATACACTGAGTACCACCCTGGCGGCTCATGAGGAGGGTCGCCAAGCCGCCTGGGCCCAGGATCGGAAGGGCGGCCCTCTCCAGACCAGGCCCAAAACATTTGACCTGCCATTAAGTCGTTCTTGACAAGCCGCATGACTGCAGCACCAAAGCAGCATGTCAGTTAAAATAGATGGACTGTATCAGCTGCGCCCAATGTCATGCACATGCAGTATGCACCTTGCCGCTGGGTGCCAATACATCTAAAGAATATCTATCAAGTCTATAGTGAAGCCAGAACACCAATAAGTTCAGCAACAAGAAGCAGGTTTTCTTGCCAAGTGCTGTTGTTCTGACACCTATGTAGCAATTGAAAAATAGGTTGCAAGGTGCTCATAAAGCTGGTCCTTTGAGTAGGTAGAGATGCAAACTTCCTTCTCATCTTGTGACTCACCAGTGGCAGAGATGACGTTGAAGTAGGCATTGCGGTGAGATACTGGAGCTGCAGGGTTGTACCGACTGAATGTGATATTAGTCGTAGGTTGACACTTCCGACATGTGTCTCTCGCCAAGCCGTACTCCTCTGCATTGTCGTTAGTGAGTCAATGCGTCAGAGACTGAACATGGCAAATAGATTGACATCTATAGGCACACCTGTTATGGTCAACTGTCCATCTGTAAGTTGTTTTTGAGTAGATTTGGACTGTAATTCATCCTTGGGGAATTGCAAGCTGTTGAGCTGTTGCCAACAATACAAAACCTAGTTTGCTTCGATATAAGAGCAAAAGCAGACCTAGAATGACAGGCTTCTGAAAGGTCGTCCTCGAGTATTGTGCCCGCTGTTTCAGGTACTTGCTTGCATATTTCACTGCAGCTTCCAGATTTGCGATGGAGTCATTACTTGGCTTATAGAGTCCCCAGTTTTCAACCCAGAGGTGGATGGTTGCATAGTCAATGAACGGGCTACTGTGGACCCTGATGAAGAGGCTGCCCTCGTCATCCTCCTTTCCTTCCATACCGGCGGTAACAAGGTGACAGGGATCTAAGCTCTTAATGAATTGACCTACAAGAATGTGCCAGTGTGTACTGTGATCAGCAGATTGGCACTTGTGATTCAATAGAGAGAGCCATCTCCAGCATGTACCTGGATGAAAGCGTGCCTCTTAAGCGCAGAATCCAGCAGGGAAAGCACGTGTTTGTTTGGTGGTATTCACCGCGGCATTTCACTTCAAGTCATAGCTTGCTAGTCTTACCTGTTGCGTCAACCCATTGTTGGGGAGGCTGCTGGGGCTCGTTGGCTAGCTCCCATGAGAAGATTGTGGGATCCTGTGTATACGGATGTCCTGTGATATGATTGACTCGATTTATGATTGCACGCATGTGTTGCTGAAACAGGGTTTGGCATTGTTTGCTGATGCTGCTGTCATTGTAAAAACGAGCACTATACTCGATGAACATTGTCCAATTTCCAGTGAAGGTGGGGTAAGAGGGAGGGTAAGGGACAGGTCCAGATGCTGGGTCCACCCAGTTCACATACTGCGCAAATCCCCCTGTGTCATGCCAGAAGTCATTGAGGACCATAGTTGCCTTCATGTCCCTCTGGCGCAGTTGCACAAGCATGTAGTCAAGCCCCTTGAAGACGGCCTCATTTACAAAACCTGGCCTGTAGACTTTAGCACTTGTTAGCAAGGATCACATGCAAACGCTTCATAAGAGAAGAAGCTTGTGATCACTCTCCTTGCCTTGTAGTGACTGAGGATTGTCATTGTCCTTGATATAGAGGATAGAACTCCAAACTATACTACTGATCAATAAGAGCAAGCGCTGGCCAAGACGATGCAGCTTCAGGCTCAGCTGAGCGGTTCAGCCTCCTTGCCTCCAACTTTTTGTTCTCTTAGCAGCTCACGAAGCACTTGCCTGGGAAAGAGCGTAGGGGTCCACCGGTACGGGGATTTATCAGGTCCCTCAGTTGCAGCCATGAGCCGGACATTATTGAAGCCGAGGCGTGCAAGCAGGTCAAGATCGTTGGCAAGCCGGGTGCGATTGCCACCATCACCTTCTTCCATCGCCAGCCACACTCCTTCCCAGTAATTTGTGCCTGCGGGGATTAGTCACCTTAGGCCCCACTGCATACTGGTGATACATTGCCACCTTAGGTTCCACTGCATACCGAGATTGTAAGAGGAAGTTTCTGGCAGCCCCCTGAGGGCCACAAATCCCATTGTGCAGGATTGAAGTCATGATTCATGCATGATATCCGGACACAATTGTAGTTCACAGACTCGACCAGAAATGGCAAACACGTGTTGCCGCACAAAGTGACGTGACTGCAGCAAGGATCAGTTGGAGCTTCGCCCAGGGATGACAGGGCCCGGTCATCACTGACCAACTGCGTAATAAGTTCTTCCCTCCAAGCTGAACATCGTACGTCTGCCAGAGTGGATGCGCACAAAGCCGCATTGCTG
This sequence comes from Spirogloea muscicola, assembly GCA_009602725.1. Lineage (NCBI taxonomy): Eukaryota > Viridiplantae > Streptophyta > Zygnematophyceae > Spirogloeales > Spirogloeaceae > Spirogloea > Spirogloea muscicola. The sequence continues at coordinate 281,028 of WELB01000026.1, forward strand.
CAGGCTGCACTTCTGCCGAGGAGCAAGGCGGCTGATGGCCGAGGCCGGCGCAACAGGCCGCCGCACCAGGCCCCCAGCACCAGGCTGATCATCTGCGGTTGCCGCTAGGAGCAAAGACAACAGCAGGGCAGGAAGCACAGCGGGGAGCAAGCCCGGCGCTGCCATCGGTGCTCGCAGAAGCGGCAGCGGGATTGCCGTCGTCGCCTCGCCGCCGCCGCCGCCGCCACCGCCGTCGCGTGGCTCGGCGGCGGCGGGGGGGCTGCAGCGTTCGCGTGATCGGACCCGCGGGAGTGCCGAGATGAGGGCTGCCCGGAAGGAGCTTTTCCGGGCCTGCCCGGGCCGCGCTCAGGAGCCTGAGCGCGGCATAGGCTGACCCTCCTCAGGGCACAGCGAAGGATCTGTCGGCCAATGGTGGCCAATGACAGCTGCCCGGAGTGGCATTTTGCGGCCTGCCCGGCGTCCCTGGCGGAGCCAGCTGGCTAGTACTTGTTCTCTACTACGACGTAGATCTCCATCACCTTCTTTTCTACCGCCAAGTAGTAGTAGCCACGTACTTAAGTTTAGTGACTTGTGCTTCTGAAGGGGCAGTTGCTTCATTGACCTTGTCCAACTCTTTGGGCTGGCCTTTCACAGCCATCGCCTCATCTGAAAGAGCTTTTGTTGCCAGCGATTTGCAGGCTGCTCGTCACCTGAAAAGGCCAACTCTACCTCGCTGGCGCATCTGTCCTGCGCCACCTCTTGTGCACACTTTGGCTGGCCATGTGCTGGCTTGCTCCCACTAGTCTAGGAGCAGTGCCCACTGGCTGCCTAGTTTCTAATGGTGCAAGGAGAAGTCACTCTGAGAACGGAGCAGTGGATGGCACAGCCTGAGAGGAAGTGACCTAGCAAGGACCTAAGAACGGGCTAATCTGCTCATCCCGTTATGCTGAGGAGCCGCTCCTCACTTGGATGAAGGCGTCCTTACCCATCATCCATCCCCGACCCCTTTATCTATGTCTCATCTTCTACAGCGATCATCTCTATGAGAGATCCTTATCCTCCCCTTTGCCTAGTTGTCCACTTCTTCGGTCAAACTTGACTCTGGAGGTAATTCTGTATCTTCATTGCTCTTTGGAGTGCTGACCCCTGCAACGTGCTCGTCCAGCTATGTTAATTTGCTCTCCTTGGTCGGCCTACAAAATCACCACCTCCCTAGAGTTCCCTTTAAGATTGCCTTTCTTGCATTGGAGCGAGCCTCTCTGCTTGCTGATGATCTTCATGTCACAGAGATCATCAGCACTTCCTTGTCACACCATGAGATCTTATGACGATTGGCCAGTCGAGAGTGTAGATGTCCTTAGCGGTACAGATGCAGTCGGTCAGCTTGGAGAATGCAGTCTCATGTGCAGATCTTGCTCCTAACACTGCATACACAAGTGCGCTACGCTGAAGCATTCACTCGCTAGACTTTGCAATTCTCAGCGACTTATGCTATTTTGTGCTGCTAGATTTGGTGTCCAAGGCCTTTGCTCCTCCTTGAGAGCACCAGCTCCCGTGCCGGTGCTCCAGTTCTCATGCTTAGCTTGTCTGACTTGTATGTGCTCACTCGTGGGTACCTGAATTAAGCCTCCCTGCTCCTGGCGCCCTGCTTCCTTCGCCCCTCTTCATCCAGAGCTTCATTTTGTCTAGCCTCATCATTATTTGCTCTTTATTTGCCATCAGCACGAATGGTGTAGTGGCTTTGCTTGGCTTTGCTTGAAATTTCTTTTCATGCGCACTGCGCGCCCTCGCCCTCTTATTCAGGATACTCCTCGTGCGCTAGAGCATATGGTTCCACACCCAGCTCATTTGGCTATTGAAGCAATGGTGCTCCTTGGCTGCTGGCAGCCACTCGCAGTCACATCAGATACTAGTCTGAGCACAGCTCTCCCTTAAGCTCCTTAAGCAAGGTAACTATAGCCACAAAGCGCTTTCGAAATTTGGCCCAGACTCTGGGTCGCGGCCTAAGTTGGGGCGACGCTGCTCGCAGAAGTGAGCACTCTCAAAGGGGGCGGGGGCTGTGGACGCCAGCCTAGAAAGCATGAACAAGGCCGAAAGGAGCCAAAACTACACGGCTACTGCTTGCTGGTCTGCCGAGCCGGCAGGGGGCAGCGACGGCAGCCATTTCCGTCTATCCTCTTCTAGCTGCGCGCGGCAGTACGATGGCCTCTCAGATGTTTGTCAGGTTTTGTTTCAGGGAAAAAGATCAGACCATGAACAAAACGCAGGCCCTGCCCGGCGGGCAGATCGAGTGGCCGCGGGTCAGCCCGTCCATACGTCTGACCGGTAGCGGGTTCAAATCCCCAACGGTCAAGGAGCTCGGGGAAAGCTGAGGGAGGGAGGCGCTCCGGACGAGAGCAAGGTAAGGGGATTGAGGTCTTACAGGGGAGAGGGGCGGTGAAGCTGGAGACCACACCCCGCTCACCGTGGACGCGCTTGCTCAGCGGCAGCCGCCATTGCCGCCGCCGCCGCCGCCGCCGCCGCCGCCGCCGCCGCCATGCCACGCTCCGATCGCGCCGCCAGGCACGAGCCGTCGGAGAACGCCGTCTCTGCTGCGCCGTCGCGCACAAAGAGACACGCTGCAGCTGCAGCTTCCGCCGCCGCCACAGCCGCCGCCGCTGCCGGGCCGGAGCCTGCGGTGCTGGCGGAGCGCAACTTGGCCCTGGAGAATGAACTGGCTTCCATGACCATGGCGCTGGAGAAGGTCTCCCTGGAGAAGCGACATGCTGAGACGCTGCTGCAGGAGAGAGAGGCTTCGCTGTTGCAGAAGGCGGAGGAGGCAAAGAAGCTCGCTGGCAAGGTGAAGGACCTCCAAAAGACCAAGGTCTTCGCTCCGAAGCTGGTAAGCAGGTGCTAAGGCTGCTCATAAATCATAAGCAGACTCATGGAAGGTTCACAGTTGGCAGCTGCCAAAAGGGGCATACCTTTGTTGGAGGGGACGATAGATAGTCTGCCAGGAGCAGAGTCGAACAACGACACCGAAGATGATATCAGAGCACTGGCGCATGCATTGGTACAGTACTGCTACCCAGCCAGCACAATCGCTCGTCTTCGAGCAACTGTGGTCCAAGACCAGCCAAAGGCAGGAGTTGCATATTCGATTGTGCAGGATATCATACCACAAACCACAGCAGAGCCAGATGGCAAGAAGGAAAGAAGGGACCCCAACAAGCCCAAGCCACCCGCTTCGACATTCCTTCTGTGGTGCAATGACCATCGCGGCGAGGTGATCTCGGCTGCATTTGCTTTGTCACCTAGTCCTCCAATCTCATATTCCTGGCAGCTGACTCTGCCAATGTCTCGGAGTAACATAATTCTCCAAGGTTATTATGGAGCTCAAGTTTTGCACAAGCTCCCAGACGCAGCTGATGGTCTGCTTGACATTCTTCACTGTTTCAGCTGCCTTGCTTCAGATAAGCTAATTCATAGTTGAAGCCATCCAAGTTGTGTGTGCAAATGACTTTTGCACACGAATTCTTTCTCAACTTTTACTCTGCATCTGGCAGATCTCCAAGAAACACCCGAACGCAACTTTCGGTGAGCTATCGGCTGTTCTTGGAGAGGCATGGAAAGCAGTGAGTGAGAAGGAGAAATTGCCGTACGTAGCCGCAGCCGAGGTTGAGTCCACCAAATACAAGACAGCCAAAGAGGAATACGAAAAGGTGAGCTGCTTAGCACTCTGAGGTTGATGGTCCTACATGTAAATGCTGATTAAGTCCGCAGACGAACGTGCAATAATCGGATCCTCTTCATCCAATATAGTGACAACACTATTTTAATAATCGGAGGAGAAAATATTATGTTGGGCTGCGGTGAATTTGAATTATTTACTTCATATTGTTCTCAATGCTTGTTGGTATCCAGAATATTGCCTCAAAAAAGCGTGAGACTGATGCCCTCATAAAGCTCAAGGAGGAGAAGCGGGCTGAAGCTGCCATGGATCTCCTAAGGCAATTCGAGCTGCACCAACTTGTAAGTACAAGCGTCAGTGACTGCAAACTGCTCAGAAACGCAGAACTTTGTTGATGTTAGCCCACTTTAAGGTGTCAGGGACGCCAAGACCATTTGCACCCAACTCAATGCCTCATGCTAGTGACCTCTAATACTCCTTGTGCTGCTTGTCACAGGAAGCCCAGGAAATAGATGGCAAGCCTAAGAAGTGAGTCAAAGCTGTCCATCCCTAGCTGCCCTATACTGGGTGACTGCCTTGTCCGCAGTTACTTGGTGTACTTGATGGACACAGAGGACTGTGGTTGCAGGAAGGAGAAAGATGACACCAAACCTAAGGCGCCAGTGACTGCCTTCTTTGAGTACTGCAAGCAGCGACGTACTCTTTTGGCCAGCGAAGGCATCAGCTTAACAGTGCCCGAGGTCTGTACCTGAGTGATACTATTCTATGCTCCTAGAACGGTGAACTCCTATGGGGCCTCCACCTTGCATCTTCACCTCAGAATACTTTTCATGCCTGTGTTGCTTATCACGGATCTCAATCCCCTAATTTGAATCTGAATTAACAGGCGGGAAAGAAGCTTGGTGAAGAATGGAACCTGCTGTCAGAGAAGCAGAAGGCTCCATACGAAGAGGTACCTTGACTACATCATTTGTGGATTATGTCAAGTCATAATGGGGGTCAGCGTATGCAGTTGTTCTCAGCCCTCTCCAAAACAAGCAATTTACTGTACATAGGTAGCTGCTGCCGATCGTGCGCGATACACAGAGGAGATGGTGGTCTACAAGCTTCAAAAGCAGCAGGTGCGGCCCTTTCACTATACCTTCATTGCCAGGCGAGACAAGCACAACTCAAGTATAGACAACCTTCTCAGTAGCATCCCTGTTTGACATTTGCGAGAAGCTGTATATTGCATGGAGGTGGATCTCAATGCCCTGTGTATGCCTGTCAGGAGCTGGAGGCTATCAAGGCCCTGGTCAATGCTGCACTAGCAAAGGATCAAGAGGAAGCACGCCAGATGATTTGCCGTGAAGACGAGGAGCTTGCAAAGGTCGCTGCAAAGGCCACAACGGTAAGAGCTTCATGTGAATTCAGACATCAACAAAGTACTCTCAGACAGGAACTCAGTGAAGTTTGGGAAGTAGCGATGCAACTTGACACGAGTAGGGAGGCAACAGGTAAAGAGGTCCAGCCAGAGTTGGCTTAGCTATGTGATGAGTGAATTAATGATTATCTCATTAATTTTCTCATTGTGCAGCTTGCCAAGCTTTCGGTACCCAAGCAGCCCAAGGTGGCATCCCGGGTACCTGACATGCCAAAGCGCCCGCCCACCGGCTACATCCTTTTCAGGTCCAAGACATAGAGAAGCAATCCTGTAGGCTAGCCGTTAGGTGCTCACTTACTCCTGCGTATTCTTCCATAAGAGCTCCTACTGTTGACATGCTGATCTAATGTATCGGTTTGACCATACACAATTCGTTGTGCTTGACAAAGTAGGATGATTTGACATTCTGTATGCCCGCGCGCCCACATATTGGTGCACCAGCAGCTTGACCTGTGCATGTTGCTCCTGCATGATAGTAACTCGGTGCGTCAAGGGCTTGCTGCTGGTGGCGGGGCAAAGCTATCCCTTCAAGAGGCAACTGGCATCATCTCAAATAAGTGGCAGGTACATACACCCCGGCAACATGCAATTGAAAAGAGTCTGTCTGATCTATAGATCGGGCTGAACATTGACAGCCTGTGGGGTTAACCACATCAACAGGCTCTTGGCGAGGATGAGAAGGGCCATTGGGCACAGGTGGCTGCTCCTGCCTGGAATGACTACAAGGCTGCCATGAAGGCCTACCGCCTCAGTCACCCTGACATGTCGGACACGGAGTCGGTTCCGGGATGCTCATGATGTGGAGGATGGGACAAGCGCGTGGGAGTACCTCATTCAACTAGGAGGTTCTGCGCAGCAGGATGAACTAGTCAAATTATTGCACAATGCATCTCAAGCGTAGAGGCGCTCATAATTGCAGTTGCCGCCTTGTTCTGCTGACTAGCAGGCGTAGAAGCCATGTGGAGGTACAGAAAGCACACTTGCCTACTTCAGAGCTGGATGGGCAAAGACTACTTTGTCCTCTGAGCTGCTTCTTACTTCTCAATTGTAGATAATTAATTTATGGTGATGAGGATGGGTGCTGTGAGGACGATGGCCAGCCTGAGTTCAGACGGCTGTTCCTTAGTAGCCTACAGCGCACATTCCCATCAGCTCTCTCATTAAGCCAGTTTAAAGGGTTGCTTACTCTTCTCGCCTGACCCTCCCGCGCATCAGTCCATATATTGCCTCAATGTGCTTCACTGCAGCAATTTAGGCGATGCTCAGGCAGTCCCTACTTACTAGCAAAGTCCTTGCCTGCAGTGGCCACTGCAGTTGTTAGTTGCGTCATTGGCAGGGTGGGGGGGGGTGGTGGCCACCACAAAGGAGCCGAAAGTGCTTGCCTTCTGGATGGCGGCCGCTAGAGTGGGCGGGAAGCTTGTGGCTTAATGTGCTTCGGAAATATGTGACGTGCAGGTCGAAATATTGGAGAACGAGGCGCATCAAATTCACTGGGTCCATCCTCCACGGGAACTTCTCAACCTAGAAAATTCTTGAATAGGTGACCGAGGCTGTCCGCACACGGTCCTCGCCCAGCGCGCCGGGAGCTCCCGATTAAGCGCCGCAGTCTCAAATGCAGAGCTTTCTCCGTGCCCAACCAGCATCGTGCCGTTGTGGTTGACTGATGCATCATGACTCAGCGACTGGCATGCACGCATGAGCTGCATCGGAGGGGCGTACTACACTCTTCACACAAAAATGACCTCCAGCCGAGGACATGGCGTTACTTCAAGGTATTGTCGCAACTGCGAGCTCGTCCGAAAAGACGCATTGCCAAAGAGGGCCGCCTTCTGGGTTGCGTATGCCGGGTAGATACGGAACACTTGAAGAGGTCCCTGACTCTTGAGAGCGTCTGGTCGCACATTGTGCCAGATGGGCTGGTATGTGTATGCGCCAAATGTGCGGACGACTTTGGCGCAAAATGACCTGAGCGTGAGGCCCTCCAGGTAGAGAAAGAAGTCTTTGAAGGAGAATTGCATGCGTTCGCGCACACGGACGTGGTACAGGATCCCCTTGGCCCACGACTCCCGGCACCGGCAGGGTCGCTTGGGCGCAAGTTGCAGCTCCTCTCGCTCCTGCAGTAACACTCTTCTGTCCAGGTCATGCTCGAGATTGACAAGTCTACAGCAGATCATGCTGGAGTTTGACCAGATCATGTCTTGCTCCTTGCTTCAAGAACCTGCCGAGGACTAACTCTGCGACAAGGTAAAATTGCCAATCTGATATAAGCAGAGGTGTGACCTGGATGCGCGTGGCGAGAAGGATGCAGAGGCGGCAGGTAGAGTGCACGGCAGCGATGTCAGCGATGACCTTGAAAGAGTCCGACGGCCCCACGCGCTTCCACTCCAGCATCTTCCAGTATGCATCCTGCCTCACCGGTGAGGCAAAGCATGCACCCGAGCTCAGTACATATGAGGTGGGGCTCAATGTGCACCCTGCAAGCAACTCTGCCCATAACATGCCCGTGCCCGCAGACCTCCTTTTCCATAGACTGGTATTATTTTTGGGATGCCCAACTATTGACATCTTGCCATCCTGAGCTTGTGCGCATAAAGTCGGCCTGCTTATATTGCCGACAGTATGGCTGGGTGGGATGACAACAATGTGTGCCCTGCAAAGCGCTCCAAGACATATGCGCGGCGCTCATGTCGAACCGTGAGATCAACTCTGCAAATTTGCAGACCAACGCCTTAATGGCTGGGAGGTCTCACCTCATCCTTGGAGAGGCGCGTGATGGCCTCAACCACAGCGCGCGTGTCGTTCAGAGAGCGGTAGACGATGACCGAGTTGTTGCTGGGCGCAAAGTCCAGGATGTCGGGGGCACCCAGCACGACCGGCACCGCGCCCGCCTCCAGCGAGTGGTAAAACTTCTCCGTCACATACCCCTGCGCAGTGACGGCGGCGGGGGGCCCGGTGGGCCGAGCACGGGGTGGCGGGGCTCAGCTGCCGCAGCAGCTGCCTGCGAGACACTGGCCAGGACCGATGAGCTGCTGCTTGTTGGTGCGCTCCACAGGCTCGACTAGTGGAGACCAGGGAGGAGGCCATATACTTAAGGATTCCGGTCTTGCTGAGTGCTTGAGCGCAGGCACGAGGTCTAGACTGAATGTGAGCAGAGGATCGGACTCGGTTAGCTCAGCATTGCTCTGAGAGCCAGCTTGAAAGTCGTGGTCCAACGTTCACGTTTCAGTGTCCACAGTCTAGGGATCAACATCTACAAACTCAGGGTTAACGATGAAGGACTCTAGGGCCGGAGGATTTGGGATTTAGGGTTTAGGGCTATAGGGTTCGGGGCTAGGAAGGCCTCGGCTGCGAACCTCCTCGCAGGAGTTCTCGAAGGCGAGCGAGAACTTGTAGCGTGACAGGACGCCCCGCTTGTCAGAGCCATCGGCGTCGCCCACGTTGTGCCGGCAGCGCCCGTAGGAGTCGAAGGCCAGGCCGGCGGCGGCCAGCGCGTCCAGCGCCTGGAGGCGCCAGTTGGCGGCGTCGCAGTTGCTCACGAAGGCGGCGGCGGGGGCCAGCGCCGCGTCCTTGGGCCGGCGCGGTGGCGCCAGGAGGTCGAACTCCGCCCACGACGCGTACGGCAGCGGGACGTCCGTCGCCAGGCCCGGCGCCATGAGCAGGTCGTAGCCCGCGGCGGCGGCGGCGGCGAGCGTGGCGGCGGGGTAGTACCCCGCCGGCTCGGCCGTCCTCAGTACCACCGCCTGGCCCGGCGCCTCCCGCGCC
>WELB01000026.1:300098-335847 GCA_009602725.1 Spirogloea muscicola
GGCGGTGGCTCCCAGCGCCGCCGCGGCGCGCTCAGGTCGGCGGCGGCTCGGGCGACGCCCACGCCGTCGGTGCCAGCGGCGGCGTGGCGGCCGTCAACGCGCTGGGGCTCGAGTCCCCGTGCTGAGATTGCTTTAGCGGCTGGGGCGTTTGCAGATAGCGCGGCGACGCCGGCGGCCGGGGCGCTCGCCGGCTTCGAGGCCGGCGGCAAGGACCTTCTGGTCGTCGGCGCCGGCGTGCTCGGCTCGCTCGTCGCCCGCCTGTGGCTCCAGGTGAGCCCGTCGCGCGGCACGGCCCCCGGTGAGCACGTCTCGCGAGGTCGAGGCAATGCGGGACTCGCGTCACGTCTCGTGAAGCGACGAGCCAAGCCAATGTTTAGGGTCCACAAGGTTCAAGGGTTACGTCCCAATCAGGACTTGGCTTAAGCATGTAAAGGGCTCAGGTTTGGGATCACCGTCAGGAAGATGGTCCAGCGTGTACGAGTCCTTTGCGGTCAGCTTCAGGGTCTAGGGTTTAGGTCTAGGGTCTAGGATTTAGGGTTAGTGGTGTAGGCTTTATTGTTTAGGTCACCTATTTCAGACTCGCTTTGTGGGCGCCGGCAGAGCCACCCGGAGGGCCGTGCGGTGGGCCAGACCCGCACGGCGAGCCGCCACGACGAGCTCCGCGCGCTGGGCGTCCTGCCGGTCGTGGAGGAGTGCTTGGCGGCACGCCCCATCCCCTTCCCCAACGTCATCTTCTGCGCCCCTCCCTCAGGCAGCGACGACTACCCGGCTGAAGCGCGGTAAGTCAACGGAGCCAGTTGGAAATTCTCTGCCAATTAGGACCAACCTTAGATTGACTATGCAGCTCACAACTTGGGTTGTATTGTGTGTGTTGACGGCAGTGCTGGTTGCCGGATCCATTGGCTGTTGACTGAGCACGAGTCAGCCAGCATGCAATACGCATGAGCAGAAGTCTCAAAGTGTCTGTCCTGCTAAATTCCAGGAAAATCAACATTTTGGCAAACTGCAACAATGGGTTGTTGAGCTATGGTAGTGCACGGCAGACGGCGAGATTGTTTCTGACACGAAACTGCTCGAACAGTAACTTACAATTCCTTTACCCACCAGCAGTTACTGACATCAAGCAATCTGCTGGTAACATTCGGACTCAACCTTTGCTCCTTGCTCTGAGCCTGCAGCGCTGCCATCGGGCGGTGGAGTGGAGTGGGCTCGCTCCTCTTCACCTCCAGCAGCGGCCTGTACACCGCAGCTGATAACGGCCCCTGCCCGGAGGTGAGCTTCAAAGAGTCCTGGCTTAATCACTTTTGTAATTGAAGCATAGTCACATTGTCATCCTCGTCTGGCCTTGTCCGCTGTACTTGTGGCACCAGGCTAGTGTGGCATTCATTCTGCATATACCAAGCTGACATGGTTCAGCGTTCCTTTGTCCAGGATGCGCCTGTGGCGACCCTGGGCATGACGCCGCGCCTTGACCGGCTGCTGCTGGTGGAGGAGGAGGTGCTGAAGGTGGGGGGCAACGTCGTCCGCTTTGCCGGCCTATACATATCCGCAGCACAGTCTTTGCAAGGTCGTTGGCATCATGGGCTGCTCTGTCACGAGATGTCTTTCCCTTGCTCAAAGGTCAGTGCATCGTAAGGTGTTGCATCCTTGACTTGCTCAGAGTACACTCTGGAGCGTGGGCCGCACACCTTCTGGCTAAAGAAGGGGTCAGTGGACTCACGGCCCGACCACCTTCTCAACCTCATCCATTATGAGGTGACACGCTCGGCCGTTGTTGGCAATGGTGATGCTGCCCAGTACGTCAGGAGTTGCCGTTCTCATTGCCATTTCCTGGTGCCACACTTGCTCTCACATGGATGAGCTATTATACTAGCCTGTATCACCACGGTGAATACTGCTGCTATTGTATATCTTCCTAGCAGGACGCAGCATCCCTGTGCGTTGCCGTCCTCAGGAGCGATGCAAGGGGCAAGGTCTTCATGGGCTGCGACAACACCCCACTATCAAGGTGAGCCTCCCTTCAGTGTTGCATAATGTATATGGGCAGCTGCATCTCCATTTGATATCTTAACCAAGCATCCTTCAGGTTCCCTGTCTAGCTGACTGTCCATTGGTGCCCAAGTTGCGACAAATAGTTGGTTTCCTGTTTACCTGACTGTCTATTGGTGCCCGAGTTGCAACAATGAGCTGGAAGCCTGCATCACCCAGTTGATCCTCGTAAACAGCATGCAACGTAGTATTGATGGTAGTTTCCCATGATGGTCACCATCAGGCAAGAGCTGATGGACGCAACCACCGGAAGCGGGTTGTTTGAGGGCTTGTTTACAGGCTTCACCGGTGGGGTTCGTAGGAGCCCTTGACTCACTTGTGGTGTTAGTTGCCGGGCAGCCGGGTCAGGCTGAGACCATTTTGCATGTGATGGTGGGCCTGTTCGCAGAATGAGGCGTACAAGCCTTGAGGGCTGCCTGTTATCTGATATGTGAAGCTTGACTTCCTCGCAGCCACGGATGGGCCACTTGGAAAACGGATGTGCAATGATGCGACACGGGCGGCTCTTGGCTGGAAGCCTAAGTATGGCAGCTTCTCTGAGTTTCTAGATGAGGCCAAAAGGAGAGAAGGTGCAGTGTGACCTTATCTGCGGTCTGACGGTGATAGATAGATTCCCTGTGATTTAGCCCTTAGAGGACAGTCTTTGGCCAGGATTGTTCTATTTCAAGTCAGGGATAAGAACGATCAGAATGCTTGCCTGTAGAGGCCAAGGCATCAGGCAACTTGATTTCAAGGGGACTTGAGATTTGTAGCAGAAATTGGCGGTTTCCTGCTATGGAAGGTCTGCACCACCTTCAAGCAGTCAAACTACGGTGGATGGAGTGTAGTCACGACCACCTTGGCTGATTTATATCTCAGATTAAATGCAAGGACTCATGAACATGATCATGGTCACAAAAGAATGAGCAATAAGAAGCTCCGTGAAAGGAGGGGGCCGAGGGCTGCAAGAGTCCAGCCTAAAAATCACAAGGAGTGCAGAAGGTGGTTAGCGACTACCACACAGGGAAGAAGAGAGAAGCTGTTCCATGGTAAGCATCATGGGCTGAGAAGAAGTGGCTCTCCCAATGGGGCAAGGGCTGTGAGAAGCCAGCCCGAAAAGAATTGACGAGGTTCGAAGGGGCCAAAGTACGAGCTAAGCAGCGACTGCGGGGCCTCAGAGGGAAGTGGCTCTCTCAGTGGGGGCAGGGGCTGAGAGAGTCCAGCCCAAAAGGAAGGAACAAGGTCAGATAAGTGCCAAAAACCGGGTGACGACAAGGTCCATGCGCACCCAGGGGGATCTGGGCCGCTTGTTATTGGTCATTACTTGGGCGGCACTACTCCAAGTGGTTACCATCTGCTCGAAATGCTGCTTCCAATGGGGTTCGATCTAGGATGGTGAGATCACCATTGGCACGCCACAGTGGGAACGGGGCCGCGGACCCCGGAAGGCCGGGGTGGATCGTAGGGGGGGGTCAGGGCACGTGCGTCGGGCTGGCCCCCCNTCCCCCCCCCCCCCCGAGGATGCCCATCTCCCCGTCGGCCCGACGCTAGGCCGACGGGACTGCCGTTCCCGAGAATAGCGCTTCCAGGAATAGCAAACAGCGAATAAGGGAGTAGCATTTAGGGGCTGGCTGCAGGCCGGCTGCCCAGCGCCCAGCATTTTTGGCCTTGCCTTGGAGCTCCGGCATCATGCGTCACACCTGGCTGAGCCTCCTACAGCCTCCTCACTCTGGCTCACGGGACGCAACACTCCAGCAACCATGTAGGCCTGACGCCACAGCCTTCTTGGGCTCTGTGACACTCCCAACGTGGTTTCAGCACCTCTTTCCATTACTCCAGAAGTGGACGTAGGACTGGCAGACAAGGCCCCACCGGCCGTTCCGGCCCTCCTTCCCACCCCCGTCATCCCTCCTGCCGCTGCTGCTGCCCCACCCCTCTAGCAGCTCCAGAAGTGGACATCGGAAGGGTTGACAAGGCCCCCATTTCTTTGCACTACTTCTTCGTTTGAACAAATGTATTAGCTTATATTGGCCTCGCTTTCATCTCATGCGCACCGCACGCCTTCTCTTTTGTCAGAGCAAGGATACTCGGCCACCCTTGTGTGAGCTAAAATGGGTGCTGTATCATGTCATGTCTGACGTGTAATTGGTGAATGGTATACTTAAATATGCACCGTGCAAGGTGAAAGGAACGGCCCAGGTACGTCTTTGGCAGCAAGCTGACAGACTTCATCCAACGGCGTCACTGCTAGTTGTGCAGCATTGTTGGCAACACACCAAGCCACTGTTGGTAGTTTTCCTCGCTGTCCACTAGCTTCAATGGACCCATGGCACTCCTCATCTGCATGATCTACCTCACACATGGCGGATCCGTCTGACCTTGCAACTGACCTTGCAACATTCACTCTCATCAAGACTCAGGCTCTCATAAAAGACGATGGCTGTGAGAGCAGCCGGAGAAGTACAGAACAGTTGCTTCAAAAAGACGAGAAGAAAGAAAACACCTGTCATTAAAGAGTTGCGCCGATCTGACCGATGAAATTAGCTCGACCTGTTGCACTTGCCTTTGCTAAGGCATGCCACCGGCTAGGGAAATTTCCTTGAGCATCTTGCTGGCAGCTTAAATATAGAGTTCTGGGTTTGCCTTGCCATCTAAAGGCATTTCTTGCTAGGTGCCTCCTTGCAGCCAACACTTTTCAGATCGACGTAATGCTCCTGTGCCATGCCGCTCCTCTGCAAAAGTTGTCATGCCTCACTCATAAACGCAGCTCAAGAATAGCATGGCGACTTCCAGCATCGAGGTATGTAAGAGGAAGCTTCTGCGCACCTCTCTCTCCTTTACAGAAGAGAATGGGAAAGTAACCACTGCAATTGTGCACAGCATTTAAATTCCAATCGCTTCGCACACCAGCACACCCAGCTAGCGAGCAGCTAGTGCGCTTGACGCGTTTATGAAAGTTGCACAGTTGATGGAGATGCTTGAAATAAACCTAGGCTACACATCTCTATCTCATCAATCTTCGATCTACCGGATGCTTGCTCCTACTGGGTCACAGCATCTGAGGCTTGCTGGGAGCACCGACAAGCCTGCCGACAGCTCAGCGGCGCTAGAGTCGGCCGTGCCGTAAATGAGTAAGCTTTGAGCAGCCCCAGAATATCTGGCGGCGTATCCACTTAAACAGTGGCGTTTTGGCCCAGGCACCCAGGCCGGGGACTCAACTGATGGGCAATGTGTGTTTGGCTCCGCAAAAGTGGTGGGATTGTCTGTGAAGTGGTCAACTACCTAGGCAGCCGTGGCGTTGGCAGAGCGGCTGGCGGTAATTTGGGTCTGTATGTGCTGCGGCACGACGTCAAATTTGGCAAGCTGCATTGTGTACTGCGCGCGGCCCTTGGTCATGCCCCGCAGGTTGCTCACATAATTGAACATCTCAGACAGCGGCACAAGTCCGTCCACCACCTGGGGCAATATTCCACATGCAGCATGCAGGCAGTCAGCGCCATTCTTAAGCTCCTAGGCCTTGACAAGTGAGTCCCGCAATCCTAACTCCGCACGTGGGACAGGGCTGATCTGCTAATGATAATCCTTGTGAAGACAGCACTGATATAGCCGCTCATCACAACCAAGCCTTGACAACCACAGCACTCAGAGAATGTGCCTTGCAAGCACCTTCATGCCGCCGGGCTTGTCGCCAAAGCTCTCAATTTGACCGCGGCGTGAGTTGAGGTCGCCGATCACATCGCCCATGTGGTCCTCAGGTGTGACTACCTCCACCTGCACCACTGCACCCAGTCAGCGGCTAATTCTCGCCGAGCGGATGATGCTCGCCTCCTCAACACCATAAAAGACAACGCAAGAGATATTCTTGGAGGTGATAAGCTGAAGTCTAACTGTAAGTCCCAGTCCCTAACTCTCCGACTTAGAGGCCAATATGAGGTGGCGGAAGACTTAAGAGGCCTGTCAGCTGTCAGCTGTCTCAGGCACCGTAAGCAGGCTATGCATCTTCCAAATAGCCCCAAGAGTCCAGCCACACGCCCTGGCAAGCACTGTGGCCGGCAGCAAGATGCTCGCCAGCTCCTATGTCTTTATGGCAGAAACTGTGTTTACCTCCTCAAATGGCTAGCATGTGAACCCAAGATAGCGCACTAACAAATACCCTGACACTACACATACCAAATACTTACATTCTGTACCTTCTATAAGCTCGCACCCTGATTGTCAATTTCACAAGTCTTTCTGATCCCTCATTCAAGCTTGCAGCCTGAGTGATGCTTTGACATTTATCCATAATTTAAGGTGATGGACTGTGGGTGGTGAGAACAACCAAATCTCAAGACAATCTAAATTGCACAGCTGTGCTATACTTCTAGCTTACCAATGCAGACAGACAGGCAGCGAGAAGGCTAACCTTCATAATGGGCTCTAGGAGCTTAGGGCCGGCACGCGAGACCCCGTCCTTGAAAGCGCCGCGCGCTGCCAGCTGGAAGGCAAGCACGCTTGAGTCCACTTCGTGGTACGATCCGTCCGTGAGTGTCGCGCGCACGTCCACGACTGGGTAACCCGCCAGCACACCATTCGACATGCACTCCTCCAAGCCCTGCCCAGCACTCATCCAAAGGTTTGTCAATGTGAAGCATAACTTTCTTCAGAAGTTGAGGGCTGTTTATCTGCACTGATGTCAAACTGCAGGCTTGCCTTCGCCTCTATTGCGGCGCGAGCAGGTGTTGCGTCACAGTCCAGTGTTGGGGAAGGAGGGCAACTGACGGACCTTAACAACGCCAGGAACATACTCCTTGGGTACCGTACCACCCTTGATCTCGGACTTGAACTCGTATCCGCTGCCAGCCTCAAGCGGCTCGAAGCGAATCTCTACCTCCGCAAACTGACCCTGGCCGCCTGACTGTTTCTTATGCGTGTACTTGACAGTGACCTGTTTTGAGATGCTCTCACGGTAATTCACCTGTGGTGCACCCACGTTGGCCTCCACCTGCAAGGACCCCCAGTTGGCAACCAACGGCCTTCATTTGTATGTCCGAGCTAGAAAGTGACTGTGCATTTGCGGGAACCCGACTCAAAGTTGAAAGACCTACATCAAGGTTTGATACGCTCATTGCTGAAGAGGAAGTCTGGGTGGCGTTGCCTCAACCAAGTAATGAGAGAGCTGCCACAACAATGGTGCCGCGCAGCGGGCGAATCTTGCAGCGGCTGCAGCGCACCTTGAACTCGCGCTTGAGGCGGTCAACGATGATTTCCAAGTGCAGCTCGCCCATGCCCTCAATGACCGTCTGGTTGGTTTCTTCGTCACGCGAGAAGTGGAATGAGGGGTCCTCCTGGGCAAGCTTGATGAGCCCGTTGGCCATGCGGTCCACGTCCGCCTTTGTCTTGGGCTCAATAGCCACCTTAATGACAGGCTCTGGGAAGTCCATGCGCTCCAGGATAACCGGCGATTCAGCGTCGCAGATTGTCTCGCCGGTGATTGTGTCCTTGAGGCCAGCAACAGCAACAATGTCACCCGTGCGCGCCCCCTTGATGTCCTCCCGCGAGTTGGCATGCATCTCGAGCAGGCGCCCAATGCGCTCCTTCTTGTTCTTGTTGGAGTTGAGAACGTACGTGCCAGCTGTGAGCACACCCGAATACACACGAACGAATGTCAACGACCCCACGAACGGGTCTGTCATGATCTTGAACGCCAGGCCCGAGAAGGGCTCCTCATCGCTTGGCTTCCTCTCCACCACCTTCTCGGCGTCGTCCATATCAGTACCCTGGCCGCCCGCAACAAAACAGGCCCACAGCTAAAGTAAGCTGCACAGCCATATGCACACCGCCACCTGGTTTTTTTTACCACCAAATTCTAGCCAGGGTTTAAGGAGATCAGCCAGGAATTAGTGACACCCACTCAAGCTTTGGCTTAAAAACTTCAGCGGGCTCAAGTAGGTAAAAATACAGACTACATTGGTCTGCTGCCACCAACCTGCATAGGGGGAACATCAAGTGGTGAGGGAAGGTAGTCCACAACGGCATCCAGTAGGGGCTGCACGCCCTTGTTCTTGAATGCCGAGCCACACAGCACAGGCACGAAGCGAGCCCCAATCGTGCCAATGCGGACGAGTTTCTTGAGCTCCGCCTCTGGCGGTTCCTGGCCTTCCATCAGAAATGCCTCCATGGCTGCATCGTCCAGCTCCACCGCCGCCTCCACCAGCGCGGCACGGTACTCGGCCGCCTGGTCCTGTAGGCCAAGCTCCACCTTGCCGCTAGTTGTCAAAGCTGATAACTTGTCATCATTGAAGGCTATCCCTGCTGCCACATTCACGATCGCTGTGCGGTGGCAAACGAATAGGAGGGGAGCAAAAACCAGAGGCGCACCGCAAGATCAGCAGGAATGTCCTTGTACTCGAACTTTGCGCCGAGCTCCTCACCGCTCCACACAATTGCCTTCATCTTCACCAGGTCCACCACACCCTGGAACGAGTCCTCGGATCCTATCGGGAGCTTCAAGTAGCAAGAGATTGTCAGGTTTGACAGTCAAAGGCTCGCAAGCAGCGGGAGATAGGAGATAGGAAGGGCAATGCAGGGTGAGAGTGGACAGACGACTGCAGGAGTAGGCCAGCAGCACAATGTGGCAGGCAGCCATAGACCTGGAGAACGAGCGGGTTGGCGCCAAGGTTGCTGACGATCATGTCGCGGGTGCGGAAGAAGTTGGCGCCAAGGCGGTCCATCTTGTTGACAAAGCAGATGCGGGGCACACCGTATTTATCGGCTTGCCGCCACACAGTCTCTGACTGCGGCTCCACGCCTGCAACCGAGTCGAAGAGGCAGATGGCGCCGTCCAGCACGCGCAGAGCGCGCTCCACCTGCATGCGCCAAAAGCGCGGCAAGGTGAGCAAAGGCCGTCGCGAAGGACGACCAGCACGGCGGCACCATGCAGCAACTTCCGACGGCCATAGCACCACCAACCGAGGCGCACCGGCACAGGCCAGGTGAAAGCCCTGGACTGAGGGTGAAGGCAGATGGGGAAGAGTCGAGGGGACAGCGAGAGGGGCTGATGCGGCAGCACGCTGCACACACCTCCAGCGTGAAGTCCACGTGGCCGGGCGTGTCGATGATGTTGATGCGCGTGTCGTTCCACGAGCAGGTCGTGGCGGCGGACGTGATGGTGATGCCGCGCTCCTGCTCCTGCTCCATCCAGTCCATCGTCGCCGTGCCCTCGTGCACCTCGCCGATCTTGTAGCTCTTGCCCGTGTAGAAGAGCACACGCTCCGTCGTCGTCGTCTTGCCCGCATCGATGTGCGCCATGATTCCGATGTTGCGGTAGTCCTTGAGGTCCGTCGCCCGCGTCTCGCCTGTAAGCAAGCCCCCGCTTCCGCCCGTCAGAGCCGCGGCGGCCTCGACGGCTTCAGTCAGAAGCTGCTTGCTGAGGCGCCAGATCTGTCGGGGCGCAGTGCGCACTGTATGCGCGCGGCGGCTCACCGGCACCCGCGGAGCAGATCACGTTAGCGCGGCGCCTGCCGGAGCCGTCGCCGCTGCCGCCGCCGCCGCCGCCGCCGCTCCGCCTGGAGGGCCCCGGGAGGCGGCGGCCCGCGAGNCGCCATGGCTGCTGGCGGTCGTGGGAGCTGCCGCCGGCTCGCCGCGGCGATGGAAATGAAAATGGAAAATGAAATGGAAAATCGTGGCTGCTGATGGGGGGGGTGGGGGGGGGAAGTGGGGCTGGCATGTCAGAGGCGAGGTCCTGGGTAAGTGGGTGGTGAGCTGCCGCCGGGGAGGGAGGAAGGGGAGGGAGGGTGGCCGACGCCCCCGTGGCCGTCGATGTGCCACGGGACGGACGGGGCGCGCAGCGAGATCGTCGGGACGGAAGACAATCCGATGTTTGGGCCGCTTTTGCCCAGCTCCGTACATCCGCAACTGAGGAGAAAGGCGCGCAATACGCGGTCACGGAGGGGGCCAGAACAAGCAATACACCACTTACGGCAAAAGCTGGTGAAGAGAATGGGGCTACACACCCTATGCGGAGGGGGGCCTAACAAGCCCCCTTAGTAGCTGCTTAGCGCTTTTTAGGGTCGCTCGCACAAGTCTTCCGCATGCGCCTCGCCGTATCGCCTCAACGCTCCCTTGCCCACGCCGTCCATACGCGCGCAGACCGTGCTATGGCCGCCGCCTCTGGGTCTCGGCGGAGCGCCTCTTTCCCTGCAGCGAGCTACTCAGACCTGATGTTGCTCACTCGTGGGTACTGAGCTTTCCTCTGCATCGTTTCTGTGTTCTGCAGTATGTTGTAGTGTAGTCCTTTCTCCGGCTCCTCTTGCTTTGGCTTTGGACATTGTCCATTCTTTTTTGGGCTGGCTTTTCCAGCCCCTCTTTGCTATGGGCGCGCTCTTCTCTTTTTAGGCCCCTCCATCAATTGACCCCTTCGAACCTTTGTCAATTCTTTTTCGGGCTGGCTTTTCACAGCCCTTGCCCCTTGCCCATGGGAGTGCCACTTCTCTGACAAGCGCGGCCAGATTGACTGGTGGCTGGGAGAGGCCAGCCCAAAGGAATGGACAAGGCCTAAGGTAAAGGTGAACTAGGGAAAGTTGAGCCCGGCTACCTCTTTGACTGCCCACGATGGGCGCACATGCTTTGCCTACAACGCCTGAGACACCGGCTCATGATGCCACGCGGCCCGACCGTTTGGCCACTCAAATACCCGGGTGACCTAAACGTGACAACGTGGTCTGCTGGGACGTCGCTCTCAAAGGATCAAGCGCACTTTCCAGTGGCAAATCACTGGGGCTCATGACTTGTCATAGACTTGAAGCGACAAAGCAGAAGAAGCTCATCAGAAAGGGGGTGATGGTTGTGAAAGGCCCTCAGAAGAATGGACGAGGTCGCGCACAGGATTCAAGATCAAAGCAGGTGCTAATGCATAGTCACCCCACAAAGCCTCCAAACAGCTCGATTGTTGCTGGTGGCCCCAGCGCAGACGGGCTAACCAATGGGGAGATTTCGGCGACAGCCTGATGAAGGATCTGCGGCCCGTGCCTCAACCAGCGTGCGAGTGAGCTGAAGTGACCTGGGGGCGCTGATTCCAACAGGGACCAAGAAGACCAACAGGCGCATGCAGTACCTTATGCGCAAAGTGCGGGATGCAATCAAAATCGGCTGATGAGCAGCAGGGTGCTCCAAATGATAGTGGCAGCCTGCTACGTGCCAAGCCAGTAGCTTCACCGAGAAAGCCTCCTGTTCCTAGAGGCACCATGCAGGATCAAGTGCATGGGGTGATTCAATGCGTGCTGCTTGCGCCTTAGTCAGACTGCCGGACAAGCTTCTCCCTCGTTTTGAAAAGTGCCCAGGGTTCTGCAGATCCTGTACAGCCGTTCTGCATCCTTCCAGACCACTGCATACATGATTCATCCTTCTGAGAACTATTAGCCGTTCCATTCATTGGGGATGATCTGCAGTATAGAAGCGTTGAGATTGATGAAGTGCATCAGCTGCAAATTTTTCGATGTACCTCTACAAAGGCCTCGAGTACGTGGTAGATGATGATAAGAAAAGTGGACAATATGAAGACGGGCACCTCCCACTTTGCCAGCGGCACATAGCTCACTCGACCATTCTCCAGGTGGGGACGACAACTTGGAGCAGGAGGCAGTCAATGGCAGCTTCCATTAACGGCTGCCGTCCCTCGTGCACCTCGCTGATATGTTGCCTGCTCCATAGAGGACAGCGAGCTCAGTGACTGGCTTAGTGGCAGGCACAGAGGACGTTGCGGCACCTGCTGCCGGAACTGCCGCCACTCCTTCTGCAGGGGCCGGCCCAGCCCGGCGGGCGGCCTCAAGGCACTTGCAGCAACGACACTAATGTGCAGGCCGGGCAAATATTGCTGCAGAGTGAGGGGGAAGGCGCGCGGTGCGCATAAACATGAAAGGGAAGCCCAATTCAAGCCTTACAAAAGTCCTGGTAATGGGGCATCGAGCTGGCTAAGGGGGATACTAAGGGCCAATTTACACCGGGACGGACGGACGGACGCCAGGCGTCCGCCCTGTCAGGGGGGTGGACGCGGCCACGGAGGCCGAGGCCGCCTGCACGTGCGGGACGAAGGGAGCGGGAGGGGTGGACGGAACTAGGCCTTCCTCGGGAGGACAGCCCGTTTCCGTCCGCCCTCGTGGCAAACGGCGCCGTTTTCCCTTCTAATCAGCAACATATGTGGCAAACGGCGCCATTTCTTCCATAACGGGGGTAAATTGCGTCCTAGTCAGCGCCCGATGTGGCGCCTCCGTGGCGCGCGTCCGCGTCCGGGCGCGCAAGGTTGAAAAGGCGGGCAATCTATACACCGCACGACACGTACCCCTCCGTCCGTCCGTCCGTCACGGTGTAAATTGGCCTAAGTATCCCCGGGTGAGCACATACATAATTGACAAGCTATAGCTTAGGAGCCAGACCCCCATCACGGAAGCCACTAGCCTGGCCTAATGCGCGCCCAGCACGCTGGTATATTGCGAGTGCCTGGGAGCGGTGCAGACTGAATGAGAGGCGGATTCTATAGCAAGCAACGATTGCCTACGGGACGCTAGAATGCCCTAAGCTACCCGCCCGACTACGTCGGCGGGCATCGACAGGTCGTGCCAGGCGATGGAGGAGGGAAGACCACTTTGTTCCGTAGCCGCCATTATTGTCTATGGCGTATGGGAAGAAGTCGCCCCGGGGTGGTCCTTATGTTGTCTGTTGTCCTTCGTCTTCTCCGCATGATGCGTCGCCCAACCTCGCACAATCGCACAGAGAGAGTGGAAGGTAGTACCGCCGCCGGCGGTAAGGGCTGCGCAGGTCGTGGTGGCGGCCACCACGGGCCGCTGCTGGGTGGGAGCTGAACAGTGCTAGCTACTGCGGCTGATCTCCTGGAGGCAGCAAGCAAGTACGTGATTCGACAGTCTTCTCGCTGTGCCTGACCGCGCGCGCTGGAAGTTTTCCAAAACAGAGCAGCTCCTCTAGTGGAACTTGCGTCTGTTTAAACAATGGAAGGCCCAAGTGGCCAGGTACAACGGCAAGCACATCTGATGCCGTAAATTACCCACTGCAATTTGACCGCTCAGTAATCACGGGTCTACACATGAAGGTCATTTATTGATGCCTGATTATCAGATGGCAAATCCCAAGCCCTTCTGCCACCAACTATAGCTCGCCCATCTTTCTGACGCAAAGCATGAGACTGAGCTTGCTGCACGCAGGCCAACACGGCGGCGCAAGAACGACAGATATGCAGCTGGCAAGCCCATCTCAGCCGGAAGTACATCTCTGCTTCGTGTATACCCTAGATTGGCAATTTCATCGAGGAGAGTGTGGACGCGAGGACGTACACTGCCAAAGATATCGACTGCAGCTGGCAGGAGCTGATCGAAGTTGAGGTAGTCGATGTAGTGCTGCAGCTTTCTTTCTTCTGCACTACACACTGCGTGGCCAGCGATGTGGGTCAACGCTGGACCTCTGTATGTCTCTGTAACGACGACATCAAACCAAAACCCGCGGGCCTTTACCAGGTTGCACGCCCACAACGTCAAAGGGGCGAGGGCTGTGGAAGGCCATGAACAAGGTCCGGAGGATGCGGAGACCATTACCTCGCAGGGGAGCAAGAGACCAATAAGGATGGCTTCACAGATGGGAGCACTCCAGCATCGGGCCGTAAGATAGAGCTCGTGCAAAGGAAAGTGATGGCTGTGAGAGGCCAGCCCAAATGGAAAACAGCTCTTTCTAAGTAGACGATGGCCATGAGTGGCCAGCCTGAAGAAAAAAGCTCTTCCAGACGGGGCGAGGGCTGCGACATTCGGCTCGAAACCAAGGGACAAGGTGCAAAGGGTACCGCTTGATCACACAGCCATGCAAGCACCACGAATATTGTTGCTTGGCCGTTAAGAATTGGACAAGGGCCGGAAGAGAAGTAGCTCTTTCAGAGAGCTCTTCAGGCCCCGCAGTCGCTGCTTAGCTCGTAGTTTGGCCCCTTCGAACCTTGTCACTTCGTTTCGGACTGGCTTCTCACAGCCCTTGCCCCCATTGGGAGAGCCACTTCTTCTTCTTTCAGAGGGGGCGAGGGCTGCCAAGGGCCAGCACGCAAAAGCATGACAGGCTGGAAGAGACGCTCAGGTGGGCAAGGGCCTCTTTCTTACTACGGCCCAGAGTAATTACGGTGAGTGATGGTTCGAAGCAGACTTGCTTGCGTCGAACGCCCCAGGAAGGGCTGGTGGCACCTTCGGTGTCCCTGCCGCCCCGCAAAACCGCGTGACACTGGCCGCCGATAAACCAGACCCGCTTCCTACCGCCACGTGTCCATGGTGAACTGCCCAGAGCATCGGACGGTTGCGATCATCCCCCTCTAGCGGCAGGCAGGACGAAAAGGTTTGACATTTATGTGGGGGGTCGCGATGACGTAGGCGCCTTGGCCATCAGAGACGGCGGATCTCTTCCAGCTATACGGAGCATGCCACGTGGCCACCCCGGATCGCCGACAAGGCCGGCGCTGGGGGCTCCACGCCGCCGCGGCCGCCGCCCGAGATTCGGGCCCCGCCGAGCGCGGCGCAAGCAGCGGAGGACCGCCACGTGGCATGACCGCGCGGGGGCGGGCTGTTGGCCGTCGATGGGGCGGGCGGGAGCGCCAGCCGGGACGGCCACGTCGGCGGCCCCGCCGGCAGGCCCGCCTACCAACCGCCCTCCCCACCCCCTCCTCCCTCCTCCCTCCTCCCNGGGGGAAGTGGGCGCCCACGTCACCCTCCCTCCTCGCCGCCCCGGGATGCGGAGAGGACATGCGCGCGAGGACGGGGCTGTGAATGATTCGCGAGCCTCGCCCTCAAGACCCGCCGCCGTCCCCTTGCCGCCGCCGCCGCCGCAAGCGCGGGAGCTGCGTCGAGGCGGGAGCTGCAAAGGCGGCGGCGACGAGGCGGCGGCGGCGGCGGCGGTGGCGCGGCGACAACAAGGCGTCGGCGGCGCGGCGGTGGCGGCGGCGCTCGCGGCGGATCCGGTCCGCGCAGCCTTTGGAGCCCCTTAGTGGTGGTCGCTCGGTGGGTCCTGCCGTGACGCCCTTGGAGAAGGGCAGCAGGCGCGACGGTGGCGGCAGCGACGGCCGCGCAAGGCGACCGCGGCCCCTGCACTTGGCGGTGGGTCAGGTTGGCAGGCTCGCAGCCTCAGCGAAGGACAGGATCGTAGCAGGGAGGAGTACGGCGAGGAGGCCGCGAGGGACGGACTGCAGACCAGGAGGGTTGAGTGGGAGAAGGAGGAGGGGGGTGGAGGGAGGGAGGGGGAAGGAGGAGGGGGCATTGTGATGGGTTCTGAGGGTGGAAAGTGTACACAGACAGGAACAGTCGGAGAGAGAATGAGGTACGGTGGCTGACAGTCAGACTCAGCTCGGGGCGTGGCCGCTTGAAGAGCGGCGAGGCCATGACACTGCCGGTGGCCATGGAGGTGGAGCGCCATTGGGGCGGTGGCAGGAAGCGTTCCGGCAATGGCAGCAGAGCCGAAGCACCGCCAATGGCCAACAAGCGGTTGCGGGCAGACCCATCAGGCGCTGCGGCAGCGGCGGCAGCGGCGGCGGAGCCGGCCATGACGCTGGACCGGCTGCCGGCAGAGATCCTGCTCCGCGTTGCTGCCCGCGTCGCCCACGCCGGCGACCTCGCGCGCCTCTCCTCCACGGCGCGCCGGTTTCGCTACCTTGGTCGCCGCGTCGAGCGCCTCCGCTTCCTCTTCCCGCCGCCCACTTTGACCTCAGCTCATCCGCCGTACCTTCCGCTGCCATCCCCGCAGCCTCCGCTGCCAGCGACGGCTGCGGCGGCAAAGGCTCCGCTGCCGCCACTGCCGGCGCAGTCGCGACCTTGGAATGGCGAGGCCGCCGACGTGTCTATCTCCGAGTGGGTTCTCGCGACGGAGTGCCTCAGGACCCTCGAAGTCCGGCAGCCTGCTGCTGTCACTGCCGCCAGCACCAGCAGCTTCGAAGCTGGCGCAGCGTCGGGCTCGGCGGGCGAGGACCGGCAACTGGCGTCAGCCGTCGCATGCGGCTATCCGGCGGCGGTGATCGTCAACTGGCTGCGCCACACGCGGCGGACGCTGCGCGAATTCGTCCTCGAGAACAGGCGCCCTGCTGGCCTCAGTGCCCGCACTGGCGGCCCGCTCCCGGGAGATGGCTGCGCATCCGCTGCCACGCTGCCGCTGCTCTTCGCCGCGCTCGATGGCGGCGGCCTCACCTCCCTCTGGCTCTCGCACGTCGCCGTCCCGCACCAGATCCCAGCAGTCTCCCTCCCCGCCCTCCGGCGGCTCCATCTTGAGGCCACACCCGGCACCGCCAACGCTCTCCCACCGGCCACGCTCGCCGCCCTTCTTACCGTCGTGCCGGGCCTGGAAGAGCTCGCGCTTGCCAATGTTGGCGTCTCTTCCTCCGACGGCGCTGCGGCCAGCCCAGGCTTCTTGGCCCTTGCGGCGCCGTGCCTCCGCATTCTCGAGCTCCGGAACATCCTCGCCGGTAAGGCAGCCAACTTCTTTCCTCCTCACCCTCCGCCATCCCCTTGCCTCCCTCCTCCTTCCATCCCTCTCCTCCCTCGTTTTGCCTTCGTTCCTGCTCTCCTCCTTACATCCTTACGCATGTGTGGCAGCCGGCCTCCACCTGGCTATGCCGGCACTCCGTATTTTGGACCTCGACAATGTAGAGCCACTGCTGGAGCTCAGTGGCAGCACGCCAGCGCTAGAGAGCCTGCGGCTGCGCGGCTGCGGCCAGCGGGAGCCAGCGGACGGCAGTCATCAGCTTGATCTCGGGCTCGTCAGCCTCTGCAAGTTGGAGGCAGATTTCTATGGCGGCTTCCGCTGCGCTGGCCGTGACCTTCTTCGCGACTCCAGCCATGGCCTCAAGGTATGCAGCCGCTGTTGCTGCCTCTATCGCCACCGCTGCCGGCGGTGTAGCCACCTCAGGCGCCTTCACCATCTCCGTAGCCGCTGCCATCCTTGTTGCTGCTACGGTTGCCAACGTCCTGCAGGCACTATGCATAAGCTGCAGCCACGTCATCCGTGTTGCAATTTGTGCTGACGCAGGCTTTGGCAATTAATACTGCCGAGTGGAAAGGTGGAGTGGACGCTCTACCACGAGGCGCGCCCGCGCTGCGCCTTCTTGGCATTGGTCCAGACCTGTGGGAGTGCCTCGCGCTCACGCCCCGGCGGCCTTTGGCTGCTGTAGGAGCTGGTGACGAGTCGGTGGCTACCTGGAAGCACCTTGAGGAGCTTCGTGCTAACCCGTGCTACGTGCGCGCCTCCGACTCGCTCCGTGTCCTCAGCGAGCTTCTTGCACGGGCTGCCGCCGCGCCTTTGCGCAAGGTTACTATCAGGCAAGTCTGCAGCCTCCAACTGTGACAACAAGGCCGTGCTCCTTCTGAGCCCTTGGCCGCCCATGCTGTAGCTGCTGTGTACTTGCCGCTGAGGGTTCGCATCTGCTCGCGATTGCAGATTCTACGACCTTCTTGATGACCGGCGACGCGGGGATCCAGCCTTTGGTGATGCAGCACGTGCTCTTGTGGCGGCTGCCGCTCCTGGCGCTGTGGTTGACTGCCGTGAGGAGGAGCAGGAGTGCTTCTCGCTTGCTGCCCTGCCCCGCTGTAGCTCAACTGGTGATGAAGGTGGTGATGGTGGTTCTGGCGGCCGTGGCTGCGGCTCTGGCAGCAGGGGTGCTACAATCAGTTTCCTAGAGGATGTCAACTAGACGAAGTCAACCCATGGGCTTACACACATTGTTTCCACTTTGTCAGTCATTGCTGATACCATTTGTATTTCAGGCTGCCGATGCCTGATGGCATCCAAAGCTTGTTGCGAGTGGTCTGTTGCTGACTGTAGCTTAGGCGGCATTGTCAGCATCACTTTGCTGCAATCTCCAGTCATACTGCTCATTCTATGTTACATCCTGTGCTACGAGTGTCATTGGCCTCTGGTGCACATTGCCCGTGGCCGCCGGCGCTCTGCCTCGCTTATTATTCTTTTAAACGCTGGACACTCTGCCTGGCTGCTTTCTCATCTTAAATGACATAAATTTGTCTCAGGACTTGTAGACTGAATATCATTTCGACATGTACAATCTACTTTTGAATTCACTGTGTTGGTGTTATCGCTATTCAAAGACAACTACTTTAGCAGTGGTTTAGTAACCAATGTGAAAACTGCATAGCAGTGTGCACAAACTTGAGCTTGCATATCTGCGCGCTGCCCCTATAGCTTGGCTGCAAATGGTACGATTCTTTCTTATTGTCCACTGCATCCCGACCACTTTGCTTGGGATAGCTTCAAACACACAAAGAATAGCTTCACAGCTTTTGGTGGACTGGACAACTTAAATGTACGGAGAAAGGAGTGGAACATTCCAATACGCATAGCAGACTGGGCGTGTGCGGTCACTGCTCTACTTGAGTGGAATGAAGCGGGATGAGTGCGTGGCACCAATGCCAGGCCGCCCGTGCTTCACGGGCTTGTAAGAGATCGAGAACTCCGCGAGGTAGTGGCCAATCATCTCTGGCTGCGCGTCACCACAGCCGGCAATGCCATTGCATAAGCACCACTAGAGAGCGAGCTCGACTGCAGCAACACAGGTGAGGGGAAGAGGGCGCCCAACAGCTTCTCGGCAGACGAGGCTGGTGAGAGCTGCAGCTCACCTTGATCTCGACCTGGTTGAAGACCTTGCCATTGTAGACGCCAATGATGCTGCCAATCATCTCGGGCACAATGATCATGTTGCGCAGGTGGGTGCGCACGGGCTCCGGCTTCTCGCCCGGCGCGGCCACCTTCTTCTGCAGCCAGAGCAATCGCCAAACGACGTCGCAGATGAGGGGCCAGGCCGCTGGCGGCACGTCCCTCAAGAACTCACAGTCACGGCGGATTGGCACGTGGGGAGCGAGGCGCTCCGCGACGGCTGTGCTCGTGGCAGCTCTGCTAGTGGCGACTCACCGCTTTGCGCAGCTTCTTGATGAACGCCTGCGGCTTACGCTTGAGGCCGCGCTGGAATCTGCGTGCGGCGGCGTGGCGGCGGAGCGGGTAAGCTTCGAGCCCTGGCCTCGGCAGGCAGGGCAGCTGCTCCGGCGCCGCCGCAAGGGACTCGCGGCGGCGCCGGCGGCGGCGGCGGCGGCGGCGGCGGAGGCGGCGGCGGAGGATNGATGGCGCTACAGAGGCCGCCGCAGAGGCCGCCGCAAAGGCCGCCGAGGGACGCGCCGGAGGCAGGCGGGAGGGGGGTGGGGTTTTGAGGAGCTAGGGTTTGGGGTTAGGGCACTGCGAGGGCGCGCGGGCAAGGGGCTTCCGGCGTCGCTTGTTGGCCGTCCGATGCTGAGAGCAGCCACAAGAAGCCGTCCGATGCATTCCTCATCGAGGGTCCGAGGCCTCTGAATTGCAACCCGTGGACTAAGTCAGCATACCCCGCCGAGGACAACCATTACTTCCATTTTTTTAGCCTATCAGTAGCTAATATATTTCCGTCAGGCCGGGATTTAGGGCGCCCTCTCACGGCATCTGACGGGAGGCCCTGGGAGGCACCGATCATGCCACTTGGCTCAGCGCAGGCCGATGGGCTTGTCCACGTGTCCTACTCCTTTCCCCGGGCGCAGCGGAGGCGCTTCGACGGCCCGCCGCGTGTCCACCCCCGGCGGCGCATCCCCACTCCCGAGGACTTGTCGAATAACGTGCGCAACTTTCACGGGCAGCCCGCCTACGGATGCCGATATCACTGGCAACGGTCCGCCGTCGGATGTTTACGTAGGGACTTGGTTCCAGGGAGGCCATGGGATTACGACGGCCCCGTCCACACGGGTATCGATCGGATAAACGGCCACGGAAAGGAAACGCCGGAGTTTATTAAGTACAGGAGGCAAGCCTCCCATCCGGAACCCCTTTTCGCCGTCACGTCTGGGCCATGGTAGGCGCAGCTCACGCCCGCGCCTGACCCGGCCTCCGGCGGCGCGGTCCCGACGCCGCGCCGCCGCCGCCGCCGCCGCCGCGGCGGGCACCAAGGGCCGGGCCTCCTCGCAGCGGGGCTGACAGGCCGGTCGGGCTCCCGCCATGGCCAACAACGAGTGGATCAACGGGTACCTGGAGGCGATCATCGACAGCGCACCCATCGAGGACCAGCGCAGCCGACCGGTCGAGGATGACCTCAAGGACAGCTCCAATCCAGCCATCAAGTACTTCATCAAGGAGATCACCGAGGGCATTGACGAGCTCGACCTTCACCGCAGCTGGCTTAAGGTGGGGTCCGCTCAATGCTGATGCCTCGCTTGCTTCACGAAATCACTATCACCTGCCCCATCCTCTGCTTGTGGAGTTGTAGGCTTCCCTCACGAGGTTTTCTCTTCTTCTACTTCCCTCTTCTTCTTCTTATTCTTCTTCTTCTTCTTCTTCTTCGAACATACTTTTGATATCGACTCGCCAACGACTGACCGGAGAGTACTCTAATGAATTGATTGGATACTTTTGTGTGCCGCTGTTGCTACATCAGGCTACTGCAACAAAGAATGTTCAAGATCGTGAAAACCGACTCGAGAACGCCTCTTGGAGAATCTGGCACCTCATCCGCAGAAGGAGGCTGGTATTCATCAATGCTTTATTTGTGGTGGCTGTGGTTCTGTTGAAATATGTGAATAATCCATGACACTTCGGCCATGGGACTGACGACCAACCAGCGACAAGCAAGAGTTTCTCATCAATATGTGGTCGGCGTGATGTTGGTCCAGCTCAATGCAGAAGAGAGGAAGCGCTTGGCACAGAGGCAGATTGAGAAGGCCGAAGCTGGCAAGGATGCTGAAGACATCATGCCCGATGAATATGCGGATGATGAAACACACCTAGATGTGGCTTCCGATTCAGCGGCTCCTGTGGCCAGCCAGGCAGCTGCACCAGGAGGCGAAGAGGAGGCTCCCCAGGAGAGGCGGCTCTACATTGTCATGACCAGGTGAGATAGAATGTGCAAACAAGACCTTTTCAAGCCTTCTTGTTTCAGCTTCCGTGAGTTTGCTCCTGTAAATGCTGACGATAGTATGCTACACCACTGAGTTCTAGTAATTCCCACTGTGCCACCCTACCACCCTGCACCCTGCACTTTAAGCAATATCTCTGTCAAAGTCCGACAAACTTTACTTGTTTCACACATTTCACATATTTCACACTTTACTTTCTGCTTACTGACGTCCTAACCGCCTGCCTAAGTAGCAGCTGCGGGGTCCCGTGTCAATGGCAACCGTTGCCTTGTCTTGGACAATATGACAAGCACATGAGCAACTGACGAGTATAATTTTGTGTCTTCAGTCTACACGGTTTAGTGCGGGGTGAGCACATGGAGCTTGGCCGAGACTCTGACACAGGAGGCCAGGTAGGCATTTGGTGTATGTCTATTGCTGATATTATAGAACTTAAGCATTCTGTCAGGCAGTCTTACTTACTCCAGCTTCTACAAATTACTGCAGATAAGACAGAATCATAAGTATCTGGCAGCGTGAGTCGATGAACACAACTGGATGACTATAAGTATCCTGAACAGATGACAAACCCTCGCACTGCGAATCTGCACTTGCAGATCAAGTATGTGGTTGAGTTTGCACGAGCTCTTGCGACAATGCCAGAGGTCAGGCGAGTAGACCTCCTTACAAGGTTGATTGCTGACCCAGAAGTGGACTCCAGTTATGCGGAAGAAACCGAAGTCCTCCTGGAGGAGGATGCTGAGGACGGCAGTGGTGTTTATGGAGCTTACATTGTCCGCATACCATGTGGACCTCGTGAGAAGTACATTCAAAAGGAGCTCCTATGGCCTTACCTCCCCGAGTTTGTTGATGGTGCCTTGGAGTACATCACTTCCACATCAAAAAATCTTGGCAGAAACTTAGGGGAAGGCCAGCCAGTCTGGCCCCATGTGATCCATGGCCACTATGCGGACGCTGGTGACATCTCAGCCCTACTTTCCGGAGCCTTCAATGTGCCCATGGTCCTGACTGGCCACTCACTCGGCCGGAACAAGGTACACAAGCATTGTAATCTACACCATAGCAGGGACTGCTTAGACTGAGGGCTGCCGCCTGCCGTATGCCAAGAGTAATCCACCTATCAGCATCGCTTATGGCTTCTGTAGTGTTACTGACCAAGACCTTGTATGGTTGACAGCTTGAACAACTACTGAAGCAGCGGCAGAGCCGGGAGCAGATTGATGCAACTTATAAGATCATGCGCAGAATAGAGGCAGAAGAACTTGCACTTGATGCAGCAGAGCTGGTTGTGACAAGTACACGGCAGGAGATAGATGAACAGTGGGGTCTTTATGATGGATTTGATGTCAAACTGGAGAGAGTCCTGAGGCTTCGCCAGCGCCGCGGTGAAAATTGTCATGGGCGGTTTATGCCGCGTATGGCGGTAGGAAATTGCCTGCGAATTCTCCCCATTTCTTCCATGATGCTGTTTGCTGGCATTTCCTTTGTTTGGACTTGCCATCGTACTTGCCGATGTTCTGTCAAATCTAATATCAGGAAACTAGTACTTGGCCTGCACGTTTATGAGGCTGACCGAAGGACTTTGCTTTTTCAGGTCATACCCCCAGGAATGGATTTCAGCCATGTTGTTGTCCAAGATCCGGGAGATGTCTTTGATACAAATGCCGAAGCTGTTGCCTTCACAGCAGATGATGCCTCCCAAGCAGTGCCTGTCTCGCCACGCAATGAAGCGCCACCGCCTATTTGGGGCGAGGTATGGCTGACCTGTGTATTTGAGCTTTGTGCACCTTTCATGTTATCACTTGCAGACTTAGACATAGTCCTGCAGCCTAGGTCTCTGGTAAATGTTGGAGATATGTGCTGCTATTCTCTGACCAGGTCATGTACGAATTCAGGTCCAACGATTCTTCTCGAATCCCCACAAGCCCATTATATTGGCCCTTGCTCGCCCCGACCCTAAGAAGAATCTGATGACTCTGGTCAAAGCTTATGGAGAATGCAAGCCCCTCAGGGAGCTTGCCAATCTGGTCAGTCCTCCACTAGTACTCCACTATCAAACCTGCCCTTGTTCAAGGTCACCTCAACTCGTGTAAGCGGAACGAGAGCTACCATTCGCCTGACACAATCCCACAATTTCATTTTCTTGAGGTTGACGGTTCCATACTAGGAGCAACGCCTGATATGATGCTGATGCACACTGCACTGCTGCTGCGCTGCAGTGTCTCATCATGGGCAATCGCAAAGACATCGACGAACTCTCTGGAAGTGCACAGAACGTATTGACAGGAGTTCTTAAACTGATTGATAAGTATGATCTGTATGGCCAAGTTGCATATCCGAAGCGCCACAAGCAGCCTGAGGTTCCACTTATATACAGACTGGCTGCAAAGACAAAGGTGAGAATCAATCTGATGCTTTTATTGAGTACTGCATTTGAACTGTTGTGCCAGGGATCCCATTCCAGCAGCAGACAGCTAAGCTACATAAATCATCATCGTCGTGGAACATTGGCAGATAAGCTTTACTTCATGGACAGAAGAGCAGACACCAGTAACTTCGACATTTGGACCTCGACTGGTCTCTGATGTTGTTTTGTTGATTGCTTACAGGGTGTCTTCGTCAATCCTGCGCTTGTGGAGCCTTTTGGTCTTACCCTGATAGAGGTTACTGACCAGCACACCCTGATACTTCAGGCATCTATCTGACAGGGTTGTAGGCTTGGCTTTGACTTAGATTGCTGAGTTCTTGTGGCCCTGTCTCCTGCTCATATTCAGAGTATTATCCAGACTAGGATAGTTGCTGTGGTGTTACCATCAAACGATTACCATGAGGTCAACGTGGTGGTTGTCAATGCAGCTTACTGAGACCATTGTAAGCTGCCTAATGAGGCCATTGTAAGCTGCCTACTGAGATCCATTGCAACTAACATTTTGTAGGCGGCAGCATATGGCCTTCCAATGGTGGCTACGAAAAATGGAGGTCCCGTTGATATCCAGAGGGTGCGTGTGCAAATTATTCAGAGAAATCTTTTAGTATCTCTTTCATTATGCTACCTATCAGGTTCTTTGGGCAGCCATTTAGTAGCTCAATTAATCGGCACCAGTGCACTTGAGCTGCCAAATTAAGGCAGTTTCATGCAGGTGCTTTGGTATCTGTGCATTGGGCATGCTGCTTGACTTGATGTAGCGTGTTATCTCAACCTGGATGTACAGCACAGTCATGCTACTGCATGTTCTTCTGCAAGCTTGCCATCTTTGGCAATTGACAGCCTGTGTCCTTGTCCTGCATTTCAGACATTGAGCAATGGACTTCTTGTGGACCCTCATGATGACAAGGCCATTGCAGATGCACTTCTGAAGTTGGTCGGTGATCGTAAAATGTGGGTCGAATGCCGAAGAAGCGGCTTGCGTA
Source organism: Spirogloea muscicola (assembly GCA_009602725.1). Lineage (NCBI taxonomy): Eukaryota > Viridiplantae > Streptophyta > Zygnematophyceae > Spirogloeales > Spirogloeaceae > Spirogloea > Spirogloea muscicola. Next base: position 324,476 of record WELB01000026.1, read on the forward strand.
ACATCCATGCCTACAGCTGGCCAGAGCACTGCCGCACTTATCTGTCCAAGGTAGCCATGTGCCGCATGCGGCACCCGCAGTGGCGGTCCGATCTGGACACCCAAGATACGGAGTCAGCCACAGATTCTTTGAGAGGGATTGGAGACCTGTCCCTACGCATGTCGCTTGATGCAAGGGGTTCCCTCAAAGCTCTGGATATGGAAAAGCTTCTCCTGGAACGAGGCACGAGCTTAAAGCCAGGTCTCAAGTCCATGCAAGAAGAGGACCCCTCTGAGGATCATTCAGCAGCGCAGCAGCAGGGCAGTGCAGATGCAGCTGGGGCTGTAGGATCTCACCTCAAGCAGAAGAAGAGACTATTTGTTGTGGCTGTCGACGACTATTCATCAAGTGGAGAGCAAAAGGGTGGCCTGCTGAGTGGGATCCAAGCATTGCTACAATGTCAGAAGGATGGGAAGCTGGGCAAAGACGTCGCTTTAGGAGTAGCGACTGCCATGGTGGGGAGGGAGGTGCTGGACCTGCTGGAGAGGGCAGGGGTGTCAGTTCAAGAGATAGATGTGCTCATTGCTGGAAGTGGCAGTGAGCTCTACTACCCCTCGGCTGTTGCATCATCGGAAAGCGGCAAGGGTGGACCTTTGGTGGTGGATCCTGACTACGCCGCGCACATTGACTACCGGTGGGGAGGTGACGGGCTCAGGAGGACCATGGCTCGGCTCACGTCAGGAGAGGCTGATGGGTTGGAGGGACGCAATAAAAGGGCCCTGATTGAGGAGTCCAGTCGCTGTGGACAATATCGCCTTGTATACAGGGTCAATGATCCTGGCCAGGTATGTCCTTCCTCACTCTTAGCCTACTGGCACTCGGCGATAGTAGGATAGCAGGTGACTATTTCCTGTGTGGTATGCATTATTGCTGCAGAGGAAATGAGATTAAAGAATAAGACGTGCATCATTGAACAGGTCATAAAGAGTACTGTGCGAGCTGCTCATAGTCTCCACTCTCTTGGCAGGCTCCTACGCAGGAGGATCTAAGGAAGAAGCTGCGTATGCGTGGTCTGCGCTGCCATGCCATCTACGTCCGTGGTGACGTGTTCCTGCATCTGCTACCTCTTCATGCTTCTCGTGCCCAGGCCCTCCGGTATGTCAGCTTTTTTTAAGATTTCGCAATACTGAAATCAAGCAGTCTTTTGTTGGCCAAGACATTGACCAGATATGTTGTTTGCCCCCACTCTGTGAATTAGAGTGCGCATGATTGAGCTCATCCCATATCTGAAGACATCAATTGCAAGTTTGTTACACCCTTGCAAAGGATGTAATGAGTCCCACGTTGCCTGCTGAGGGAATTGCAGGATGTTGAAGCCCTTTCTGTCAGTGGTGTCCTATGTAGGCATTGTCTTAGTACACCCTCTAGTTGCCAGTTTCTGGCCTCTTAGGTGGATTTGAATGCACTGTTAAGCACTACTGCTTTGTGGTGCTTCGGTGCAGGTATCTTTTTGTGCGCTGGGGTTTGGAGCTGAGTCGAATGGTCGTGCTCGCTGGCCCTAATGGCGACGGCGACTATATGGAGCTCCTTCCGGGCCTGCACGGGTCCATTGTCCTGCAGTCTGCCGCCTCGGAGGAGTCCGCATCAGAGACTCCCCTGCACCCAAAATCGGAAGAGGGCGTCTTTGAGTTGGCAAACGTGGTCACGTTGGACTTGGGCCCAACCCCTGACGCCATAGTTGAGGGGCTCGGCAAGCTGGACTCATCTAGGGACCAATGACCAGCTGTTTGATTGAGCGACCGCACGGCGTTACGTTACTGAGAAGCAATCCTCTGCTGCTGTATGTGTTGTGTAACGAGCCTCAGCCACAAGGCTGCAGGCATCGGTGACGTACACCTTCTCTATCCACTCCTGAGCATCCTCTCCCCTCCTCCCTCGCATGCCTCCACGTCATAAGGTGGCTGCTTTCCACGCGTCCATACGGAGCCTGGGCTGCTGGAGCAGGCTCGCCAGACACCTCCAGCTCCAGCTTCCCAGCTCCGGCGCTCCGGCGCGTGTGACAGACTGAAGCTTGCCTCCTGGAGAGTCTCAATATGTATGCATCTCCCGCCAATCTTTTGGTGTGGCTTTTTCTCGCCTCATTTTGCCAGTCAGGCTTTACCGTGCACAACTACATCTTGTGTACTTGCCAGGAACTTTTGCATTCAGTAATATGGGGTTGCAAATTGGACAAATGCTGAAATCAACAGTTGCCTGAGAGCTTGGTATGAGTTGGTCCTGCCACAAATTCATTGTGGACATGCTATAACCTTATTACTCAAGCACAAGCAAATCAGCTTTGTGCTCCTACTCCAGTCCAGCTGAAGAGTCTCGGAAATGTGCTGCATCAGTGAGGCTCAACAAGCCGCATGAGCCCAGGGAGATTCCTACAGCTTTCTCAACAGCACTTACTACGCAGATAGCTGCCACTGCTAGCGTGGCCACCAGAAACTGATAGACAAGCTGTTGTCGATTGCTCGGATGTAATGCCACCTGCGTCAGCAGGTGGACGGTAACAGTTTGCCAAAGGTGCAGGTGCAGCACCATTACATTATGACTTCGTGATGATTTTTGCAGATCACTTAGTGATTGCAGCCCTGTGGTGTACCCATGTTTGAAGCGGAGCATGCTTAAGGATTACTTGAGGGGCATCTATACTTAGAGCAGTTACATAATCTCTCACCACTTGAGTGGGATATATAGCCCTTCGCCTGGCTGCAACTCGCACTCCCAGAAGGGTGCAGCACCAAAGCCTGGCCACCGGCCAGCTGCGCCAGCCGCCTCAACATTCACCTGCAGCGCACCCCCTCAATTGCTCATGAGGCACATGAAGCTTGACTCAGGCTGGGCTCCTGCTAGGCCAGCTGCCTAGCAGTAGAAGAAAGGCCGCACAAGCAATGACAGCACCAATGACCTGCCACAACATCCTCGGAAACGAAGGTCGGCTGTCGGCCGTGCCTGCGAGGTGTTGCGGAGATGGAGGGGCGCAGCAAATGGGCGCAAAGCTGTGCTACTTGCTGGTGAGTACAGACGCACATACTTGGAGCCCCACACCTGCTTAAGGCAGCCATGCCGCGCACCGCAAGTCATGTGCACAGTGAGGTGCGGAAAGCTACTAAATTGATAGGCTTCTCATCAGGGCTTCAGGTTGAGATTGCCACCTCTACAACTCAAAGTGCTTGAATACATTGCCATACTGCCAGCAGCAACCGCAGTGCAGTGCTTGGCAGTGCTCCCGGTGGCCAGAGCAGTGAGGTGTTTCTGCTTGCCGCGGCCACTGCGTGGCTGCGGTGGGCTGCTCTTGACCTGCACGAGGAGGTTGTGGTAGGGGTCACGGTGCAGCGGCGTGGCGGTGCCTGCAGGGCCCATCCAGACGTTGCGCTGGTACACGCCGCGCCCTGCTTGCACAAGCTCTGGGTCGCTGGCCGCCGCTAGGAACACCGCTGCCGAGAACATCAGCCAGCAGCCCAACGGGGTGCACACTCAGTCGCCCACAGCAGCAGCAGGGGCAGTGGCGGTGACGCCGCTGGCGGCCTTTGCGGCGACGGCGGCACTGCCAGCAGCCTCGCCTGACAGCCGCTGCCATGGCGGGAACCTCCTGCAGGAGCTGGTGCTGCGCCAGGTGGCCGCACACGGCCTCCGCCGCCGCCGCCGCCGCCGCTGGCGGGCCCATGAAGCAGTCCATGAAGTCCGCCAGCGGCACTGTCGTCGCAGCCGCGCCGGCAATGGTTGCAACCGTGTCAGTGGAGGCCCTGACCCTCACAGAACTTTAGGGTGTGCCAGACCTGCCTCCCTACACCCTAAAGCCTAGCCCCAAACCCTAGACCCTACTGCCAGAATGTGCCGGCTAAGCCGCCGCCGACTTGAACCCTGAACCCTAAACCCAAATCCTTAGATCCTTGGAGGCGGAACGCAACTGGGAACGTGCGGCACGAACACGGCGTCCCCACCACCGCCGCCATGGGACGGCTCCTGGAAGAGGTCCCTGTAGTCTCCCCACCTGCCTTCCGCGGAGTGCCACCTGGCAGCGCCGCCGCCGCCGCCGCCGTCGCCGCCGCCTCAGGCCGCCGGTCTCTCGGCGCGAGCCCGACGTGACCGGCAGCGCCAGCCGGCGTCGTCGGCGGCGGCGGCGGCGGCGGCGCAATCACGGCAGGAGTAGGGCTGCCGGGGGGGGTGGCGGGCGGCACCTTCGCCGTACCGCGGGCCTGGATCTGGTACGGCCGCAGCCCTGCCCCCGCCAGCGCGGCGGGCCCGATTCAAAAGCTGCCGCCGCCGGGCCCGCCACTCCGTACCGGCGCGGGTACGCCGAAAAGGGATGAGGGGTTTTGAACCCCGGGCGTCTGTAGGCCGTCCGTGGCGCCGCATCCGACGGCGCCCGGCGGAGATTCCCCTCCCTCCGTGCGGGATGCCGCGAAACTTCCGCAGGCTCCTCTGCGGGCCTGGGAAGTCATTTGCCCACCAAGCGACCGCCGGCAGTCGACTGGTTGGCGGAGGCGCTAGCGTTGGCGAGGGTCCCTTGCTTTCATAGGATAGGAAGAAAGGGCTCGCCCATTGAGGATAGGGGCTGGAACAGCCACGCCCAAAGAGAATGAACAAAGTACAAGAAGGAGAAGGGGGCCAGGGGAAGCACTAAGAAAGAAGAAAGTGCTCGCCCATTGAGAATAGGGGCTGGAATAACCAGCCCGAAAAAGAATGAACAGAGTACGAGAAAGTAGTAAGAAAGACAAGCACAAAAGCAGCTACGAATCCCTCAGTATCCCTTGCAGTCGCAGGTCAGAGATGCTAGGCTCCTGGAAGTGGGTCCCCGGGCCAGAGCCAGAGGCAGCAGCGAGGGCTCTGCCTGCACATAGAAGAAGTGGCACTCCCAATGGGGGCAAGGGCTGCGAAAAGCCAGCCCAAAAAGAATTGACATAGGTGCAGCGCGCGTGCCATACACCTCTGCAGCGAGACGGCCAAGGGCTTCACCTGCAGAGGACGGGCCCAGCTCCGCTTGCCCCCCANCTCCACAACCCCCCTCTCGCCCTCTGCCTCTCTCTGGCCCCCCTCCCCTCCCTCACTCGCACCTCTCCTCCCTCACCTCCCTCACTTCTCTCCTATCTCCTTGCTCTCCGCTCTCCTCTCTCCCCCCTTCCCATATACCCCTCTCCCATCTCTCTGCTGCCCGCACCCCCCTCCTCTCCTCATTGCCTGCAGCCTCCGCGCCATGGGCGCCTCGCAGTCGGCCGCTGAGTCGGGGTCCGACGGCGACGACGAGCCTGGCGAGGAGGCAAGAGGAAGAGGAGGAGGGGCGGGAAGCCTGGGTGATGCCAGCCCCGACAGCTCCTCCCCACCCTCCTCCCCTCCCTCCTCCTCTCCCCTCGCCCCCCTGCTGCCCACCTCCCACCTCCCAGCGGTCCCGATCGTCCTCTCTCTCAAGGACATGGTCGACTGCCAGCCCCTGCCGGCGCTTCCGTCGCCGCAGCCGGCGACCGGCAGCGACTGCAACCTTGCCCCTGTGTCGCTCCGCCACGACGAGAACGATGTGCAGGCCACCAGCAACTGCCCCCGCCCTGCGGTCAGCTCCTGAGCTAGGCCAAGCTCTTGCACTCTGCCCCTTCCCTCCTCTTGCCTGCTCTCTCTCATTGCGCCCCACCCCCCTCCACCCTCCCTCTCCTTCTTATCCTTGTCATTGGTTTCTGATCCTGAACCTTGAATAGATGGACAGTCGGCTTGTGGCAACACCTATGACCAGCCACCATGGTAGCCGCTGTGCAGGCTAGCACGCCAGGGCCGGCAGGTGAGGCCAAGTGGCAGAGCCTCCGGTCCTCGTCAGGCCATGGCCAGCTCGGCGGAAGCGGCAACGGCAGGGGCGGCGGCTCAGCAAGCCAGCCCACCTCTCTGCCCTCCGCCTCGCTCCCCTCGCTGCCGCACCCGCTGCCACAGAACAGCCTCGCGTTGCCTCCGCCGCCGCCGCCGCCGCCAGCTGCCGCCCTCCTTGCCACCACCACGGCGCCAGTGCTACCACCGCCGTCGCCGCAGCTCCCGCACCTGGCACTAATGCCGCGGCCGCTGTCGCCCTCGCCCAGCCCTGCGATGGGTCTCGTCCACTCCGCACCCGGCGCGGCCCTCTCGCCGCGCCGCCGAGCCGCCGGCCTCGTCGTCGAGGTCTTCCTCATCCGCCACGCTGAGAGCACCATGAACGTGCAGCCACACCTCATTGGGGGCCGCTCACCCACCGCCACGCTCACTGGTCAGCACTCCTCCCTCCCTCTCCTCCCCTTCCTCCTGCTCCTCCCACCTCTTTCCTCACCTGCCTCAGTGGATGCTGTCTAACATGTACTGTGGAAGGCCCAGCCCCTTCTCCCTTGGCCCTTTCTCACCTCCCATACCACCCGCCTCCCACCTCCCTCGGTCGCTTGCCTCTTGCACAATGGTCACCGCGCCTACTGACATTTCCCCCTTCTTGCTCCCCTTTCCCCCTTGACAATCTCCCTCCTGTCCACATTGACGCAGAGCGAGGCCAGCAGCAGGCTGCCGCGCTCGGGCGCTACTTGCGTGAATACCACGGCCTTCGCTTCCACGCTGTCTACTCCTCGCCGCTACAGCGCGCGCTGGCCACGGCCGCTGTTGTCTGCCAGGTCTACCACCAATTCCCCTCTTCCAAAGCCCTGAAATCATGACCTTGCCCCGTTTGAGGACCTCATGTAACTGTCTTTGTCAGAGGAGAGTGAGAGCAGGGAGGGAGAGTAGGGAGCAGAGGAGTAGGAAACTTTGTGGTGGCAATGAGGCCGTGTTTAGATTGACGACTCAGGCTGCGAGCAATGTGAGCGAGGGCTGCTGCAGGAAATGGGCCTCTGCGAGGAAGTGGTGGAGGTGGCGGATGCACTTGCGGAGCTGAGCCAGGGCACGTGGGAGGGCCGCTTGCGCAGGCACGTGTACACAGACACCGTGCTCGCCCGCATGGCCGCCATGCAGCCCGACTTCCGAGCGCCTGGCGGCGAGTCCCAGCGTCAGGTAGCAGATCTCCCTCCTCCTTTGCCACTTGTGAATCTCACTCCCCCTTGTCAGATCTCCCACATCCCTTACAACCTTCTACTTCACTTCTTGTGCCCTCAAAGCAGCTCCACTTGTAAACCGAGCTGAGCACACTCTGCCACCTCCCTCGTCCCACCACTGTCGCACAGGTAGCATTCCGGGCGGTCGAGTTTCTCCACTCAGTGGTCCTACCAGCTGCGGCGGCTTCTGTCGCTCTCGATGCCCCGGATGTTGCGGGTTCTTCAAAGGCAGCTGCGCTTGCCGAGGGCGTGGGCATTCTGGACTGTGCGCCCAGCTTCAGTGGTGGTAGCGGCTGCACAGCGGAGGAAGCAGGTGGAGCGGGAAAGTGGCCAGAGAGCCCCCAAGCAGCGGCCAGCAGTAGTGGAGGAGGCGGCAGAAGCGGTGGCGGTGGCTGCGGCAGAGGGGGCGTGCACCGTGTGGCAGTTTTCACACACGCCATGACCATCAAGTGTGTGATGGCTGCGCTCTTTGGCGCCGGCGCTGGAGGCCCCGACCTGCACCGCCGCCTCGACTTTGACCCATCGAGCATCACACGCATGCGGCACTCCTCCGTCAACGGCTGGCAGCTCACCGGCCTCAACGACACTGCACACCTTGTGCTCGCTCGAAGCCCGCTTTTTGCTGGCCGGCACCATGACCAACTCTAGCCGTGGGCCAGTGCGCCAGTGGCTACTTAATATTATCTTGATGTCCAGCGCCGCAGCCACTTTGCACATCGACTTGCAATCTAAGTAGGAAAGTCCCCGCTCTGCGAGAGCGCTTAGGAGAGGAAGGGATAGTGGTAGCTGTCATTGTGGAGAGAAAGGAGGACATAGGGCGGGGAGGAAAGGAAAAAGGGGGTGTGAGGGGGGGGGGGNCGACATTAGGCGGCGGCCTGAGATGAATCCAGCAACGCCATGTACTCAGAGATGGCCGCGCCTTCGTCGGCCACGTCTATGTCATACTCCGCGAGCGGGTCACTGCTCACATCGCGTGCAAGCTCGCCTTCCATCTCTTCATCCCCCGCCTCTTCGCCCCCATCTTCGGTGCCGCTGGTTCTGCTGCCGCTGCTGCGGCCACTTCTGCTGCTGCTGATGCTGCTGCTGCCGCTGCCATCATTGCTCAACCCCTCCACTGCTTCCTCCTCTCCTCCTCCTCTGCTCACCCCGGCCGTCTCGTCCAGCAGCGCCTGCTGCCCCCTCTCCATGTCTTCGCCACCTCTCTCCATATCAGGCAGAGCCCTTTCTTCGTTGGTGTCAGAGAGCAGCCTCTCCAGCGCCTCTCCACGGTCATTGTCGACGGCCTGCAGTGCCGCCAGCACTGGAAAGCCAAGCACACAGGAGATGCCACAAGCAGGCTCTCAGATTGAATTGCAAGGTCTAGATCGCGCGTAAATTAGTCAGATTAAAATCACATGAAAACATGGGGGATACAGTAAGATAAGTAACTCCAGGCCACGGCCTGCAGCAGAAACGTCATCATGGCAAAACTGCAGCAATGATGCAGCGTATAGCCGGAGGCGGCTCCTCAGCAACCACCTCGCTCTTTTGAGAAGCCCATGCCAATGAGTTCGTCGGCAGCCGCCATATCGACGTCCTTCAGTGACCTGCGCCGCACTTGTGCAGCCAGGGAGGCCTGCGGCCAAGCGGTACAACATCAGCAGCAGGCAAGAATGTTGACCTCAAGAGAAAAACACAAAGTGCAGGCTTCTGCCAAGCTCCGGCCTTGCAAGGTCAGACCCATGATTGGCTGTCGACTTTTCAACGCCAGTATCACGGCCGACAGCCTCGGAGCTGGCACGGGACACCAATCAGGCCGCCAGGGGGCAGGCTTGGTACCTGTAAAGCTTTACGGGCGTCGACGTCAAGGAGCTGGTCGAGCGCTGCATTGTTGTCATTCTCGCCCTGCCTCAGCGCCTCCGCCGCCAACGGCCTAGCATATCTGCAGGCCGGCAGCAGCAGGCATGCCATGGTGCCCGATATAGACCCTCAAATTCGGGGTCCAGGGCTAAATTGATTAAGACAAAGTAATGACCAATCAAGATACAGGACTCAACTCATTGAAGCACAATAAGTATCACTAGGATGGGCTGATTGATGCAAGCACTGCAGGAAATTGAAATCCAAGGCGCTCACCCGAGCGAGCAGAGGTGGTCAAGCTTCCGGAGGTCTACGGCCCGGCCTTCTGGCGTCCTCCCAAACCGCCGCTGTTCTCTGACATCCGCCGGAGCAACAGGGGTAACAGGGCAAGAGCTGCAGATTAAACATCCTGCAAGCCAGCAATGCAAGCGCTGTGCTACATTGGCGGCTACGTTGCTCCAGGGTGGGCCAATAAGGGGGGAGGTTGCTGCAAACCTGCGGTCACTGTCCTGGCGCTGCTGCTCCACCTGCCGCTTGTGCCGCCGCCGCTTCTGGTCCGTCGCAAACTCCACCGCCCGCAACATGTCCTGACCGCAGAACCGCAAAGCCCTGCGCGACTCCCGCAGCGAGAAGCCCATGGTGGCAAGCTGCGCCAGGGCCTCATCCGACACCTCCAGCTGCGCGGCATTTGGGACTTGTCATGATTGGTGTCCTCTGGATGAAGGAGACACCAAGACCTCAACATTGGCTCTCTTTGGCTTCATACTCAAGATCAGGACAGAGCAATACTGAGAAGGTTGCATGGTTGGTTGCGCTTATCCAACGGCAGATGGACGCTGAACACCAGTGAGGAGCAGCACCATCCCATCCTGCCTTCCGCCAACCACTAATTTTGACTGACAGTTACTCCACAGGGGAGAGCAGGACCTGGTCAAGCTTGACCTGCGCTGAGAGCAAGGAGGAACGCGCGGCAGCTTCATCCCCCGAGTGGTAGGCCACAACGCCCTCCAGGAGCTCCAACCTCACGTACCTAGAAAGGCCGGAGTATGTGGCTGTGAGCCTTACGCCCGGTCTTTGAGCCCTCAGGACCCTGATTCTAGTCCTGCATAGTTGTTGAACTCCAGGACTATATCCTACAGCAACAGGAGCAGAAGCGGTGACTAAGCGTTGAACATAGGCTTGCAAGCTGGGGGGGCGTCCCTCACGTGGCGAGCTCAGGGCGAAAGCCGCCCTGGAGGCGCTGCAGGCGCTGGAGGTCAGCGCCGTGGGACCGTTGAAGGCCGCTGCGCGCCTCCGCCAGCCGCGCCCGGGCCTTGGGGAGCTGCTGAATGTCGCGCTGCTGAAAGAGGCACCATACTATGTCGATCTGCAAGATTGCCACATTGTCGACGGCCTGGCAACACAGCAGGCAGACTCACAGCTGTCAGGCCCGCACGGACCGAGCTTGAGCAAGTGATGCCAGTCAAGTGGGGGGAGAGACGCGGTCCGACATTCCTCCGCTACATCAGAGAAGACCTGGCTGGCACCTGCCGAGCGCCGAGCCTCTCTCTCTCAGCCGGCCCTCACCTGCACGTGCACCTTGTTGCACAACGCAAACGCCTCCTGCGGCGGATCCCCACCGCGCCCCCCGCTGCAGTGTCAGCGGCTCCCGATACGAACAATGACAACTTGAATGCTGCCTCTGAGTTACTTCTCAACAGTCGCCACTCAACCCAAGACTTGCTCAGCATACTCCGCTACCATCATTCAGTTGCGTGAGAAAGACCTCTGCCATCGTAAGGACCTCCAGTGCCTCCGTGAACTGGGACTTGCCGAGGAGCCCCCGCGCCTTTGCATGGAGGACCAGGCCCATCGTCAGCGCCCTGCGTGCACCATTGCACGACCTGCCTCAGCACAGTGACTAGCTTCGCAGGCGGGGCTATGGCTGGCCTTGTTGCGAAATCGGAGCTGAGGGAATGGCAGTGATTGCTTGGAGTTTCAGGGGCTGCTGTGCATATGATGCTAGCTCAGTGCATACAGACAGCAGCATGCTCTCGCTGGATAAGCCGCATGGTTTCACGGCGCTTCAGCGGCGGCAAGTCGTCGCAGGGGCATGACAGCGCAGATCCAGGCCCCGACCTGCGGTCATCCTCGGACTCGAAGACCAGCTTGCGACCGCTCTGGTTCTCCAGCAGCAGGTCGAAGCTGGCACTGGGGAAGCGGTCGCCGCAGCGGCAGGACATGGCCTCCGCCGACGCCCTGCGGCGCCACGCAGCGGCCGCAGCCATCGGCGGCACATCAGCTAACGGTGACCATATCGCAGGCCGCGGACCGGCTGACGACGAGACCGAGGCGAGACCGTGAGCCAGCAGGGAGGGCCTCGCTGGAAGCCTACGCGGCGGCGGCGGCGGCGGCGGCGGCGGCGGACCTGAGGCGCGCGAGGCGGTCCGCGCGCTCCTGCGCGAGCTCGAGCTCGCCCCGAAAAAAAAAAAAAAAAAAAAA
>WELB01000026.1:336025-357283 GCA_009602725.1 Spirogloea muscicola
GCACCGCCGCCGCGGGCTCTCCCGGCGGCACCTCCATGACCCCGCGCGCCCGCGCCGCCGCGCCGCCGCCGCGTTCGGCGCCGCAATGTGCGCCGGGACTGGGCCAAGGCTGGGGCCTCCAGTGGCACTTCTATGGGCTAGCCAGACGGCTCGCCCATAGAAAAAGGGGCTAGCAAAGCCAGAACGCACCGCCTGCCGTGAAACACCGTCAACTAAGCAGGAAGACTTCCAGTCTCTCTGACCTGAGAATGCTAAGCAGGGGTTACTGAGTGCTTCGTAGCTGCTTCTCTTCTTTTTTGTGCTTGTCGTTCTTCGTACTTCCCCTGGCCCCTTCTCGTCCTTTGTTCATTCCTTTTTGGGCTGGCTTTTCCCAGCCCCTATCCTCAATGGTCGAGCCCTTTATTCCAGTAGAAGCAAAGACGCTTCCGCTTGCTATGGAATGCGGCTATCATTAGGTCAACAGCGCTCCCAGGCACTTCGCGATACACCAGCGTGCTGGTCGTGCATTAGCACAGGCTAATTGCTTCCGTGGTGGTGGTTTGGCGCCTCAGTTTAGCTTGTCAGATATGCATGTGCTCACTCGGGGATATTTAGTGTCCCCCTTAGCCAGCTCATTACCCAGTTAACAGGTCATTTGTAAGGCTTGAATTGGCCTCCCTTTCAATTTCATGCGCACTGCGCGCCTTCTCTCTTCCGCTTCCAGTAGAGGGCGATGGCTGTGAATCGACAGAAGGAAGAAGGGCTCGCCCAAAGAGGATAGGGGCTGGAAAAGGCCAGACCAAAGAAGAATGAACAAACTGCGAGAAGGGGCCAGGGGAAGCACTAAGAAAGCCAAGCACAAAACGAACCTAAGCAGCTAAGAAATTCTCAGTAACCCCTGCTAAGCAGTCTCAAGTCAGAGAAACCTGGCTCCTGGAAGCGGGTCAGCAGAGCTGTTCATCAATAACCCCCTCAACGCACCAGCCTGGACTTCTGAGGGGCTTAAGGAAGTGAGGAGCTTAAGACGGCGTGTCTGCTGATCAATTCACTAAGATATTGTGGCACTTCTTGAGCAGCTCTCAAACAAGTCAACCTAGTGCATTCCAAGAGCAGACAAAGTCCACTTGAGCAGACGCACTGGAGTAAGAATTGGCGGGGCTCAAAGTGATGCATGGTCCCACTGCCGAGAAGAGAAGGCGAAGCGCCAGCCATCCTCGTGGTACCATGAGGATCAAATGAGGCCACCAGAAGCACTGCAACATCAGGGAGCTCAGCGCTTGGGATGGGTTGAGAGCCTATACTGTAGTTAAAGCTTCACAAGTGGCAAGCCGTCCCTGATTGTCACTGTAAAGACCAAGATGTCCTTGCATGTCAGCATGAGGTCACACACAATTGGTCCACACTAGTTGCCGGATATGAGCAAGAAATACATACAGCATAACTGAAAACCGACTGCGTCCAAGTACACCAGATATTGGAGCGGTTGTTGTGTCTGTGAACGGTGAATAGACGGTCAATCAATAGGAAGTGCATACATCTCTAGCCATCAACATCCTTCTGAAGACACTAACTTGCATATAGAGCACCACATCTATTGCTTTAGTGACAGCAGTTACCTTGCACGCATCCAGATCCAAAGTCGTACATACAGCAGAATGCCCTTCATGCAAATTAGACAACCTTTGTCTCGAGAAGGGACTGCCAGAAGTGTGAATCATTGATATGATCAACAACTATAGCACTTGCACGTAAATTTGCACTCGAACTTGCTACTGCTCTTGCAAAGGAATGGAGTGTATTATATGCGATGGAGGGCCTGCGTGACCAAGTACAAAGGCAAGCACATAAGACAAATGTGCATCACCTGCTGCTAAGCTGACCCGCTCAGTAACCACGAGTCAGCACATAGAGGTCGCTAACTGATGCCCGAATACCGGACGGCAATTGACAAGCTCTTGTGCAAAGGCTACTTCCTTGGCGCAGCACCTTTGCTACTTAAGCAACGTGCCCCTCACATGCTAAAGCATGTACTTCTGTTACCATAGAGTCCCTTCAACAGTGTGGCTTCTCATAGACATTGCTCTAGATCTTCAAAGACCTCTACCTCAGACAATTACACAATATTTGTCTTATTGGTGGCAAATGGCCGCTTGAGCCAGCCCGCACGAGCTTGACAAAGTGCAATAGCCAGGGGTCAGGAGCTGATACGACCCCTAACTAGACCTAGAAATACAGTCATGAGCCGCCCAGCTGGACCTTTTAGAAGCATGCTTTTGCATGAAGAGAAGGTGCGCGGTGCAAAAGTAAGGAAGGAGAGGCCAATTCAAGCCAATACATGGTTCAAGCAAAAGCCAGTGCAAGAATGGGGCTCACAAAGCGGAGCCCTATGTTAAGGTGGACCAAGGGAATCTGGCGAGAGCTGCTGAGAAGGGGATATAAAACTTACAAGTCAGGACATACAGATCTTACGGGCTAATTTGGGGAGCCAGAGCACCGCCACGAAAGCGAGTGGCCTGGCTTAGTGCGCCCCCAGCACGCTGATGAGTAGCCAAAGCTTGGTAACGCTGGAAGCTTAGCAAAAGCCGCAACCTCCAACATGCTACTAACGCCCTCAGAATGCTAGTATGCCCAAGCTGCTAATCTTACTGCAACGACGCACGTCAACCAGCTGAGCCAGATGCTGGAGAGGGAAGGACCATCTCTTACCATAGCGGCCATGGATATCATTATTAGCATAGGAACATATGGGAAAGCTTTGAATTTGGACTACATACATATGACAACAGGGACAATATGGACTCTAAGGTAGACTGGTGGCTCATATTCATATCGCGTGCAACCTTTCTACAACGGTGCACAGCACCTGATGGCAACCAATGCAGATTTTGGCGTTAACTATGCATTTCAAAAGTCCTTCACCAAAGGTGCCAACCTGCGGCGATTGATATGCACCTTGTATTGTCTGCAGGCCAATGCTCCATTTTAGGCGTTTTGAATGAACTGCTGGCGCCCTTGCTAGACTCGTTGTTTTATCTTAGCTGGCTATTCAATGGCCGCCTGTCTTAAGAGCTTTTATCCCTCCTCAGGGCAGGCATTAACTCTTTGTCGGGCTGGCTAATATCCTTCACCCCTTGAAGGGCGTAGGTAGCCCTTTGCTCTATCCGCTCTACGCAGCCGGAAAATCATACTTCAGACGTGCTTCGGTGTGCTGCCTTGACGTTGTCGCCTGCGTCTTTCTCGCCACGTTGTTGTGGCAAGATTGCCCCCAACGGTCGGGGCTGCGCATCCAAGTCGTGCCTTCTGCTCAGAGCACGGTCCTCAGAGCTCAGTACTCAGTGTCCAGTGACTCAAGCTTGTATCACAGTGCCTAGTGCTTGGTGCTTTTTATGCTCCTCTTATATGCTTACTGCTTGGTGCCAAGCGCTCAATGTTCATGGCTGAGATCATGGGATGCAGAGCCGACAGGGTGCCGGAGGCCCCACCCTGGGGGGGCGGCAAGTGCTTTCGACCTTGCGGCCAGTAGAAAGTACCGGCAAGGCTGCTGGCTGCACGCCACGTGCCGGAAAGAGAGGAGGAAACGCGGGCGCGCCCGGGGAGGGGAGAGGGGGCGGGCACTCCTTGGCCCTCGGAAGGGAGGCCGCAGGAGAAGACTTGGCCTGATCTATGGGAGGGAGAATGCCGCCAGAGGGTCTCCTTCAGGGGAGGCAGCGTCGCCTGAGAAGGACTGGGCCCGGTTTGCTGCCAGCCTCCCTCGGGCCCTGCAGGACGCCGCAGCTCCGCGCCCGCCGCCGCCGCCGCCAGCCGCCGCCGCCGCCGCCGCCGCCGCCGGCCCCGGCGCCTCTGCCTAGCGCTCTGGCGCGGATGGCGGCGACCGCAGGCTTGCACTCGGTTCCTGGCTGTGTCCTCCCGCAGTCGAGCGGCCGGCAGGTATCCGGCCGGCAGGTAGGCCGTCTCCGCTGCTAGGCCTGTGGCTGCTTGTTGGACTCGACGGCAATTGATCTGCCCCGCTCTTGTGATTGCATTGTATCAGATTCCCGTGTATCAAATCCTCGGGCTTCCCCTAAAAGAAGGCCATGTGCTGGAAAGCACAAGTTGTGGTGANCGCTGGCCAACGTGACGTGCCCTCCGCCGCTGGCCCTGCCGCCGCTCCCCGACTGCGTCTGCCCGCCGCCGACTCCGGCCTCCGTCTGCCCGCCGCCGGCTCCGGCCTCCGTCTGCCCGCCGCCGGCTCCCGCCACCGTCTGCCCGCCGCCGGCTCCGGTCGTCATCACTGTAGCCTTGCCGCGCGAGAGCATGCACAAGCAACAGGGATATCGCACCAATCTGGACGAGGCCACCATTCGGCGGCGCACGCAGCTGGAGCTGCACCGTCTGAACCTCGTGAAGGCGCAGCAGATCTTCAAGGACCATCTCGCCACGCGCGCCAAGTCCTTTGGCACCACGCTGTCGTCCGTGAACGTGAACTACGGGCGGATCAAGAAGCTGCGGCTGGCGCCTGGCTCGCGCAAGCCCAGGGTGAAACTCGCCGACCTGCTGGAGTACTACGCGCCAATCTATCCCTGCTTCGGTGAGCAGCGCCTCGGAAGGTGGAGCGACGGTGGCAAGTGGATTTGCCGGCCGTACCTCCTCAACTCCTCATCTGTTGTCTACAGGTCCGTTCCACTGGTCTCATCCGCTATCTTGCCATCCCCCTGAAACGATAGCAGACTTATGAGCGGTGTTGCAAAGAGCATGTGGATGTCTGTCGCACTGAACGGCCAAGGCAAGCAGCGCGCTACTCCTGTTCACATCAGGCTCGTGGCGCTTGGCAGCATTGGCAGCCACGCGGAGATCAGCTTTGAGCTGGCCATGTATGGCAAGACACGAGCCGAGATTCACGTCTTCGACCACACGCTGGATCCGACCTTGATCATGCAGCTGAAGCAGCAGAACGAGTTTGTCTTCCATGACGTTGGACTTGGCAGTATGACTGACAAGAAGAGGAAGCTCATGCGCCTCAAGGTACCATTTCAATCCCGACTGAGGCTGCCTGCACGTCGTGCTCGTATGAGGCGGCAGAATCAGCCTCCTCAAAGTATTGGGAGCTCGAAGGGGGCAGAGAATCTTATCGTCTATTGCTGAAGCAGGACATCATGAGGAATCTTGGCCACAAGTACGTTGATGTGCTCAAGATCGACTGTGAAGGCTGCGAGTATACAGTCATGAAGGACATTCTTAGGACGTCACTATTGCAAGTTGGACAGGTAGGGCTTTTCGCCCTGCGCTCAGTACGTCTGTGTTCTACTGCTGGCCTCATCATCTGCCTGTCATCCTAGCAACAAGATATGTGCTTGAGATCGTGGCCATGTTGCGTCTGCATGTGAAGCAGCTGTGGCATGCACTAGTGGTTGCCAGCCTTTCATCATGTTCTCTACCTTCACATTTGCGTAGTAGCAAAGCTGATCATTCTTGTAGACGTGCACCTTGGATGCCCAGTCAGGTGAAAATCAGGTGACTCTTGGTAGCTGCGCCAGATTGTAAAGAAGCTGACAAGCATGATGTGCCTGCTTGGTCCACGCTTCTGCAGATTCAGGTGGAGGTGCACAATATTTCCAATCTAACGCAGCTGGCGAGTTTTCTGAGCTTGATGGAGAAGCACAACTTCCGAATGTTTCACATGGAGCCCAACTGGCGGTGGCTGGAAGGCTTGGAGCTTGCTTACATCCACGTCTCTCTCACCCGCCCCTGATGCATTGCCCCGACACCTTGCTGGTCCTATATTCAGGTCTGATATTCTCCGCTTCAACGCATCTCTCCCTACTGCATTACTTAGCACTGCTCATTGATGCTCACTTTGCAGATGCGCTCCATTGGAAGGTAGAAACTCAGAGCTTTACAGCATCCAATATTCGCAAGTACCTCGCTAGCTAGGAATCAGTCCCTGGTGCCATGACTTTAGCCTCCCAGGCAGCTGACTGGCCCATTACAGCCGCAGCTTCAAAGGGCAGAACAGAGGTAGCGAAGAAACTTTGGGGTTGTGAGAGCTTGGCGCTAGCTCCAGCTTCGCTCAATTAGCTTACAGTAGAGTAGTTAACCTCAAATCTGACTTGTAATTGACTTTCTCCATCTGTAGAAATAAGCATCTGACTGCATGGTTGAGCTCACCTCAGTAGATCATATATCAGAAGGATATGTTGTTCTTGAGTTGTCCTCACGCGTGGCTTTTATGAGCGAGTCACGGGTGGCTTTTGTGAGCGAGTCAAGCACAGCTGCGAGAAGAGGGTGAGGGCTATTGTTGAAGCTGCCATACCTTATCAAGCACTATACATATCATATGGTCGAAGCTCTTTGATTTCTGGGTGCTCATTTGCTGGTCAATGGAAGCCCAACCACTGGCATCTAGGTGCCCGTGTGTCTACTTGGCTCGTGGCACGCCATGATAAGGTGAGCACCGAGCATGGCCCTTGCTTGTTGAGTCCCAAGAATCATGGGGGGGGGCTCAATGGAGTCAATCAAGGAGCTGGCAATGGTGGCCAGCATTCCTTATGATCGTTTTTAAAGAAAAGAATGAATCTTCAAAGGAGGGGAGGGCTGGGAAGAGGCAGCCCACAGAAGAATGAACAAGTTCCCAGAGAAAGAGAAGTAGCTCTTCCAGAGAGGGAAGGCGCGCGGTGCGCATGAAATGAAAGCGAGGCCAATTCAAGCCAGTACATGCCAAAGGGATGAAGTGGCTCGCCCAAAGAGGGTAGGGGCTGGGAATAGACCAGCGCGGCCAGTTGGCGCAGCCAACCCAGAAAGAATGGACAAGGTCCAAAGAGCCGAAAGGCAAGCACATGAACAGTTGTACAAGCAAACAATAAGAAGCAAGCGCGGCCAGATCAACTGGTGGCTGGGAGAGGCCAGCCCAAAGAAGAGAAGTGGCACTCCCTCCCAATGGGGGCAAGGGCTGTGAAAAGCCAGCCCGGAAAGAATTGACAAAGGTTCGAAAGGGCCAAATGACGGAGGGGCCTAAAAAGCGCTAAGCAGCTACGAAGGGGCCTGAAGATGCTATGCCAGAGCCCAAGGGCTCGCCATCGATACGCACGGGGCGCTGGGCGCTCGGTGGCTCGAGCTGCTCAACCAGCTCCCGCGCCACGCCATTGTCCGCCGCTTCCATGGGGAGCCGGTGGACTCCCATGCAGCAGGGTCGCTAGCGCAGGTGTACCGCATGCGCTTGGCCGTCTCGCTGCAGAGGTCTACGGCCCGCGCGCTGCACCTGCGTGCAGGCAGAGCCCTCGCTGCTGCCTCTGGCTCTGGCCAGGGGACCCGCTTCCGGGAACCCAGTCTCTCTGACCTGAAGCTGCCTAGCAGGGGTTACTGAGTGCTTCGTAGCTGCTTCGTTTCTTTTTTGTGCTTGTTGTTCTTCGTACTTCCCCTGGCCCCTTCTCGTCCTTTCTGCATTCTTTTTTGGGCTGGCTTTTTCCAGCCCCTATCCTCAATGGGCGAGCCCTTCATCAGGTCTGAAGGAGCCGGACAGCCGCAAGCGGACTCTCAGTAACCTCTAGTCAGTAGATGCAAGTCTGAATAGCTAGCAGGCGGAAAGGCGTCGCCCTGACGGAAGCCGGAGGCCGCCGCCAAAGCGGCCTGCGCGCAAGTGGACCGCGAAGGGAAGGGACCGCTACAAAGAGCAAGCGCGGCCAGATTAATTGGTGGCTGGGAGAGGCCAGCCCAAAAGAATGGACAAGGTCTGAAGGAGTCGGAGTGCTAAGGACTGAGACAGCAGTAAGCGAACTGTCAGTAACCTCTCGTCAGTAGATGCAAATCTGAGTAGCTAGCAGGCGGAAAGACGTCGCCCTGACGGAAGCCGCTACAAAAGAAGAAGAAGTGGCTCTCCCAATGGGGGCAAGGGCTGTGAGAAGCCAGCCCGAAAAGAATTGACAAGGTTCGAAGGGGCCAAACTACGAGCTAAGCAGCGACTGCGGGGCCTGAAGAAGAAGTGGCTCTCCCAATGGGGGCAAGGGCTGTGAGAAGCCAGCCCGAAAAGAATTGAAAGAGCCTGAAGAGGCTATGGCAGAACGGGGGAGGATGGACCACTTAGTAGTTACGAGTGAGGAGCCTCACATCCGACAGACTAGCTGCCGGTAAACTATCCCCCTGACGAAAGCCGGAGGCCGCAGCGAGAGCACGGCCAGCACGCAGATGCAAGGCTACAAAGAGATGGCCAAGCGCATCCGGAAGATTTGGGCGAGGGACCAAACAATAAAAGCAAGCGCGGCCAGATTAACTGGTGGCTGGGAGAGGCCAGCCCAAAAGAATGGACAAGGTCTGAAGGAGTCGGAGTGCTAAGGACTGAGACAGCAGTAAGCGAACTCTCAGTAACCTCTCGTCAGTAGATGCAAATCTGAGTAGCTAGCAGGCGAAAAACAGTTAACACTTGTGCAGCAGGTTCAACCTGCTGCTGAGAGAAAGAAAGGGCTCGCCCATTGAGGATAGGGGCTGGAAAAGCCAGCCCAAAAAAGAAGGAACAAAGGACGAGAAGGGGGCCAGGGGAAGCGCTAAGAAAAACAAGCACAAGGAAAAAACCGGCTACGTATTACTCGCTCGCTCAGTAACCAACCTCGGGGGAGACGGCACCGCTCGGGGGCCAGTTCGCCACGTGGCGGCTCGCCAGCCGCCAGCGTACGGGCAGCATTCGCGCAGCGGCCCGGCGAGCCCACGGCATCGAGCGCTTACCGCGGTGCTGGGTAAATCAAACTTGTCGTCTAACACCCCCGCCTTATCCGCCGGCCCCAGAAAGAATCCGGAGAGGGCTCGCATTGTTGTGGAGGGGGCCGGGGACGGCGCTGCCAGCCAACGTTGCGCCTTAGCGGCGCCACATGACGGCCGCGCCACAATTTCGACGATAAAAGCCCGACCGATATATTTTGCTCATGAACACCCTCTGTATGCACCTGGCTGGCCTTTACAGCCGCTCATTTAATACTGGCAGCCGCAGCCTGTCTATGTGCTGCCGCGCCACGAACTCCCACACACGGAGCCCTGCCGATCCCTGCCGAGCCAGCGGCGGGCGGCCCGCAGGACGCGGCGCGCCTCGCGGCGGCCCCCGCGGGCCCCCCCGCTNCGGCCCGCCGCCGCGTCACCGTCGCGCGGCCTCGCCGACGAGGCCGCCTCGCTCAAGCGCACCGCGCTGTATGACTTCCACGTCCAGCACGGCGGCAAGATGGTGCCGTTCGCGGGGTACAGCATGCCAATTCAGTACAAGGACAGCATCATCGACTCGACGCTCAACTGCCGCAGCAACGGCAGCCTCTTCGACGTCTCCCACATGTGCGGCCTCAGCCTCAAGGTCAGTCGGCGGCTCGGCGGCTCGATGGCTTGATCGACACAGGCAATCGCAGGCGCTGCGACTGTCTGGTCATAGAGGTCACACAATGCAGGGCCGCTGCACGGCTAGCAGTTAAGACGGGGCCTTCGCGAGACCCTCAGCACGCCTGCCAGGGAAGGGACTTGCAATGCCGACCGTTGAAGTGATTCTTATTCTATGATCTCAGCTGCACGGTGTATAGGACTGATACTTGTGCAGAAGGAGCGAGTTCATTGGTAGTCGCATTCGCAGCTGTTCATGCAGCTGCTCCTATGCAGTCCAGTCTCTTCCTGTCTGGCTCTGTCGCTTACACACCCACGCGTGCCAAATGCAAGTACTGCCGGATATATCACATGTCAGCAATGTTCGCAATGCTGCTGCTAGAGGTCAGCAGCTTGAGCTCTGACTCAGGCTGTCAATACATGCAGGGCAAGGACAGCATTCCCTTCCTGGAGACCTTGGTGGTCGGAGACCTTGCTAGCCTGAAGCTCGGGACTGGCAGTCTATCTGTCTTCACTAATGAGAAGGGGGGTGAGCTGCAGTGGCTTACCTTGGCTTAAGAGATCGAACAAATTGTATTCATTCTTTTGACTCATGGTGAAGATGTTGCGCCTTTCTAAGACAATCTTTACTCCATACCTTACTTCACAGCTGATAGTCATCTTGTACTAAGCAATAACAGCCTACCTGTCCTATGCCCTTGCGTTATGCATATCCACAACTGATCAACTTGGACCTTTTGCTGCAGGCGTCATTGATGACACAGTCATCTCAAAGCTGGCCGATGATCACATCTACCTAGTTCTAAATGCTGGCTGCCGTGACAAGGACCTAGGTGAGCCTTCACTTGCTCCTCAGCTTGTAAGCAGCCTCAAATTGTAGCAATTGCTTCTTGTTCTTGGTCGCTCGATCGCTGTTGTCAGGTGGATGTAGATGGCACATCCATGACGTACATATTGCTCTGTTTGCCTGAAATCTGGTGCGGAAGTTGAAGCACCAATCCTGACATTTGTGTTTGTCAGAGCATATTGAGAAGCATCTAAAGCCGTATCAGGGCAAAGGCAAGGACGTAGCGTGGCACATACACGATGACCGGTCCTTGCTGGCCCTTCAAGGCCCCCTTGCGCCTTCAGCCCTCCAGAAGCTGACTACAGAGGACCTCAGCAAGCTCTACTTCAGCGACATTAAGCTGACAAAAATAAATGGGGCAGACTGCTTCTTGACACGCACAGGGTGAGCGTAGAGCAGCTACTGGGGTTTTGCATATGTTTGCATGTTGTGCATTGATCTTAGATCTCTACTACCTATTATTGTCTAGCAATACTTAGTAACCAGCATTGTTGTTAGCAAGACAACCTGAGATTGTCCCATGTTGTAGCAGTCTTTTTATCTATTGCCGGCATGCCCATGTGCCTACTCGAGTGTGATGTGCAAGAGGTCACTACCAACATGCCCACGTGCCTGCTTAAGTTTCTTGATGCAAACAGGTACACTGGCGAGGATGGATTTGAGATCTCTGTTCCCTCTGAGCATGCTGTGGAGCTTGCAAAGAAGATATTGGAAGCATCTGAAGACAAGGTAAGATTGACAGGTCTTGGAGCAAGAGACAGCTTGCGATTGGAGGCGGGCCTCTGCCTGTATGGCAACGACCTGGAGCAACATGTCACGCCAATTGAGGCTGGGCTCGCTTGGACAGTCGGCAAGAGGTGCGCATCTCAAAGCTGTCATGTTAGACGGTCCTGCTTGACTATGTTGCTTGTTGGGCTTGCATGCTTACAAAGATTTATTCTCAATGGAAGCAGCACTTACGCTTGTCATCACATGGGTTTTGAGTACCATCAAAATGCTGTGTGATGTGAGCCACTCTTGCAGACGACGCTCAGAGGGAGGCTTCCTTGGCTCTGACACTATACTGAAGCAAATTTCAGAGGGTCCCTCCATCAGGCGTGTTGGCATCATATCGAGTGGTGCTCCTGCTCGCCAGTACGTCTCTGCCGGTTCACCGGATAGGAGGGTAGTCACATCGCAAGCTCACGATGTTCATATAGTATGCAGGCCAGCTAGCAATGTCCGCTTTTGCCTCTCCATCAGCTTGTAGAAGCATGCCAAGCCAGTAGGAAGGCAGCTGGTAATCGGATTGGTGGCGGCACTCATGCAGTCATGCAGAGATCCTTGACGAGGCTGGCAATCAGGCTCTTGGCGAGGTCACTTCTGGAGGATTTAGCCCGTGTTTGAAGAAGAATATAGCCATGGGCTATGTGAAAAGTGGAAATCACAAAAGTGGCACACAACTCAAGGTTCGTGTGTTTTGGAAAGTTTTCTTGAGACCACCTCAGGGTGTTCATGTGACGCAGGCCAGTAGAGTGAAACATGTAATGCAGAAGCTAGCACTTACTGATAGGGAAAGATTGAAGAAAGTGCGTAGTAGACTAGATTACTTTGTCTTTGTCTTTCTCGAGCGAGTTGTACCTTCCACGACCAACTTGATGTTGACCACAAGGCATTTCCAGGCCACGTGCTTCTCTCTGCTCGACACCCCTTGACAAGGCCCTCTGGAACTCATCATCTGGAACGCTGTGCCATCTTTCAATTTGGCAGGTGAAAGTTCGCGGCAAGGTCAATGACGGAGTCGTAACCAAGATGCCATTTGTGCCGACCAAATATTACAAGGGCTGACCTTGGTCAGGCAAGCCACTTGCTTAGCTGTCTTGCAGTATTTGAGAGACTTTTTGCACCATCAATATGCACCCAGCTCATTTGACCTGGGACCTGGTACAGACCCTGCTGCAAGTGACACCTCTTCTTTTCATTGCCTGGAAGAGGAGATTGCCTCTTCATCATCATTCTAGTCTACTATCTCAATTGTCGCCATCAGCATTTCAAAATCTGCTACATGAGCACTGCAGCAGCAGAAGCTCAAGGAAAGAGGGCAAGGGGATGGGGCTTCCTATTGCCGCTTCTCAATTGCTGCTGCTGATGCACCTCTTCCAGGGACCAAGGTCCTGGCGCCCAATTAGGGCGCTGGCTGTTAGATGCATTTACAGAGTAGCTGCACACTGACTGGCTACGGAAGGGAGGACCTGTGGCAAATACTGCGCGATCTCGTCTCACCACCCACTGAGTACTATCAACCTACCGTGACCTCCTAGTCTGTGGATAAATGCCCCCATGATTTGATGCACAGAGGATCTTGGCAAAGGGAGGTATGCAAGGTGGCTTATGGTGGGAATTGTTATGCTGCAGCACAAGTGCCGACTCCTAGCCTCGTCATAGCAAAGCAGCAACCCGGCAGACGAAGAAGGGTGCTGTGAGCAGCTTGTGTGACAGGCTCATCACATGTTGAGCGTACGGCAGAGATCTGAGATGTCTGCCCATTGACCCTCAAACTTCTTCAAGAATGGATGGCTCTGCAGAAGAGGAAAAGCAAGTCTACCCTGTCAGTAGCAGGACTCTGAAAGTTGGGGCTAAGGTTATCGTGGTGAGAAGCCCTTGTGCTTCTTGACACACACAAACCCTACACCCTTGCTGGCACAACCTCACTGTGACTTCAGAGCTATGAATACAAAGAGCTTGCTGTGAGTGTCTTGTGCAGACTAATCAGGTTTTGGGCCTTGTTGTGCAAGGCCCCTACCGGCTTTCTGACAGAGCTTCTGCAGCTCTGTGCCGCTGACAGACCCAAATACTGCCTAACACCCAGTAAAGTTTGTGAAGCTCACCAGAAGGTTGACAGGGGAAGGCCGACTTTCAGGATCCTTGCTCAAGCTGCGCACAAGTAGCATTGAGCATGCAGAGTAAGCTTGACAGAAAGTGCTTGTGGACATTCTCTGTCTTTCAGTAATAATCAAACAGGGAAGGCAGGCTTGCTGTTGACTTGTTCGTCATGAGCTACTTAAGAGGGCTCTCGACAGCAAACACAAGCTTGAAGGTGCCAGGAATGTAGTCTCTACCTTGGGCTGGGAGTAAGGGCTGGGGCATTCTTGCTTCAATCAGGTTTTGCAACACTCAGGTGCAACCGACATCAGCTGAAGCTGCAACAGTCTCATAAGCATTCACGTCTTTGTCAGGCTTTGCTTAGGTCACGCACCACCATGAGACAAAGGATGAGAAGTCTTCGGAGTAGTCAGCAACGCCGGTGGAGGGCACTTCCATGTTGACAATGGCCTTCAGGACCGCTGGCAGGGAAGCATCAGGAGCGGCCACCGGAGCTGTGCTGCTGGCATCGGCCAGTTCTGCAGGCGGCCCAACCGGCGCCGTCAGGGCAGACGCTGGAACGAACGGGTGCCGGCCGAGGGCGAGCTCAAGCAGGGACACCCCCAGGGCCCAGATGTCGTCGCCTGGCGCTGGGAGGCTGCCTTTGATGGCCTCCGGCTGCAGTCAAGTGGTTCAGAGTGTAAAGCGTAGGATTCAGTTGAGAAGCCAAGAGGGGTGCCAGATGCCGGCAGTTTCTGCATTTAGTGCAGGTGTGGCGCTCTGGCTGCAACAGCTGATGCCATGCAAATGACTGCAGTGTGCGGGCGCCTGCATTAAGCTTGCACCTCAATCCCAAGCCTGCTGAACGTAGAGTAGGAAGCCTGGCTACAATGCTGCAAATACTGAAGTATGATGCAGCAGTTGAAGTGAGGACTACAATGTTCATGAATCTAAGATTGACACGGGCGTAGCCAGATAAAGTTCTTGGGAGCTGAGCATCAGAACACGGGTTTTTGTCTAAGGTAGGCATTTTTAAATAATATACTGGCTCTAAGTGGGAATTGCATAGGCAGTGCTTGTATGGAATTTTGGAATGGTCAGCAATTCGACCCCTCACCGGCATGTACGAGGCTAGGCCTCCAAACGTGGCAGGTTGGCCTGCCAGTGGATCAAGGAATGGCCGCAGCCCATAGTCAGTCAGCTTCACTTCACCCTTGTGATTGACCAGGATGTTGGCGGGCTTCACATTGCCATGCACAATGCTGTGGTTGTGCAGGTACAGGATGCCCGCTAGCACCTGCGCTTAGAGCAAAGTTAGACTGTCAGTCGGTCGAACACTCACAATAAAGTGCACACATTCCTTGACCTCGTACAGAAAGTCAATCTGCATTCAGGCTCAAGTCCAAGGCATGAAGACAGCCGCCAAGAGTCAAAGCAACCTGCTTGGCAAGGGTGGCAAGGTAGAGCTCTGGCAGCTGCCGGCAGGCGTGAGCAATGTCGGCGACACTGCCGCGGTCCGCATACTCCCAGATAATGGACGTCTGGCTGCCGACGAGCACCGCACGATAGCAGATGGCGAGGTACGGGCAAGCCGCGCCGTGGTTGGCGTCCAGCTCTGCAGTCATGCTCTCCCGCCTTGCCTCGGGGATGCCAAACGGGAGCGTCTAGCAAGCAGTGCAGCCGAGTCAGACGTGCATTCGGACCCTGGCGTCTCAGAGTCAGCATCCATGCAAGATCCTGTAGCATGAACCGACGGTGAAAATTGAGTTGAGGTCAGGTGCTCTAAGTTGGACCCGAAAGCCCGACTGATTGACAGCAATCAACAGCCTAAAGCCATAACCTCAATATGAACAGGTGTTGTCAATGACTGAGCGGGTGCCCATTGGTGGGAGCTGGCCGCCAACCTTGAGGGCATACAGGTCATTGGTCCAGCGGTGCTGCACGAGCTGCGTGATGCCGCTGCCTTTGCCGATGACGCGGATCGCCTCAAGGTCGGCAAGCCCCACCAGGTTATTCAGAGGCTGCAGGACAGGGCAGGAGGAGGGAGCGTCGGTGGCCGCACTCAGGAGCACGATGTGCATTCGTTGGGCGCCCACCATTCTGGCAGCGGTGATGGACGGAGCAGGCGGTGGTGCGTACGCTTGGGCTCTCGCACGGCCCGGCTGCAAAGGCCTCCGCCTCGCCTGCTGGACCGCCCTTGGACCTGGCCAAGCAGCAGGCGTCGGCTTGGAGCTCAGTGCCAACGTCATGCTCGGCAGACAATGGCTGCAATCGACTTCCGTCGTTCGCTGGGACATGTGCTGACCAGCAGCGGTGATAGCCTTGCAGGCGGCAGCAGCAGAGCTTGCACTCACAGGACGGCGTCTGGGTTCGGGCGCGCAACGGCGAGCTTGAGGCCGCTGGCGGGGGTGCGCAGGGACGAGCTCTGGCGCGTCAAAGGCATTATGGCGCCTCTGAGGCCGAGTTGCAGGGAGGGAAGGGGGTTCGATGGAGGGACAGGCGGACAGGAGACTACAAGCCAAAGCGTTCAGGGGTGAGGCGTGCCCAGCTTCGTGATATCCTCCTGAGGGAAAGAGGGCGGAGAGAGAGAGAGAGAGAGAGAGAGAGAGAGAGAGAGAGAGAGAGAGAGAGAGAGAGAGAGAGAGAGAGCGAGCGAGCGAGCGAGAGTGAGAGCGAGAGCGAGAGCGAGCGAGGGGAGAGAGAGAGAGAGAAGCGAGAGCGAGAGCGGGGGCGAGACGAGAGAGCGCGGGGGGTGGTATGGAACAGTACCAACCTCTGCTGACAAGAGGCAAGCGCGGCCAGATTAACTGGTGGCTGGGAGAGGCCAGCCCAACGGAATGGACAAGGACAAGGGTGGAGGGATTTAGGTCGTGGATTTAGGTGACGGGTCAGGGTTACGGGCTTGAGGACCAAGGCCAGCTCTAAGAGTAGCTCTGCAACCCCTCTTGGAAACCGCTGTTTCTCTATAAGGAGGCAGTGGGTGTAATATGCCGCCCAGAAATAGTGAACAAGGTCACACTCAAATTCGACCGAAAGCGCAAGCCACCAGATATATTTATTGGCTACAACGGTAAGCCAGCTCGCAGTCTCGATTGTGTCCATTCTTTCACAGCCTTTGGGAGAGCCACTTCTTCTTTGGGAGAGGAAGACCCGTGCAGCCAACGGTGTCAAGTGCGGCTGTTTGGACTCTTCAGCTCTTTGGACATTCTTGTTGGGCTGGCCTTTACGCAGTGAGCTACTCAGACCTGATGTTGCTCACTCGTGGGTACTGAGCTTCGCTCTGCATCATCTATTCTGCAGTGTTTTGTAGTCGGGCGAGCAGCCTGGCATCCATGTCGCCGGGTCCCTCGCCCAAGTTTACCGGATGCGCCTGGCCGTCTCTTTGCAGCGGTCCCTAGCTTTTGCGGTCCACTTGCGCGCAGGCCGCGCTCTGGCGGCGGCCTCCGGCTTCCGTCAGGGCGACGTCTTTCCGCCTGCTAGCTACTCAGACTTGCATCTACTGACGAGAGGTTACTGAGAGTTCGCTTACTGCTGTCTCAGTCCTTAGCACTCCGACTCCTTCAGACCTTGTCCATTCTTTTGGGCTGGCCTCTCCCAGCCACCAGTTAATCTGGCCGCGCTTGCTCTCTTTGTAGTGTAGTCCTTTTTCCGGCTCCTCTTTCTTTGGCTTTGGTCATTGCCCATTCTTTTTTTGGCTGGCTTTGCCAGCCCCTCTTCTCTATGGGCGCGAACTTCACCTTTACCAGTCGTGGCTGCAGATGAGTTCGTCCCCCTGGCTGTGGACGTGCACGGGGCTCTCGGGTCCCAGTGGCTCGACCTGCTGGCCACGCTTGCGCGGCGCGCTGTGTCCCGCAGGCGCGGCGAGCCGGCTGACTTCAATGCAGCTGGCTCGTGGGCTCAGGTATACCGAATGCGATTGTCCGTCTCCCTTCAGCGGTCCATGGCCCACGCCTTGGATCTGCGTGCTGGCCGTGCTCTCGCTCCCGCTGCGGCCTCCGTCTTCCGTCAGGGGGATAGTTATCCGGCAGCTAGCCTGTCGGATTTGAGGCTCCTCACTCGTAACTACTGAGTGGTCCATCCTCCCCCATTCTGACATAGCATCTTCATGCCCCTTGGTAGCTGCTCAGCGCTTTTTAGGCCCCTCCATCATTTGGCCCCTTCGAACCTTTGTTAATTCTTTTTCGGGCTGGCTTTTCACAGCCCTTGCCCCCATTGGGAGTGCCACTTCTTTACCACTCGTACTCATTGAGTGATTCATCCTGCCCCAGTCCTGAGCTAGCACTTATGGCCCCTTCGTACTTTGGCCCCTTCGAACCTTGTCAATTCTTTTCGGGCTGGCTTATCACAGCCCTTGCCCCCTTTGGGAGAGCCACTTTTCCAGCCACTCCCTGAAATTTGGAAGAGCTGTTCTTCTTGTCCATTGTTTGGACCTTGTTCATTCTTTTGGGGCTGGCCTTTCACAGCCATTACCTTAAATAGGACGAGTTTCCTCTTTGATGGATGAGCAGTCCTCCATATATGACTGTAAATTGTGGGCTGAACCCTCAGACCACATAGTCCCACACTACGTCAATCTCTCCTGACCCCCTCTGCATATCAAGTAGGGCGCCTTTCTGGCGGCTGCCGTTCTTCCAGCCAACGACAGGCGACTTTCTGCGCAGCCTACTTGCAGCAGGACGGTCTGTCACCATCGCACTGCTGCCGCCCATGCTGCCAACGGCGCCACTGAGGTTGCGGTGCTTAGCCGTCACGTAGCCAGTGCAGATATCTCGAAGGTGAGTGGCAGCTTGGTAAGCGCTGTTTCCCCTCGCGCTCAGGTCTCAGAGCCACAGCAAGCGCAAGCAGGACTCATCCCACTTCATGTTCATGTTGCGTGGCAGTGGGCACTCCAGCATTCAGCATTCACACACAACGTTTACGTCTCAACAGCCCTTGAGAATGACTAGTGCATGCAAAAATCCAAGTTTGACTCACGGCAAGGTAAACGTGTTGGTCCACGAGCTAAAGGTTCCACTACCACCTTCCATGACTGATGCTCTGATCCTCTGGACATCCACTTGCAAACACAACTAACGCTTTTGTATGGTCATGGAAGCAATCAGCAGGCCCACGATAGTTACTAACATTTCTTTTTGGTTTGCAATATTGACGAGAAACGAGCAAGCCCTGAAGAGATGCAAAGCGGCTGCAAGGACCTAGTGAAGGTGACACGTTGTGCACCACCGAAGCCTTTACCGTTCAAACAATGTAATGCGCAACTGTAATTGGTTGCAAAAGAATGACGCAGATCACAATTCTGCAGTGTCGGTCTTGGCCATTGTGCAGACTGAAAGAATGAGCAATAATCGGTGGCAGGTGAGTGTCCAGGGGGGAGCTCCATAAGCGCTGCCGTGGAAGATCACCACTTGGGTACCACAGCGCCAGTGATGAAGGGAAACAGAGGTCGATCAATCTGCTGATGTTGTAGCGGCGGCGGCGGCGGAGGCGGCGGCGGCGGCGGCGGCGGCGGCGGTTGCGCAGGGGCGACTGGCTGGACGAAGAGCTCGGCGGCGGCGGCCTGTGCCTCCTCCACGGCGGCGCGGCAGGCGGCCAAGTGGCCTTCCTTCCAGTCGAGCGCCTGGCAGCCGCGCGAGCAGTAGGAGGGGAGGCCGCAGGCGGAGCAGCACCGGAACTCGTGGGCGCGCGTCTCTCGGCGGCCGCAGCGCAGGCTGCCGCAGGCCTTGAGGCCTGGCGGCGGCGGCAGCAGGGCCGCCCAGGAGACCAGGAAGGCGTGAGCCGGGTGCACCGGCGTCGCCGGGATGGCGCACCCAAAGTCCGACAGCAGCGGGCACAGCAGCGCACACAGCCGCCGCAGAGGGCTTGCTTCCGCAGCTGGCACCACGCCCGTCAGCTGCCCCACCATCCGCAGCGGGCTCTCCACCAGCTGCTCCACCATCCGCAGCGGGCTCTCCACATGCCAAACTCCGGAGGCCGGCGCCAGTGCTGCCGCCGACGTCGACGCACCACCGGACGTGGCCGCTGCGGCAGGCATGGCACCTGCCTGGAGTGGCTCCTCATCCAACGTCAACGGAGCCGGTTGGTGCTGGCTGTGCGCCTCCGCCACATTGGCAGCAGCGGCGTCGGCGGCCACTACAGCAGCCGCTCCAGCGCCGGCGACCTCCTCGGCAGGTATGACGGCCGCGGTGAGCGCCTCGACAGCAGCTGAGACTGCGGCTGCGGTCGGTGACAGCAGGGCAGCAGAGGCAGCGGCAGCCGCGACCGTTGCCGCCAGCGGCGACGTCGTGCGGAGGAGCTTGGACGTCAGCCGGGCTGGCTGCAGCGATGCCGGCCTCGACGACGGCGACATCAGTCCCCCAATTGGCTGCTCTTCGCTGTGCCGCAGGCCGCCTGCTGCATGCGTTGATGTACTGGTCCCCTCCGAGTCGGCAGCCATGGAGCTCTCCGCGAGCACTGCGCTGGCGGCGCTCCTGTCAGCACCTGCCGGCACGGTTCCCTCCGGCTGCTGCGCCCGCTCGTTGTCACCTGTAGCTGGACGAGGCACCGCTGACATGGCTGCGCAGAGCAGCGCATTGGCACGCTCGCGCTCGTGTGCAGCCTCGCGTAGGTTCGCCTCGATTAGCAGCCGGCGGCCCTCGACAATGTCCTGCTGCACGCCATACCCGTCCTGGAGGCAGTGCCCGAGCTCACGCAGGGCCTCCACATGTCCGCGCTTCGCGGCGGTCGCACACAGGACCACACCAGCGGCCGCATTGCGGTCGTTGCGTGTACCACCGCTGCCATTGAATTGGATGATGGCCAATGCATGCAGCGCGCCCACGTGGCCCGCAATTGCCGCCTGCGTGAGCAGTGCTGCGCCCCCCTCACGGTCATCTCCACAGTAGAAGTAAATCTGCAAGGTGGTGCCGTCCACTGAGGAATGTTCAGCAGGATTCGAGAATGATGAGGCAAGAGAGAGGAGGTAGCAGAGAGGGGCGGAGGGAAGCGAGAAAAAGAAGAGGAGCAAAAGGAAAAGATGTGGTGTGACACAGAGTACACGCTGGGGAGAGCGCAAGCTGGGCTGCCGAGCAAGGTGGACAAAGACGAGGAAGAGAGGGAAGCAGAGAGAGAGAGAGAGAGAGAGAGAGAGAGAGAGAGAGAGAGAGAGCGCGAGAGAGAGAGAGAGAGAGAGCGGGCGTTGCATACACGCATCCACCTACACATGTATTCAGGTTTTTTGTAGTATATGTGTGTGCACGCTTTGCTTGCATACATGATCTTCCAAGCGGG
This sequence comes from Spirogloea muscicola, assembly GCA_009602725.1. NCBI lineage: Eukaryota > Viridiplantae > Streptophyta > Zygnematophyceae > Spirogloeales > Spirogloeaceae > Spirogloea > Spirogloea muscicola. The sequence continues at coordinate 356,283 of WELB01000026.1, forward strand.
GGGCTCAGCTGGCCGTTCAGACAAATGCAGGAGGCAGTAGAGCAGCAAGCCCGCAAAGCCGACTGCAAGCGAGCTCTGGAGCAGCTCCATGGCTCTAGGCAAAAGGATAAGCAGCTGCTGTAAAGGAGTAGTGCTGTGCAAGGCTAGCCCACAAAGGATAGCCCACAAAGGCAAGAACAAGGTCCAAAAAGGTTGGAGGTCGTATACCAGAAACGGAGCGACCACTGAGGATGGCCGCTCGGTAAACTCCCAATCCAGCAGCCGCAAGTCGGACATATAGCATGTTCCACCAATTCACCGAGTATTCGATGGTGGGCAAATTCATGAGTCCTATACACAGCTGGGAAGAAACAGCCGGGAAGGGGCTGGGCCTGCCTCCGTGCAGTCCCAGGAGCCAGCTGCAGGAGGCGAGTTCGCGGAAAGTGGGGGGGGGCAGACCAACGAAGCCAGCCTGGATCTCCCCAACCTCTGGGCGTCCGCGCTGACCACCGCCTGCTGAGCCGCCCAAGGCGCGCAGCCCGCGCCGGAAGGCACGCTGCGTTAGCGGTCGCGCTTCCGGGACGTTAGCGGTCGCGGTGGCACGGCAGCGGTAGAGTCTGCGGTAGCGTGTGCCGGGGAGGGAGGTACAGTAGAACCTGTCTAAGATTATGCGGTCGGTTGGGGAGGTTTGTAGAACGATACACAGGATATAACGGGTTGCACAGGTGGCACGGTCTGCCGCACGGCCGTCGCACGGCCGTCGCACGGCGCACGCCGTCGCACGGTCCGCCGCATGGTCCGTCCGCACGGTCCGTCTATAAAGAATGCGTGTTCTTAAGACGCGTTGCGTGTTTCATTTGTATTAAGAGATATCCCCTAGGTATAAGCTTATTATTTGAGAAAAGTATATAAAGTATGGAAATGTAGAGGATTATAAGCTTACGCCACTAAACCGACTCGGTTTGCCAGAATTTGATAACGTTATACAGGATATAAGCTAATGGAGGATAAGCTTAGACAGG
>WELB01000026.1:358193-369772 GCA_009602725.1 Spirogloea muscicola
CTCTCTCTCTCTCTCTCTCTCTCTCTCTCTCTCTCTCTCTCTCTCTCTCTCTCTCTCTCTCTCTCTCTCCCTCCCTCCCTCACTCCCTTCCTCCCTCCCTATCTCCCTCGCTCTCTCGCCCTCTGTTTTCTTGCTCTTCCTGTCTCAATCTGCCTCCAGTACCAGTGGGACTAGCGGCCTCGGCCACCGCCTTCCGATTGAAGAGCTTTTCTCCTGACCTTGCGGGTTGGCCTATGTCGGCAGCCGCCCTTGTTGATAAAGCTGACGCTATTTTTGGCCATTGGCCCTCGTTTGGCCGCTGCCTCTTACTCATCGAATGTAAGCTCATCTAAAGTGGGCGAGGCTGTAGAGAGCCAGCTCGAATGACTGAACAACTTCCGAAGGCGAAAGGCCAAGTGCTTTGGCTTCTATTTTGGGCTGGCTCTATGGGCGCGCACTTCTCTTTGGCTTGACCCCCAAGCCACCAGCGCTTGCTTGTTCAAGACGGTGGCCCGTTGAGCGGGCTGAAAAGCAACAGCTCTTTCAATGTAAGGCAGGGGCTGTGAATGGCCAGCCCAGAATGGACAAGGCGGGCGGCCCGCCAGGACATCCGTACGAGGGGGCAACGACAGTGACGCCCGGTTGCCGGCGGTCCTAGGCCGGTGGCAGGCTGTCCTTAGCTGCCCAATGCCAGCAGCGACTTGCGGACGATACAATCTCGACCTGATTCGTGGGGAAAGCCGAGCATTGGGCCAGAGAAGGTGCGCAGTGCGCACGAACTGTACGGGAGGCTAAGCAAGCCAGTACACAGTGTGCAAGATGACAACACAGACTCCAGACACACTTACATACAGACTTCACGGGGGCTAAGGTGCGAGAAACACAGTTGAAAGGGGGCCAGATGAGGAGCCCTGCTTCTCCTTTGGCACAAGTACAAGGAGCACCCGGCGGGATGCAGCACTTCCTGGAGGCTCGGTGCCTTCGGTCTTGTGTCCCGCTACCGCATGTGTTTATCTATGTACCTACAGTGGTCCGCCGGGTTGGTAGCGCCCTTGCAGCAGCCTCTGGCTTGCGCAGCGGGATTGCTCTTCCTCCCCTCAGCTCATCTGACTTTCTACTGCTGACACGGAGGTACTAAGGGCGCTCTGTCTGCCTAGCCTGTGGCTCCGTCATGAACACCTGTATGCATCTGGCTGGCTTTTTACAGCCATTTATTTCCATATCAGCAGCCGCTTTCTTTCTCTGAGGCCCAGCCCAATAAATGCCAGGCTCAACATGAGGAGCGCCGGTGACTGCACGACGACCAACGGCCTACAAGTCGTGTCGTTGTGGCTGCAGGAGCAGGTTCACCAGCAGCGGAACAGGAGAGCCGAATGAGAGGCTAGCCAGTGGAACTGGGTGGCTCCCCACACATTGCCGTCAAGGGTGGTGGTCAGCATTCCGACTTGCGAAGGCAAGAGCGGCCGACAAGTGGTGGGCGGAGTTCACAGCACAGTGGTACACAATGGTCCGCGGAGGTTACTTTCGTTTGCACGGCCCTCACGACCTCCACGCCCTGACCCGCAAATAAGGGCAACACAACATAGTCTTCAAGCTTCACTATGTGCTTGCTGTTGCGGTCCACACTAAAACTCTCTCCTTTCCTTAACGCTCTTAGGAACATCAGCTGCTAGCTTTCTTGTGTTTCCAAGAAACATCCCATTTGCAGGAGGGCAAAGAAATTTGCTGCTGATCCAAGACGGCATACTAGAGGCCGTACAACGTGCGGAAGTGGATGAGACATAAGATTATACGACAAAAACACCAGGGCCTCAGGGTCAAGACGAGGCAACTGACGAGGTGGTTCAAGCAGTGCTAGTCTGCAACAGCTACTTCAGGTCGGTTGAGCTGACAGGGTGGGAGATAGGGGAGCGCGCAGCAGGGGGTGCTCGCAGTGACAAACAGCCTTGACAACCGTAGTGGCTCTCCCAGAGGCCGGGAAGGCCAGTCAAGCACTTGCAGCGATGCTGCCCAGCAAGAGCAGCGTCGCAAGAGCAGCGTTGCTGTACTGAGGGTCCACAGAAGCAGAGCAGCGGGCTGCTGAAAAGCGGCTGCGAAGGCTAGCCTGAGTGGGTCACAGGCAGGGGCTGTAGCGTTCGGTCCCTAACAGGCAGGTTAGTGCCGAATGCGTACTTTTTTGGATTGAGTGCTTGGGACGACCACCCGACACAGCAGAAGACTTGCCCTGTGGCGCTGCCGCCAGGCAGCAGCCCCACCTCCTGGGCACGCGCTGCAGACTTGCCCCTAGCGGAACGCCGCCAAGGTCTCCACAGCAGAGCCGGCAACGAGCCGCGCGTGGCAGCGGTCTACAGCAGCAGGCAGCCGCAAGGCTGCGCCTCTCAGAGCTTCACTGAGTCCCCGGCCTCCGGTCGGGTCTCTTTCTGCTCCGTGCAGTAGTAAGTGCTTCTCCGTGCCACCCTCCCTCTTGGCTTGCCATCCCTGTGCTTGGCAGGGGTGACCCAATGTGAATGTGGGCTTATTGAGCATGATGCATTGCTCATGGGTGACCACATGCTCAGGTGTGCCAAAGGCAGTGAGCGCACGGGCTCCCACAACCTCCTACGTGACGCCATGTATGGCATCGTCAAGGAGGCGGGATATCAAGTGGCGTTGGAGAGCACTGGGGTGATGCCCATCCTCCTCCGCAATGGGGTCCCTCGGACGAGGCGTGTCGATCTGGTCGGCGTCCCCCTGGGAGGTGGCAAGCGGCTCCTCATGGACGTTGTCCTCACCGACAGCTTCCGGACGAAGGGCCCCATTACTTCTGAGACCGGCTACGCTGTGAAGGTAGCCGAACGGAAGAAGCTGCACAAGTACAAGGACCACCCGGCGGGTGATACCTTTTACCCCCTGGCCATGGACATCCATGGGTGTTACGGGGGTCGGTGGTCCTCGTTACTTTCGCTGCTGGCCTCTCAAGCTGACCAGCGGCGCCGGGAGCAGGGTGCTGCCCTTCCCGGTGGCTCGGTGCCTTTGGGTCTGGTGTCCTGCTACCGTATGCGACTGTCTATGTCCCTGCAGCGCTCCCAAGCGCTTGCTTTGCACCGCCGCGCTGGTCGCGCCCTTGCAGCAGCCTCTGGCTTGCGCAGCGGGGTTGCTCTTCCTCCCCTCAGCTCATCTGACTTCCTACTGCTGACACGGGGGTATTGAGGGCGCCCTGTCTGCCTAGCCTTTGGCTCCGTCATGAACACCTGTATGCATCTGGCTGGCATTTCACAGCCGATTCTTTCATATCAGCAGCCGCTTTCTCCTAGGGTGTATGGGGGTCGCCCCAAGGCTCGCCCGCGCAGAGCGTGCCTGACGAGGGAACCATGAGCTGTCTCCAGCAAGCGCCATGGTGCCGAGCATGGCCGCGGCAGAGTATGCCGCCAGGCATGGCCGAGGCCGGGCATGGCCGAGCATGGCCGCGGCCGAACTGGCCGCCGGGGGCGTCCGGGCCCACGCATGCCGTCCGGGCCCACGCATGCCACCGAGCATGTCTGAACCGAGCATGACGGGAGCAAGCGAGGCCACCCGGACGAGCCTGGACGGAACTACAACGGCACGAGTGCCAGGGCGGTTCGTGCCGTCCGGCACGAAAGGCCAAGAGAACACCATGTAAGCGGTAACGACAATGTTAGGCGCTCACAAACCTGGGAACGTTACAAAGGCACATTACACCGTGCTCTCGTTGAGGAGGACGCGATTTGAGTGGTTGCCGGCAGTGGAAGTCTGCTGTTCCAATGTGCAGCCTGGGCATTTAGGATGAGGACGGAGGAGGGAAAGGATGTGGCACTGGAGCTATGATATCCAGACAAGATTGTAAAACAGTGGCTGGCAACAATTCGCTCGCAGTGTCATCTTCTCCTTCTACCCGATTTCTCCGTATGCAGCTGAGATACGATTTGCTGAGAGCCATGGCAACAGGCTTGACACAACCGGCATTGACTAGGACCCCAATACCGGCTACCTGCGAGCCACCAACACAAGAGACAGGTTCACCATTGCCCACAGTGCACCACCTACTTAGCAGGGCAAAGAGGCAGGTGTAAGGGCTCGTCGATAGGACGAGCACCGCGGGCCTGCACCCAAAGTCTGGCAGGCCGCTAAGACAGCAAAGAGTTGCAAGGACGCTCCTCTTGCATTTCACGACCCCTAAGTCTGTAGCCCGACGCAGCATCTGGGTTGGTAGAGATTCATCATCATGCAGTAGCACCAGCAGCAGCAGCAGAGTGGCCGCTATCTCCTTCCTAAGTCGTCCCTGTAGTATCCTCAGCCATCGTGAATACACCCACTCTGCTAGCTGCATTGCCATCAATGTCAGGGTCCACCTTTTCCTACAAGTACGCAGCGCTTTGCCAGCAGCGGGCAATCGCTTCACGTCATTGGAGAGCGGAAAGCAGGCTGCGGCTTTATCAAATACTAAGACTTGCCACTGTCAATTGCTGGCAGGAGACGTCTGAGGTCTGAAGTTTGCTGCCTGGGGCTGCTATACAATCCATGCCGCTGCACCATAGATGGTGGCGCAGGAGGTCAGGGAGTATGCCCCTTGAGGCTATCTCAGCATCTGCTTGACAAGCCAACCCAGAGGACAAGAGGTGCGGACCCAGAAGTGGCTGCATTGGGCGACGCGGTTCTGGCTGGAAGTAGCGGAAAGCAGAGCTGCTGGGCGTGCTGCACTGTCACAACCAGCGCATAGAAGCGCAATCTGAAGCACGAGCGACTAAGCAAACACGCACATAGCTGGCAACAAGCCAGCCTAGCTATATCCGCATGCTCACATAGCATTGGAAGATTTCCCTGGAAGACGAAGAGACAGAAGAAGAACAGATGGAAGCCTATGAATGAACGAGGCTGCAAAGCAGCACAGTAGCCACGCGTCACGAGCCACAGATTAGAAAACTTGACCATGGAAGAGCGTCGCACGTACAACAGGCGGATGCGATCTGCCAGCTCCTGACCAGGGCATAAGTGCGTAAGTCAACAGTGTTGACTGACGCAGTGGCTGTGAGCTTGTCAGCCTTGGGAAGAGTGAAGGCTGGTGCTGGTGCTGGTATTAATGCAACACCATGGAACGTACGCTCAGGCGCCAGGTCCTGGCTGTGGGGTTCAGGCGTGAAAGAGAATGGATTTTGTATTGTGTATTGCCCGAACTATGTATCGGCTTAAATGGCCTCCCTTTCATCTCCTGCGCACCGCGCGCCTTCTTGCATGAAGTAATGAGTCTAGAAAAGCTAGAAGATGCCCTAAACCCCTTTCAGGGTTAGGCAACTTGTCCGTTCCTTTTGGGCTGGCTTTTCACAGCCATCGCCCCCTTCACATGAGCTTTTATGTTTTAGGCACAGAGAGAGGGCAATCCGGGCTCCTGTCGTGGTGCCGCTCGACGTTACATCAGTCGGGCTCTGCCGGTTTCTTACCGGCATCTCGCCGACAGCTGACCTCCCTGCGTCTCACTACCCGCTCTCCCCGTTGTCACGTGTATAGCTCATGTGTTGCTTTTGTTTAGTGTCGGCCAGCGTGAGCCACCTTGCCTTCCCCTGCATCCTGCTTCGTCGTGCTGCGGCAGCTGCGGCGGCGGCTGCGGCGGCGGCGACGGCGGCGGCGACGGCGGCGAGGTATGCGGCGCTGTCAGCCAGCAGTAGGAGCGTTGGCAGCGGGCTGGTCGCATGACGTCTGGAGGCAATGGCAATGGCGATGGTAATGGCAATGGCGCCGCTGTCGTTGCCTTGAGCCTGCCTAGGCGCAGGCTCGTGGGCCAGCTTGCTCAGACGCCACGCTCGCGACTGGCTGAGCAGGAGGCACTTGGTCAGCCAGCCGGCTCCGGTTCTGGTAGACGAAGCGCTCCCGCAGCCGAACACTCAGGGGTTAGCATACAAGGGCTGAAAGGGTCAAGGGTCCCCCATCAGGGTTCTGGTTATGGAGGTCTCACTCTGGGTCAGATGTCTAGAGTCAAGCAGGAAATTGTTGAATGCAGAGCATGTAGTGTAGCTCATAGAAGGTTCAGTCATACAAGCCGAGGTGAACAGGCGCAGTAACAGAAGAGGGAGGTATGAGGAGGAATGGAGGAGGGTGGTGGAGGCGAATGTCCCATATGGGCAGGGCTCAACATCAAGGTCTCATTACGAAGTGCAATGGCTATTGTGCAGGACTGTAACTCCGGCGCTGGCGCGCACCAGCGCCGCTGCTGCCGCTGCCTCCACGCCTGGTCGTGCGAGTCCCCGGCGTGCTGAGGACCGGGCCAGCTGACGCTGCGGCGCTGCAATGTTCCTTCGGACTCACGGCGGCGGCAGCGGGGGCGGAGCGCTGGCCTGGCGCCTGGCCAGCATTGAGCCCGCGGTCCTCCTCACACTCCAGAGCAGGAGCTGCCGACGGCCGTCGCGCCCTGTCTGCATGAGCGCCTCACCTGCAACCGGCACAGCCCTGCCAGGAGCAGCATTGCGGCCGTTCGTTGGTGACCTCGGTGTGCGTTCTGGCTTCGTTGAAGCGGTGAGCAGCCGGGAGCCAGGCCTCCGTCAAAGTGACAGTACAAGACTTTGCAAAGGCACAATCAACGGCTGCGCCTTTACCTCAAAGCCTATACTCACATTCCTGAACCCTTGAGCCCAACAGAACTTACCATTATATACCTTCCACAGCTTGCCAAGGGTCTCGCGCCATGGTCATGCTCCTCTCGCCTTCTCCTGGTGAGCTCGCGCCGCTGCAACCAGTTCCTCGTGGTGACTGGGTGCAGATTGGCAACACGCCACTTATCCGGCTCAATCGCGCATCGGAGGCCACCGGTTGCGACATCTATGGCAAGGTCAGGCTCTTCGCCGCCGGCCAGCATTCGGCATCCGCCTCGGGCAGCGCCATCCAGCCGACCGAAGCCTGTCTCTCCTCTTCCCTGTCTTCCCCTCTTACATCTCTGTGCTACAGGCACAAGCCAAACTCAGCCTGGTGCAGCGAGCTGCGCAGGCTGAGTTTGCCAACCCCGGTGGCTCCGTGAAGGACCGTGCAGCACTTTACATCATCAAGGTGCGCATGCCACACGGGTGAGGAGGGGTGGAGCAGGAAGAGGGGCGGTGGGAAGGGAGGGAGGTCGTAGCGCCAGTGTAATTAGCACTCTTGCTTATGCACTCCTTCCTCCCTCCTCTGGGCGCCAGCTTAAGCGGCCCTCTCTCTTCCCCTGATTAGCGGCCCTCTCTCTTCCCCTGATCAACCTCCTCCCTCCTCCTACTTCTGTGCCTCAATCTCGTTGAATCCTGCAGGATGCTGAGGAGCGCGGGTTGCTGGCACCTGGCGGTGTCGTGGTGGAGGGCACGGCTGGCAACACGGGCATCGGCCTCGCGCTCGTTGCCAATGCCCGCGGTTACCGCACTGTCATTGTCATCCCCGACACGCAGAGCCAGGCCGGCTCTCTGAACCTCAGACCTGACCATCAACATTTGGGGTCTGCAGTTTGAGTGCCCGTCTAGCAGTGTGCCTATCTAGCAAATAGGCCTCAATGACATGACCAAAGCTTGGGCCAGAACGAGACTCAGCTTTATTCATTGACCTGCCACTACTGAGGCGCAACTGCTCCTCCTGAATGTGCCATGACTTCAAAATCATTCCCCATGCTAATAATTTTGTGCTGCTGCTTCATTTGCCTCTCTGATCCGCTGTAACAAGCGGTGCCTGCTTTGACTCTTGATGTTCCACGACTCCTTGGTCTGGTGCCACAGGAAAAGAAGGACATGCTGCGCATTGCTGGTGCGACACTTGTCGAGGTCCGGCAAGACATTTCTTTCTTTATACCACTATCCTCAGCCTCCACTCTCTTTGCTGCCCTGCAACATGCCACCTCGCCCGGCTTTGGCATCTCGCACTGGTGCAGTGCCGGCCAGTCTCACTCATGCATACGAGCGCCTACTTGTGCAGGTGCCTGCGGTCCCGTACAAAAACCCGAATAACTATGTCAAGTACTCGGGCCGCCTGGCCGAGGTGCTCGCGCGGGTGAGATTCGCGGGTTGCTCAGCGGCTGCGTCTCGGTCAGGACTGCCGAAGTCTGCAATTTATCGGGTTATGAATCAAGGTTCAGATTCATCAGTGCACGTCTTTGATCATGGTGCAATGCAATGACATCAACGAGCTGGCATTGCAGCCTGCGCATTTGAGTCAACAAACGTCCCCTACGTTGCAGACTGTTGCGCTTGTCAAACACTGAGTCTACTCCAAATACTGACCACCGGGATTCGAATTCCTGTGCTCTCTTACACTCCGCAGACAAGACCAAGCGGCGCCGTGTGGGGCAACCAGGTTCCAGCACCTGCATTGGCTCCTCATGTGCCCTCCTGGCAGCCCCACACTTGTCAGCCATTCTCCTAAGTCCCTGACTTTCAGGTCGTTCGACTTCGCTGGTCGGTCCAGATGCAGAGGCTCCAGGGCTTGTGGCCTGGGGCGGAGAAGAAACTGATCCGTGCGTGACGGGATTGCGGCCTGGCAGTTTGACAACCAGGCCAACCGGCGCGCCCACTACGAGACGACAGGTGCACATTTCTCTGGCCTAAAGGACTTTTGGGATCTTGCAGCGGGCAGTCTGAAAGTGGGAGGACACTGTCAGTCAGATGCATGCTAGTTTAGTTGCCCCAAATTTGCTCCTTGCATTTTACAAAGTCGACCCAAGACAGCCAATTAGCTATTAATTCAGATTCAAAGAGTACGATAGCTAAGAAATCTATGAGCTTGACAGTTACATGCTTCATATGTCCAACAGTTTGCCTTTCTTACCTCTGCCTTCTGTTTTGCGTCCATATGAGCGATGACACGGCAACCAGAAAGTAAGCCATTGTGAGTGGGGCGCAGGCCCTGAGATCTGGGCACAGACCAGCGGCAAGGTGGATGCTTTTGTGTGCGCTATTGGTACAGGTGGCACATTGGCGGGTGTTGGCAAGGTGCCCTGCGCCTCTGGCAGGCTGCCCATTGCCTTCATTGTTGATGTACTGAAGATGCACACAGATACTCATTTCTCCATTTACGTCAAGGGTCGGACTCTGCTACTGCTGCTTGTGCAGCTTGTGCAGCCACCTCGAAACATCAAGAATCTCGATGTCGACCTTGCTTTTTACCATGTCATCTGTAATGCACTAATGCAACCATCACGGCACCGTGTGCCCCTCCTGTGTGCAGTACCTCAAGGAACAAAACTCAGCAATCCGCATTGGCATGGCAGACCCCATGGGAGCTGCCATGTACAGCTACTACGCAACTGGCGTGCTCCAGTCATCCGGCACGTCGGTAAGTCAACAACTGCAGGGCTGACGCAGGAACCTTCGAACAATTTCAAAGCGCTGCCGTCTATCTGCTCTTTCATGCGCAAGTTAATCTGCAGAGTCTCTCACATGTCAAGCATTGCTTTACTACACAAGTACACAAGCCTTGAAGGAAAGCCTTGTCGTGGACATCTTTGCCAGAATGTTAGACTTGCAAGTGCAAAGTATTCCCTGATCCCGGTGCTCTGCAAATTAGAGCCTCTACTGTTTGATTTCACCAGATGACTTTAGGCTCATTTCTACAAGCACTTTGGCTGCCCGGCAGATCACAGAGGGTATTGGGCAGGGGCGCGTGACTGGCAATCTTGAGGATTGGGGTGTGCCCGAGCGCGACGGTGGTGTCGTGGACTTTTGGTGCCAGGTGGGCCACGACTGGGTGACTTCCTAACATACTTGGTCGGAGCAACTCATTGCTTACTGTTTGTCTGCAGTAATGACATATTTGACTTACGGGCAGTCTACTAGGCCCTGCAATAGCTACATCTATGTGCTGAGGATCATGAAAAGTCCAGGCAGACATGGAGCAACAGCTTGACAGGGCTGCTTGTATGGCAGCCAGCAGACTTGGGTCATGTGTCGTTTAGCTGATAGCTGATTGTGTGTTACTCTGTCCTAACACGCTGCACTTGCACAGTCGGGCCAGCTTGGCATACACACATTGCTGCAAGAGTCATACCGAGATTGTGGTGGCGGCTGCAGGTGGCAGATGATGAGGCGCTGCCTCTGGTGTACGACTTGCTGCAGCAGGAGGGCCTCTGCATGGGGGGATCCACGGGCATCAATGTCGGAGGTGCCCTCTGCGCCGTGGTTGTTGTTTTGAAGCTATCATTATTCCATGTGCTGAACATCGTAGTAGTGACCCATTGCATCCCTGGTGGTCTTGAACACGAAGCTGGACTCCTGAGTCGGTGAAGCTTTCAACATATTCAGTGCGGGCTTTGCAACTGGTAAGGCTGACTGTGTCTCAAGTCGTGTCGTGTGCCAGGGGCCATCAAGCTGGCCAAGGAGCTGGGGCCAGGGCACACGATCGTCACAATTCTCTGCGACTTTGGGACTCGGTACCAGAGCAGGCTCTTCAACGTGGACTTCCTCAAGTCCAAGGGCCTCCCCGTACCCAGGTGGATGGAGACAACAAAAGCCCAAAATGATCTTCCTGTGGTCTTTGAGGCGGCCTGATCCGCGGGTCGTCTGAGGTGGTGCGTTGCGTACACTTCCCAAACGGCCAACATTGCCCATTACAGTGCGATGCGAGACTTGTGTTCATCCCAGAGCCTGTTATCGGTCTTAGTCGGAAGCTCTTCCTCAAATCACCCCTACGTCGTGCTGAACACATAGCGTGCTTCAGCGGCAGACACAATCATGATCTCAGGTTGCACCTCAGAATGGCCCTCCACATGAGAGAGTCTAAAGAAGAGCACACAGTATGGGAGATCCATCAAGGAGGAGCTTTTGGAGTGATGGGAGAGCTCTCGTGGACGATGTTAGCATCAGTCCACTTTCTGATTGGGGCAAGGCCACGCGGTAGCAGCCGGAGGGCACTGACCTAGAAGCACAACTGCGTCGCAATGGCGATCATGGTTCAAATGGTCGTCTGCCAGCCTCTCCGAGGTGCTTTCGGACGGAGCAAACGGATGACTGATAACGGCGCCGTCAACGTGAGAAGCGCCGTCGACTTAAGGTGGTAGCTCTGTACGGTGGCTCTCTGGGTGAATTCCAGAGAGCCACCGTGAAACACTTCCCGACAAGGCCGTGCCGCTTGGCGCGCCAAGTGCCGGGCGGGCCACGTGGCGCTGCGTGGGGGCACCGGCCGGCGGAAAGGCGGGATTTGCGGCGCAATGATGGCGCGATCCGCGTGCGAGCCACCTGGGAGCGGCAGCGGGAACGGCCGCCGCGGGCACCTGAACGGCAGCGCCGCGACGGCACGCGGCCGTCGCGACCCGCCGGGGGGCCGCCAGGGGACACGCTTCGGGTTGCTCCAGGTCACGTGCTGCGGGTGGCCAGGTGCTACGCGACGGGCGCTCCCTGCGGGTCCGGACGGGGGGCTTGCTGGGAGCCCCCGAAGTGCCAGCTGGCGACGCAGGTGGCGGCGGCAGCGGGGGGCGGCACGGCGGGGCCCCTGTCGGCGCGCCATCATTTGGCGGCACCCGGGGGCGGCCCCGCCCCCAGCGACATTTCCACGGCTCCCGTGGCCCCCTCACGGCTACTGACCCCCCCGGACCGAAATCGGATCCGATGGCCTTTCCCCGGGCTGCCCGGCTTGCCCGCGCCACCCTACCCCCCCCTTCTCCCTCG
>WELB01000026.1:391761-405155 GCA_009602725.1 Spirogloea muscicola
CGGCGGCGGCGGCGGCGGCGCCGATGCCAAGACCGCCGCCTTGCTTGCGAACGCCAATACACCGGCGGCACCGTGGTTCGCGCCGGCCCGCGCAGCAGCCGCTGCCGCCGCTGCCGCCGCTGCCGATGCCGAGGTTCACCAGTGGACGGAGTGGATGCTGTCGCACGCGCTGCTGCGCGTTGCCGAGCGCAACGACCTCGGCATGGGCGCCTTCTGGCTGCAGCAGGGCGTGCCGGCGCTGCTGGCGCTGCTGGCGAGCCCCCAGGAGCCCGTGCAGGAGCGCGCGGCCATGGCCATCGCCGCGTTCGTCGTCATTGACGACGACAATGCCCCCGTGGACCAGGCGCGCGCCAAGGCTGTCATGCACGGCGGCGGCGTCTCCATGCTCCTGCGCCTCGCCCGCGCCTCCAGCGAGGGCGTCCAGGCCGAGGCTGCCAAGGTGGGCGCCGAGCTCGGGCCGCCGGCCAAGGCACCTGCTTGAGAGGCCACAATGCGCGTGCACTGAGCCCTGGTGCTGAGAGCATGACTGCAATCTGCCCCACTTATACATGCAGGCTCTTGCCAACCTCTCTGTGAACGCCGAGGTGGCCAACGCCGTCGCTGGCGAGGGCGGCGTCAGGGTACTCGCCGAGCTCGCGCGGTCACCCAACAAGTGGGTCGCCGAGGAGGCCGCCGGCGGCCTCTGGAATCTGTCAGTGGGCGAGGAGCACAAGGTGAGGCCGCCCAAGATCTTGCTCGGCTGCGGTTCCTGATCTGGTTCTGGCTGCCAACCTGCAATGCGAGGCAGCCCGTGGCGTGCCGCCTGAGCAGCCTGAGGAGGCCATGGAGGGGCTCGACCACTGAGCACAGGCTGTGCCAAACTTGCCTTCTCTCTTGTGCTGTCTCCGCCAGACTGCGATCAAGGCGGCAGGGGCCATTGCGGCGCTCGTCGACCTGGCAGCCAAGTGGCCCATGGGTGGCGAGGGCTGCCTGGTACGCGGCCTTTTCGCACCCATAATCATATTGCTCAATGACCCACATAAATTGGACACTCCGTAACTGGCATCAAGTTGACATCTTGTTCCACATTGCATATTTTCTCTCGCCAGAGCGGACAATGGTGTTGGTGTGCTGTGAGCCGCAATTGTGTTGTTTGAGCCACGGCCATGGGCCTTACTTGGTGCCGCTCTGGTGTGCCATTGGGCAACTCAATGTGCTGAGCCCTGCTTGGCCCGCACTGCTGCAGGAGCGAGCGGCGGGGGCGCTTGCGAATCTAGCTGCGGATGACAAGTGCAGCACGGAGGTTGCGCGCGCCGGCGGTGTGCAGGCCCTCGTTGGGCTTGCTCGATACTGCAAGCACGACGGCGTTCAGGAACAGGTGAAACATACAACCTGCATGCGGCTCCCGCTAGTCAACATACTCACCAAATAGGGCTCAGATGTGAGATCCGTATGAAAGCATCATCTTTAGTCGTGGTAGAGCTTGGTTTTGCATATCTGGAGCAGCGGCTCGTAAGCAAGTCTAATATCTGTAGGGCCGCCTCTTGTTGTCCTTGGCTCGTTCAGGCAGCACGCGCACTCGCCAACCTGGCTGCACACGGTGACAGCAACTCGAACAACGCCGAGGTTGGCCGGGAGCCCGGGTCGCTCGAGGCCCTGGTCCAACTCACGCGGTCGCGCACTGAGGGGGTCAGGTGCGAGGAAGCTCACAGCCCCACGTGCCGCCAGATCTTGGCAGCTGACTTCGTGCTGCAAATCTTGTGCACCTTTGTATCTACCTTGAATGTAGCCTCTTGACATCAAGCAGTAGCCAGCTGCAAATGGCCTGCAAGTACTGGTTCTAAGTTGCCATACATAGTGAACAGCCACTCGTCGCTGTTCAAAAGATGGCAGTGCTTGTCATAGATTCGATAGTGGTTGCTAGTGTAGTACTCTTTCTCAGCCTCTGGCTCAACTTGCATCGTGGAGGTGCAGGCAAGAGGCGGCAGGCGCGCTGTGGAACCTCTCCTTTGACGACCAGAATCGGGAGGCCATTGCCACGGTTGGTGGTGTGGAGGCCCTGGTATGTACCGTGAGGCCTGCTATTCGCGTGGCAGCATGCAAGCTGTGCTATGCATTTGTCTTGCGGTATGCATGTTCGATTACTTCCGAATGCTCAACAACAGCTGATGAGCTACTTCTTTAAATGTTAATCCAAACATTTGATTTGCATGACTGCAGGTGGCACTTGCTCAGGCTTGCAGCATCGGCGGCGCGCCCGGCCTGCAGGAGCGGGCTGCGGGAGCCCTCTGGGGCCTTTCTGTTAGCGAAAACAACAGGTGGAGGCTCTGACAAAGACATGTAGTGGCTGTTACTTTACTTTGCTAATACGTTTCACACTGACGAATAGCAACTCTTAGTTGGATGGTACACTTGAGCTCATTTGATTCTGCTTTCTTATCTGTCGAACAACAACTTGTATTGCAACAAGCATCATCTCGCTGGACATATGACTATTTAATTGACCCTAATGTGTCTTCACACTATTCTCAGTCGTTCAGGCCCTGCTTCAGCTCAACTATTGCATGGGCATGTGCAGCATCTCAATTGGCGAGGAAGGAGGAGTCTCCCCCCTCATTTTACTAGCACAGTCCTTGGTCAAGGTAGGACAAGCCCGCTAAGTCATGGAGTAGCATTACGCCTTCTGGTTTGCGACGTCTTCTGGCCTTCTTGCCTTTCACAAGTGCAACTTTGGAGATTGGCATTTGGTCTGACTGATCGTTACTGGGTCTCACCTCAAACCCCTGTGAGTCTGTATGGCACATGACTGCATGCATCAAGCTTGATGCCGGCCGCGGCTCTGTACTATGATGGCCAGGATGTGCACGAGACAGCGGCTGGCGCCCTTTGGAACCTCGCGTTCAACCCTGGCAATGCTGTGCGGATTGTGGAGGGCAAGGGCGTGCCAGTACTCGTGAATCTGTGTGCATCGTCTCGCTCCAAGATGGCACGCTTCATGGCGGCGCTTGCTCTTGCGTACATGTTTGATGGGAGGTACATTCCTCTTACTGCACCTCATGAAACATCTTGATTAGATTTTAGCTGCTGACTGCTAAGCATGTCCACCTAAAGTCGCCGCCTTGTTCATTGATGTCTTTCACCTCTGCAAACTGTCCATGTCTACCCACTTGTGCATGCCATGGGTGGTTCTTGAGCACTTTGACATCTAGATCAGCGGGGTTTCATAGAGCCCCGTTTTCCTGGCCTCACAGTGACGCCCATTCTGCCAGGGCTTTGCTTATCAGTGTCCAGCTGTCTGTAGTCTCACTAGTTCATCTAGGCACTCTCTCCTCTCGAGCCTCGTGCGTCAGCATACTGTTGGTGATCTGCAATTACTGTCCTTGCTTGTAATCAAGCCACGCTATAATATGCTAGACAGATGGCATCTGGACCAGGCACCTCAGTGCCTCTCTCCACGTTTTGCCCCTGTTTTGTCCAGCCGCTCGGAAGAGATGGCAGCTGTCACGGGCTTTGGGACGCAGCAGGCGAGCAACATGGAAGCGGCAAGAAAGCTTGCCCTTAGCCAGATAGAGGCGTTCCTTCAGGACTTCAGTGATATGCAGCTCCTCTCTGCCATTGCCGTGTCTGGGTCCTCGGCTGCCCTGGCCCAGGTGGTCGAGGCAGCCCGCATTGTTGAAGCTGGTCACCTCCGATGCAGGCAAGGCTTTGTGACGACATAGTGGGCATGTTCTCTTTGAGTATGTTACGTTAGCTGTGGAGACGATTGCTGCTTTGATTGTCATATGCGGTCATATCGCAGGTGCAACTAGTTTGTCGTAATCCTTTGCATGATCCTCTGTGATTTGATGAGCAGTGAACCTGTCCAATACATGCTGCGTAACAGTCGCAGCTCCGACCACGCACGCTCGCCAGTTGATGCTGTGTGCCACAATGGCTTGCTGTATGTGCAGTGGAGCAGAGATTGGCCGCTTTGTCGGGATGCTGCGGAACAACTCCCCGGTGCTCCGCTCGTGCGCTGCCTTTGCACTTGTGCAGTTCACTGTGCCTGGTGGGCGACATGCTGCGCACCACGGAACGCTCCTCCAGAAGGCTGGCGCGGCAAGGGCACTGCGTGCGGCAGCCGCCGCGACGCAGGCGCCTATCCAGGCCCGAGGCTTTGCACGGCTCGTGCTGCGCAACCTGGAGCTGTGCGACGCGCCCGTGTGACTCGGGACCTGCGACAGTGCCACATCTTGCTCAGCAGAAGTCTGATCTAAGAGGAGGCATTATGTGGCCATGATGGCCGCTGAAGAGGGCCTGCCATGGCTGCTCAACCCATCAGCACCACCAACTTTGCTGGGCCGCTCCTCACCTTGGCCAATGCTCTGTGGCTTGCTCTCCTGTCCCTATTCTCCTGTTTTGAGACCCTTCGGAGCTACAAAGAGTCAACAAGAAGCCCAGAAGCTCCCTCATAAGCTGTAGCCATATACCACTCGCTTGAGGAAGCCATCGTAGCTAACGCTCATCGCCCTTTTGAGCGCTTCATGCTAATCTGGTCAATGTGTTGTCATATCTGAGTTGCAATAGACAATAGGGCTGGTGCCTCATCCAAAAGCTGCACTTGCTTGCCAGTACGCAGAGTCCTAAGAGCCTCCAGGGGCCACCCCAGTCTGTGGCCCCTCTGCTGTGTTGAAGGCTGGATGCAACCAGTGCTCTTTGCACTCCACGTTGCCTCTTGCCTTCTTCAAGGCACATTTCGTTGAGAGCCCGATACTGTAGTAGTACCATAGATACTCTCCACGCATATAGGTGTTGTAGGTCCGGAGAGCACCTTGAGTCAAACTTACAACCCAACTGTTTAGGCTTCAGAAGACATGCAATCTGAGTCCAACTCGGGCTTGGAGACCGCAGGAGGGCGGCAGATACTGCCGCTTGACGGCACATGAGGCCGCCACCTTCAGTATATTGTGGTTGACTGGAGAACACGCTTTGTGCAACGTGCATGTGTTACACTTCAACCAGTCTTCTCTCATGCATGTGGGCTGCTTGGCATATGTCATCATTTCTCCCACTAGCTAGGTTGGAATGAGAGTTCTGACATGCATTACATAAACAACTTGACTCACATTGCAGCCCAACACTGCACGACGACAATTTTGGATGCGCTGTTATAATGGCAGAAAGCACTCAAAGTTTGTTCTCGACCTCTGCTCTCGTGCCATTTTGACGCAGAGCGGAATGGGAAGGCCGCCGGAGTGCAGCTGCCGGTAAAACAAGGCAAGGAACTCTTCCACGTCGTTTTCCTGCGTCCTGGCTGCACGGCAGCCTTCGCCCTCCCACTTGGGGCTCTCCACATCGTCCTCGTCCCTCTGCAGGGGCTCCTCCGAGCCCACCAGGTTGTGGGTCGGCAAGTGCTTCCGCGTGCACCTCGCAGGCTCGGCCACGACGGCGCGAGCGCCGGCCTCCAGAAACGCGTCGATAAGCTCTGCCATGAGAGTACGTAACAGCATGTCTTGGTCATCATGCCTCGGATCATGATGTCCTGTATTAGACACACAACAAAAGACACAATGATCACCTATCTAGAACAGATTGACAACATGAATGTGAAGGCTGTCTGTCTTCACCCTTAGGAAGACCCCCACTGGGGCTGCTGAAGACCACCACTCGGTCTCTCCATGCTCCCACCTGCACTTAGATAACCTTAGAGATCTACATAACGAGGAGTGACTCCGCCAGAGTAACATCACATTCCAGCCTCGTCTATGCACAGCCTCAACTACAATGACTAAGACCCGAGAATCCTGCAAGCTAATCTCTCAGTTTACACAGTCAATAGGCATGTGCAGGCAACAAGTGCTGAACATACCATCGACCGGACCTCAAAGGGAGACAGCCGTTCGCTGGGAAAGATACGCTGGAAGAGGTAGGACCCCACCTCCTGGCCACTCGGTAAGACCTAGAGGCATGTACACATATACAACAAGTTGATGCAAGCTAACATTTTGCAGGCCCTCTAACGTGACCCTTAATGTGACAAGGATAGCCAGGTCAGCAAGATGAAGGAAAGCCATGCAGTGAAGGCCTTGCACATAGCCAGTGTTGAACTTGCTTGACACGCCCTGGCTGGCTGAAACCCCAACATCAGAACTCATGACAAGGCATGCCATTATTAAGCAAATTGAGCATTGGCTATGTGTCCACAACTTGCAACATCCATCAAATTGGACAAGGCCAGGCTGACAAGTCATTATCTCTCAGCTCCTCATTTATGGACCTTGTGTACCTGCGTGTTGCGACCCATGAATTTGTGCAAGGTGCAGCCAATGTGGATGTCCGTGCTCTGAGCCACGAGCTCGGCAACGCTAGCACAATCAAGGTGCCGCCCAGTGCCACCACCGGCCTGGCTCCCCAATGCCTGCGCCACGAACTGGTGTGCAGCTTCGCCTGGCTCTGCTATCGCCAACATGTCGCTTTGCCACCTGAGGATACAAAATTGGCTGATGAGCATCCACAAGTACACTTTGTATTGCAGGTAAGACATTGAGACGCGTGCTGCCTGCACTCAGAATCAATCGAGTGCGTCAGGGACTTGCCCTGCTCACGTCAAAGACATGAGGCAGTGCTCGCTATGCTCCTCCCTTTGCAGCAATCTGCGACAGTGTCTGGATTCTTGTTGAACGACACCAGCACGCATGCAGCCCAGATCCTTGCAACTCTCACCTCTACAGGACCTCCTCTTGGTATTTGAGATCCAAAAATTGTGATAAATAAAATTGATGCTGACCTTATGATTAGGCTGTTCCCATCACAATGAAGCGCCAGGTGCACGACGCCAAGGTGCGCCGAAGCCTGCAGTCTGTCCTGCAGCTTGACTGCATGAGGTCCAAGTCCCAAACGAATGCCAACACCTAAGCCTGACCCAAAAGAGCCCCTGATGCCAGAGGGAGCACCAACCGCCGGTGAACCCGCGCCGCTGCCATCACCGCCACTGCCGTTACTGAACTCCGAGGAGACTCGCAAACGAAGCTGCTCGACAGAGAGGGACAGTGGCGGCGGTGTGGGCGCTACCCCATCCAGGCTGAGCAGCGGCAACAGCTCTGGCGTGGACTCTGATAGCCTCGCGAATCGTGGGCTCGCCCCGTTCGAAGCTATCGTCCCTGCTAATGACTGCAGCTGTGGGCTCGCTGGCAGGCTCAGGCTCTCGAGGACGCCCAGCAGCAGCTTTGGGCTTGCTGGGCGGCTTCCGAACCCCGCCTTTGCCTGATCAGATAGCTCTGCCGCCGCCGGTGTGCCAGTGCCATCGTCGCCACGAGGTGTGGGTGGCACAGCCTGGAGAGCGTCGATGCTGCCTCTGTGCACGTCAAAGGTGATGCCCTCTCGCATGCAGAGCTCTTCGAGCCAGCGCACGTGAGACGGCCTTGCAGGTGATGACTCCGGGCTGCTCTGTGGGACGTCCACGAGCAGCACTCGCCGCCTCCATCCCAGCACAGGGCCTTCAGCCAGGGGGCTCTCGTCTGCAACCAACAAGTGCATACCCTTACCTGAGCGAGAAATTGGATGCTTGTAGAATACTGCCGGCAGAAGCAATGGATGTACTTAAAAGATTTGAACAAGCAACACTCTCACAAAGCCTCCTGAGCACAACTCCTGTCCAAACCCCAGAATGTTGGCAGTGCTCTCATTCTGCTGGCAACTTACTCTGATTGTGACAGCATCCAATACGGTGCCACTCACTTTGCAAAGCGGGTAATTACGCTGTAGTCACTGAAGCAATGTGCTTGATGGCTCAAGACGACTTACGCTCTACTGCAGGCACCACATAACTACAGCATGAAGACTAAAGTGCAGCTGTACCTTCAGCAGGAAGACCGTCACCCATTGGCTCAGTATCTTTGGCCTCTCCTTCAGAGTAGCGCACAAGGTGAGAGCACGCCTCATCAAAGCGAGCAGCGTTTGCCACAATGTACTCTGAAGTTGCAGCTTCAAGCTTGGCCCACTCCAGCGGATCCGTTGCATCAAGCTCCATGCTGCAACGATCATCCACTGCTCCATATGCCAAGACGCAATGGTTGTCTCAGTTGCTGTTTCAATCGTGTGCCGTATCACCAACAAATGATGGCCTGATACAATGTCCAGTTTGTGTCAAGGATCACAGCAATCATGTGTGACTGCTGTGACCTTTAAGCAAGCCAGCCAGTAAGCCAGCCTCCATGATAAGAGCAACCCTTGCTTATGCAGGAATCGTGCAAGCTTTGACCATTCACCTGGATTAAATCTGAAGTACTCAAATGAGTCAACCATGGGCATGAACGTGTCAAAAGCCTCCTCTGCTCGCTCAATTGAGCACGTACTCTCAATCAAAACTTGACCAGTGTCCAGGTATCTCCACCCGCTCTTGCCTCCTCGGGGCTGGCACCACCAAGGCAAGCAACTTGGAATCATTGCTATGTATGCAATCTTGTGCTTGTGAGCCTCACTCATGGCACCTTCATACGATGGAAGGTGGCGAGTATAGAAGAACTATATAAGAAAGTAACTGCAGCCGACCTTTGTTGGGACGTTGCCGCAACCCAGGGAAACGACGCAGTCTATGGGGAGGTCTGGCCACAGAAGGCGGGCTTCCCTGAGAGCAATTAGCGCGGGATTGTTGGCAACAATTGCTCCATCTTGCCACCTCATCGCACCTGGTGGATGCCAAGCAAAGATAGGGTGTGATGGCCATGCAGTCAAGTGTTCAAATAGGAGCTCGAGTCCATCATTGTTGTGGAGCTGGTGATGACTATGACTACACAAAGCCAGGACTTGCCTCTCGAGAAATCGTCGAGGTAATAAGGTGCTGCCGATGACGCCCGGATTGCCTCCCAGAGCTTGTACTTGCAGCTCCCCACAAATGCGGCTTTTTGCAGGTTGACAGGGATGTCTGCAGCGGAGCTGTCTTTGCCACCGGCTCCTGCGGCTGGCACGGGCACATCAGGAGGCCACAACGGCGTTTCCACTGTACCTGGCGGATACTGCACATTGCTCAATTGAGATTCTTAGAGGACGTGATGCAAATACAATTTGGTGACTAAAACATTAAATTACGTACACAAGACTGCGAAAAGGCATAGGCTTGTTACGCTGCTGAAAGCTGTTCCACCCTCGTTTTGCGCTGTACATATTGCCGCAATCCTAGTAGCCTACCAATGCACGAAGAATCAGCACTTCCGCGTGTGAGCTTCTGTGGCAGAGTAAGACCTGGTAATTACGGAAAACAAATGGTGTGGCAGGATTGACCGAAACCAGCGTAGACACTGCGAACACTTTTGGGCACCCTTTTATGGCCGACTCAATCAGCAGGTCCCCTCCCTCTTCCACGCACATCTCCTGGAGAAGCCTCTCAAACTCCTCTGCATTGTGCTGCAACGCCATGCCACTTAATCCCATGTAAGCAAAAGCGTTGCAATGACAAAGGAAACAGACAATCATGTCCAAGAGATAGAGCTCCACCAATGACTTCTAGGCTTGGCATTCCTCCTCATGCATATATGGCCTGCCTCTTGCTGTAAACTGGCCAACGGACAATCTTAGTGCATACTTCATACGCTCTTATCTGTGAAAGAGGTTTTCTGTTGCAAAAGCAGGCATGAAGCTGTGATATCACTACTCTCTGATAGAAGAAAATAGATCCCCAGCATTGACTGGTTTTGCACCACTGCTCCTGGCTGATGGATAAGGTCATGTAAATTTAACATATACATTGAGGGGAGCTTCAAGTGTCATGCATATGATTGACAACAAGGCCATGAGTGCGAGTGATTCCTGCCTTGCTACCGTGAACGACTACGCGGAAGTTCTGGTGCGAGCTCTTGTACAGCTGGTCCAGCTTCTCACGCCACGTCGCATTCTCCATTTGGTGGTTTGCCTCCGAGAACACTACCTTGCCTGCACAAGAACATTGCATCTCCACTATCAGTTGCTCACCCTAGAGCACATTTTGCAACAGAGTTGCGCAAAAGCAAGTCCGAAGCTGTCAAGCGGCTGCTGACAGGCTAAACTATGCAAAGCTAGATCGACAACCTGGGCATATTGATCAGGCCATGCCCAAGAAGTAACAACTCCTGCTAACACTGTTACTGTAAAGAAGCTAAAGCTCAACTAGCACAGAGACGCCCTTCTCGCAACATAGGGGACGCGCACAGCCACCGTTCGAATACACAGCATTCCGCGATCAGTCTAAGCACCTAGAGTCTTGTAGATGTCATCACACTGGTCCAAAGTATAGCTCTTGACAGCCAAGGCAGCCGCCAGCATGCCGCCAGTGGACGTGCCGCAGATCAGGTCGAACATCTCGTACATCTTGCGGCCAGTGCCTGCCTCCAGCCGCCGCAGCATCTGCACAGTCACCATGCCACGCATCCCGCCGCCGTCCATGCACAACACCCGCACGCCCCGCTGCCCGATCCGCCGCCCACCGACAGCCTTCCGCAGATACTCATTTTCTCCTGTTGTGGCACAAACCCGGTTGCCGAGGAGCTCAAGAAGCTGCAGCAAGCTATGAACCTCAACCATGCAGCTCCAGTCGTGTGTTGTGGCAATAGACAAGTCGAAAGAGGTTCATTCATGCTTACTCGCTGAGCAACCAAGCCCAAGAGCAACAGACTGACAGTGATGCTTGAGCAGCCATGGTTTCACCTGTGTTTGCTATAGCAAGGTAAGTCTGAGAGAGATGGAGGCACGTTGTGCTTGCCTAAGATAGCCAGCGCTCTGGCGGCTGCTCTAGCGATACCCAGAGAACCAAGGTCCTTCTCCCTGGGCTCAGGCCTGGCGCCTTCAGACCCCGCCAGCTGGAGGAGGAGGTCCCTCAGGCCCTTGGACGCGACCAGCGCCTGCCGGTTCTCGAAGCAGAAGCCCAAGTTGCCCAGTGCCTCCAATGCCTCCTTCTGGACCTGAGATGACAAATGGGTTCGGATGTAGGACTCAAGGCCAGGTCACAGGAGAATCTCAACTTGGACTTCCATTTGTGACTGCAATCATTGACTGGGCAGACGACCTCAAGGAACGACAGCGCTGCATGCATGCCCATGGCAAGCAACACTTGCAAGTCCTGCATTGCACACAAGCAGAGAAAGGGCTACAAAAAACCCTGAAGAAGACGTTCATTGCAAGGTGGTGGCAGTACTAAAGCATGGGTGCAGTGCAAAGTTAAGCCTGAGACTCCATAATCCCAAACCCCGAGCCTCTCCCCTGCACTTACCAACCCGTGAGCATGGGCGCAGAGCTCGTGGAGCCTGGAGACAGTATCACTGGTGCAGATGCGGCCCGCCATCGCGTCCGACGAGAATGCAAGGTTGGCAACCAGGCGGAGCACACTGACGAGGATGTGCGGCTCCGTGGATGTGAGCAGTACCCGGATGGCCCGCAGAACGTCAGCTCGCATGAGCCGCAGGACCACGGTTGGGTCCATGGCCAATGCTGACAGCGCCAGGCATGCTTGCTCCACCTGCAGCAATCAGCAGATCATAATCCTCAAGGTCCGACTTTGTTCAGTAGCGCACACTTCTTAGCAATCCAGGAATGATCAATTCATGACTCTAAGCTGGTGCAGAATGTAAAAGCAACCGCCTCTTGGCTTGTTGCATCGCTTGCTACAATGGCGCACGTGCCAAGCAGCTGTGCGTGACAGCAAAGCCGGTTGACTTTGTCCACGATATACACTGAAACTTAAGACCCCACCATGAGGCAAAGCCTATGCTTTAGCATCTTATCAACCTCAAAAACTGCAGTGGTCTGTGTGTAAGGAAGATAATGCAGCAGAATGTTGGTCAGGCAAATTTGCGCAAGTGCGTACCACATGCTGGCTATCGCTGAGGACCATGCTGATAAGTTGGCGAACAGCTCCCTCGTCCTTGCCAATGGCGGCGCAATTGGTTGGATCTTCAGCAATTTTGGCCAGCGCAGATGCCAGGAGCGGGTGCCGGCAGGACGAGTACCGGAAGATCAGTGCGAAAAAAGCACTGAGCTTGTGCTTTGAGGCGACGAAGTAGGATGTCGTGGCCTCCGACTGCCATGCGAAAAGCAGCTACCCTTATATTGTGCCCGTTTCCAGGGTGGTCGTCAGTAGAATCTCCGATGAGAGGCCGGCTGCATATGGCAGAGTCTGAAAGCACTGCCTCCTACTCGACAAGGGAGCCAACAACCAGTGCCTCACCTCGATCTGGACAACGACGGTCGTAAGGTCAGAATTGCTCTCAATGCGAACATTGGCGAGCGACAGGTACCGCAGGCTGGTGCACGGAAGAATCTCCGGAAAGAACTCGAGCGGGTTGCCAAACAGTCGCAGGTCGGTCAAGTGCTTCATTTCCCTGTCAACAGCAAGGAGACACAGAGCCAGGGCAAGAAGTAACACAGCTCAGTAGAAATCACAGGTCTTACCACAATACACACCACAGCCGGATATTGGGCTCTATTAAAATGCACTGCCAATTGATGTGTGGGCTCTGTAAAACTGCACTGCAACTTAGACTCACCGAAAGTCGAGGAGCGGCCTCACCAACTTGTTGTGCTCCAGGTTGAGCTCCACCAGGCTGGTGCACTGCCTCAGCTCCACTGCGGCACTGGCCCCCGAGCAGTAAGTCGTGCTGATAGATCTGGCCTCTGGATTTGGACGCTTGTCCACCCAGTCCCCAACTTTTCTAACTAGGACAATTACATCCTGGAGTCCACCAATCACGTTGACATTGAGCTACAACGTCCTACACGCCTATTTTCGTTTCTGCCACTGTCTGGGGCTCAGGTGAGCAAAGACTGGCTTAAGCACTCACGCGGCACGGCGCTGAGGACGTTGTGGTCCGCCTTGAGCACGCGGAGGCGGGACAAGGACCCCAGCTCCGCAGGTAGCGCCGACAGGCGGTTGTGGTCGAGCTGCAAGATTTCCAGCATTGGGCAACATACGAGCTCGCCAGGGAGAGCCTGGGCACAGCAAACAGCAATTGATCCCATCATCAATTGATCATGATTCGGCGACCACCACTACTAGCATGGACCGTCTGGTAGCAACTCACGTGAGTTGCTACGTCGGGCTGCGATGCATCACATACTACTACATCTGAGCACCTTCTCTGGAGCAAACGATCACAGACAGCATGCTACTAGCAGACCCCTTTCAGCAGGCCCGAAAGACTGTACTGTCGCTGTTGTTTGCATGAGATCTTTGCGGCTACACCCTGCCTGCTCCTCACTACACAGAGGAGCTTTGGAGCAGACGACAAAAGCGCGGACTGTTAGAAGCTCGGAGGCCTCACCGAGAGTCCACAGTTTCCCAGGATGAGCGTGGTAAGCTGGCGGCCGTTCTGGGCGTACCCAAGGAGCTCCTCCGTGACCGTCGCCTTCTCCAGGCCGGCGGCTGCGGCGCCGCCGCCGCCGCCGGCGCTGCCCACGGCGGCCGAGGGCGG
>WELB01000026.1:416414-427953 GCA_009602725.1 Spirogloea muscicola
CCCCCTCCCCCCCCCGCTGCACTGTCATTGGGCTGGCCTCCATAGCCACTGCCCCTTTTGGAAAGCCTTCTATTCTATCCTCGACACGTCTTGTCAGATTGTCTTGACAAAAGTAGAGCTACAAATCCATGCAGAGTCATGCCATTTGAATTATCCTGAAAGCAAGCTTGAGCTGAAGATCCTGCTGTGCTGTGTTGCAAGCACATGTATTCCTTCTGCTAGCAGTCTGTGACCCTTCAGGCTTATGAGCTCAATATCGATCAAACCTCAGACACTTGGCACTTGTGACGAGGATGACTAGTCCTGACGCTGCTTGTTTAGTTGTTCAACATATTCCGCTCCAAATTGATCAGCGGAGGTCGGGCCCTGCTTGACAAATAGACTGCATCACTTGCAAATACTGCTCCAGATGGACGTTGAACGAAGGCAGGGCTACATTGACGACTTGACATCGTGAAGCACAGCCGGAGCATATCTGTCCCAGGACAGCAAGCACCACATATGATGCTTCAGCTGAGACCCGAGCTGGACAAACGTGAACAGGCACTCGTCGCAAAAGGTGGGTAAGGCAGACCTGGGCGCTGATGAGTTCCCTGTCAATTGTGACCTTGGGCATCATGGGGAGCGCCTCCACCAAGATTCCGCCATTTTCCCTCAGCTCAGACTCGACCTGTGAATGAGAATGAGAGGAGCTTTGTGGGAGTACATGCTATGCAAGCGAGTCGGAGGCTTCCAGAGGCACAGCCTCTGTGAGGGGCCCAACAAAGGCACCGTCCAGAAGTCCCAGTCAGATGAACCCTATCACCTTGTACGGCAATTTGCCTAGCCACAGAAGCTCAATCATGTTCTCCTCGGCGTCTGAGTAGCACGTCATCTTGTACTCAACGTACGCCCAAGGTGCGTTGAGCTCCACCTGCTTCGTAGACAGCAGGGCAATCGGGGCATGACAGATCATCCCTGCACAGCAATACACAGATAATTAAATCAATCATTTTCTGAGGACGACATATGCGCATTGTATACATTGGAGGTCCACGCCAGCTCGCAGGCATCTCTGGCTACTCCAGTGTGGGGAAGCAACTAAAGGAGAAAGGACTGCTCCTCACGTCTGTAGTTGGCTTATGCAAACCAGCTTACCGGTCGGCTTGGAGCGCTTGTGAAAGTGGAGGAGTATGCGGCCTAGCTCAGGGTCATCCACAGGTCAGTCATGGGGGCATGGCCTGCAAGCACGAGCACACAGAGCCAGTGGTCCCACGGAGTACTTGAGTTGGTGAGTGTGCAACTTTGACAGCTGCATGCTTCACTCTGTGCATTTTGTCAAAGATGACAGTCACCCTGTCAGGCACCTCCGCAGAGGAGGTGCGTGCAACTTGCGGGGAGCCCGGAAGATGGTCATTTAATGCTTGTTTCCTTACAAGCAGCACTTATGAAGCAACAAGCAGGCACATAGTTGTGTCTTCTTTGAAGAAATAACAGGCAGCACGACAAGTCCACACCGACCTCCAGGAATAAGGACGCCATCAAAGGACTCGAGCTCTTCATCAGATATTGAGGCGAACGTGCGGGGCTGGTCCAGGTTGCCTTTGGCATGCAGGCGCTCCAGCAGCTGCACCTCCTCGTCCTTCTCGGACCAGTGCCAGGGGTTGAACCACAGCATGCTATCAGACAAAGGGTCCATCGACGGTGCGTTGCCCTTTGGGTTTGCAAACTGGATTGCCAAAGGTGAAGAAGGCATGTGTCAGCACCGTCAGTGGAATACTGAGGCCTACTCAACACACAACGAACGACGCCGTCAAGCTAGCACTGACGAGCCGACGATGCCGGCTTGGCGACGTACGCTGCCAAGTCGCATCGCTCACCACCACGTGGTAGTTGGAATCGAGCAGCCGAACGAGCGGCCGGCCCAGCTCCTTGAGGAAGAACCCCATCGGCTGCTGCTTGCAGCTCTGCAGCATTATAGGGAAGTCCAACCATCCTCACACTTGAGTCAGACAGTTGAGCTTATAGATTAGACCCTCCTCTGACTTTCGCAGCAGTATCGTCAAGATGGCTGGTCTCAACAACGCCAGTCCAGTAGCAGACGCCACAGCTGAAGCAGCTTGCAGCTCGCTCTGTGCACGGCCAAGTGTGTCTGTATCAAATTAACGTTGTATCGCAACAGCCTCCTCACAAGCAAGAAGCTGAGACAGTGGAGGGGCGACCCTGAACAACGAGGTGAGGACCGAAGCGAGGAGACCTGGAGGTCCACATGGTCGACGCTGGAGCAGCAGATGAGGACCTTGCCTTTGGCGGCGCCGGCAGCCGCTGCGATCGGCTCAATGGTCGCAGCCGAAGGCATCTCCGTCGCGCAGCGGGCCGCCTGATGCGCAAACGGAGCCCATCCATCGTCGGCCGTCTTGGGACCATCGGCGGCCGCCGAGAGCCGGTCGAGGAGGCGAAGGGCTCCGCGCCTGCGCCGCCGCTTCCGCGGGCTGACGAGCGCCGCTGCCGGCGGCGCCTGCCGGGTGCAGCGGCAGCGGCTGCGGAGGGCCGCGGGCGGGATGGCTGGCGCGGCTGCGAGGCTGGCGGCGGCCATGGCCGGCTGAGCGAGCTGGGCCAGCCGGGCGGGGGTCGGGGTGAAGGACTCGTCCAGTAGAGAGACATACTCTTCCAGTCGAGGGGCGATGGCTGTGATCAGCCAGTTCTGCAAAAGAGGAGACGAAATTTGAAGGGGCCAGATAAGCGCTAAGGCACACACAACGAGTTCAAGTTGGCCATTGGGTGCTCAATATCCCCTAGTGAGCATGCCGCAGGTCAGTGAAACGAGTCTCCCGGTAGCGGGTCCCCTGTCTGTAGCCAGGCTCTGCAAGGGTGGCTCTCGAGCAAGAGGGAAATGAACTCGTACTTCGTTCATTCCTTTTTGGGCTGGCTTTTCCAGCCCCCTATCGTCAATGGGCGAGCCCTCCTCAATTTCATTTTCCCCCGAAAAGAAGGCGGCTGCTGAATGTGAAGGAGCGGGTGTAAAGGCCGCTCTTGTTGATCTAGCCACTCTCCGGGTTGCATTCAGAGGCGATGGAAAAGTTCCGTGTAGTATTCGGGCGTTTCGGAGGAGAAGGGGGGTGGGGGTGGGGGTGCCACTTGGCCGCGGCCCAAACTGGCGGGCTGCGTCCGACGTGGCTGCCAGATGGCGAGCGAGGGCTCAGACGTGGCACTGCCGACGTGGACAGTGCTGCGCTGGACGCGCCGACGTGGCTGCCAGGTCACGAGGGACGGACTCCGACGGCACACACACGTGGCCACTGTCCCCAGAAAGCTGGGCCCCCCGGCCCCTTCTCGTCCCTTTCATTCTTTTTTGGGATGTGTGAAGGCGTGCGGTGCGCATGGAAAAGAAAGGGAGGCCAAGTCTAGCCTTACAAATGTCCTGTTAATTGGGTCATGAGCTGGCTAAGGGGGACACTAGTATCCCCGAGTGAGCACATGCATATCTGACAAGGTATACTGAGGCGCCAAACCACCACCACGGAAGCCATTAGCCTGGGCTAATGCACGACCAGCACGCTGGTGTATCGCGAGTGCCTGGGAGCACTGTAGACTCAGTGATAGCCGCATTCTATAGCATGCAACGATGGCTTGCGGGACGCTAGAATGCCCTAAGCTACCCGCCCGACTACGTCAGCGGGCATCGACATGCAGTGCCAGGCGATGGAGGAGGGAAGACCAATTTGTTCCGTAGCCGCCGTATATGTCCATGGCGCATGAGAAGAAGTGGTCGCCCCGTGGGTGGTCATCATAGTGCCTCTCCTTCTTCCTCTCCGCATTGGGATGTTTTTCCAGCCCTATCCGCAATGGGCGAGCCCTTCTTCGAAAGCTGCTCCTTCCTACGCGTTCCTCCTGGCTGGCCTCTCTGCGCTTTCCTGCCCCTTACGAACCTTGTTCATGTTTTTCAGGCTGACCTTTCAAGGGAATGTGCATGGAGCATTTGGCAGTTGGTGGCCAGACCTGCAGCGGCTTGCACGGCGGGCCATCAATTGCAGTCAAGGATGGCAAGGTGAGCTGCCCCGCTTCGATGCCGCGTCACTTGCCCAAGTGGGGTTCCGCATGCGGCTCTCCATCTAATGTCAGCGTTCCCAGGCTCATGCAGTGCACTTGCGGGGGGTGCGTGCTTTGGCTGCCGCTTCTAGGATTGATGTGGTGAATGTATTATGCAAGTTACTCCGACTTGCGGCTGCTGACTTGGCTTACTATGCTTGGGTTACTAAGCCCATACGCAGTAGCCACTTGCATAGCTGTGTGGTTTTAGCACCTTCCTACCCTTTGGACCTTGTCCACTTTTTATGGCCTGTCTTTTACGTGGCCCTCGCCCCATTTGGAAGAGCCCCTTTCTTTCACAGCCCCTGCCTCCTTTGGAAGAGCCTACTTCTCTCAGCTGCCAGTGTTCCGACCAATTAATCAACCGTGTCGCCTCTTTTGAATGGCTTGGGCGGCTGCTGTCTGATTGCGGACGTCGTCAAGACAAATTCCTTGGACCCACAACCCAAATCGGCGGGGCACGCTGTCAGCGAAACCGTAGGCGCCAAGGGGCGGAAGCGCGGAAAACCCTGCCAGCGACGAGCTTGTCTCGCAGGCGAGTCGAGGTACCCATGGCTCTTGAGACTCTGTAGCTCGGCCTTCTCAAACAGCTTATGCGACGAGTATCAATTCGGCGTCAAGGGTAGCAGGGCGAACAGCGCGGTTGCTTGCCGCCGGGTTGCTTCCTCAATCGTGCGAATGCCCTAAATGATCAAATTCATGTTACGCTCCAGCCTTCTTAGGCGTTCTCTGTGCACTGCGAGCAGGTCAAGCCTTGGCTGCTGCCACTGACTTACGACGCAGTGACTCTTTTCCAGCTGCAAGCTGGAAGATTTCCAGCTGCAAGCTAATGAAGAGCTACTGCTACTTGCGGCTGTTGATTAGGGTTATTCAGCACCCATTGGTTGTAGCCGCTTTGTAACGCTCGTATTTTATGCTTTCGTGGCCCCTTCAAAACCCTAAACTCTAAACTGCGAAACAGTGAATGTCCATAAAATTCGGGCTGGCCATTCTCAGCCATCACCCCTTTTGAAGAAGTTCTTGGCCAACCAAGAGCATATCATACTGCATTTGCCAGGTCTAACTGTTGTCCAGTGTACTTGCACACGAATTGTTTACGACTTCGGTGCAAGTATGCAATAGTACAGGTGCTTGCAGTGCAAGAGGATGCCCCTGGAAGTGCGCCTGGCTATTCTGGCCAGGCTTTACGAACTCTGCTCGACATCAAATGGAGTAGGTCGGGCCTTGCGAGTATCCAGCAGACCAAGTATCACACAAACGCACTCCTCATCAGATACTCTAGCAGAGAAGTGCTTTGGTACTGCCCTTCATGCATCCTCAGCTAGGAAATGCAAGAAACATTGTTTGTCATGTTAATATTGCTGGAAGCAGCGGCTTATCTAGACCTAAGCACTAATGAGTTCACTGTCAACAGTGACCTTAGGCGCCAAAGGAAGCGCCTCCACGATGATGGCGATATCGTTTCTGAATTCCGTCTACACCAGCGGATGCAGCACAGAGCTTCTCTTGACCGATACACACTTGCATTTCCAAGAATGCAATATGATAATACTGCAATTATCTGAATGAACCGATTTGAACCTGTCTTATTTAATGTACTTGCTCATCTACACCAGCTTATTAATCTCCCTCCCAGTTCAAGAGCAAGTCGTGCTGCACCCAGCTTATGCGCATGGTGCACTTGGCTTCACCTGCTTTGTGGACAGTGTTCCAATCTTGAGTGTGGCTGATCACTCCTGCGCAGTTCCCCGGATGCTGAGGTAACCTACAAAGTGGAGGAACAGCAGCTTGCCTTCATCAATGCAACGATTGGAAGCCGCACTTCAACTAATCCTTAATGCTTTGGCTAAGATTGCAGTTAGTGGCTGCCCAGACAGCGTAATGGCCGCAAAAGTAGAGGTGAGTGCGGCTCGGTTTAAGTTGTACTGCAGGTTCATCACTGAAGCATGGCCTGCAAGCAATTGAGGAGCGAAGGGATCGGACATTTCAGATCGGAGATCTAGACAGTATGGCGCAAGAAGCCTCCATGTGAATGATCGGCAATATAATATGTCTCTTCAACGCGCCTGATTTCAATCTGCATGTCTACTCTGTGTGTTGCTTTCTCAATCACAAATCTCAATAGCTGTGACTTCTACAGGCTTAGTCCTTAACGATTTTGCAGTGAAATATGCATGACAGACTTCTGACAGGTGGTACAACCTTCGAGGTACTTTCAAGACCTCGAAGGTACTTCCGTATTTTATATGTGGCCTGCCACTATTTCTGCAGGTGAAATATGGCTGCATGGTGAACGGTGCTTCAACAATTTGGTGAGCTGATTTTACTATATTCTCCACATCACATCGTTCTCTTCATACTGCACAGGACAATTTTTCGTCATGTTGTGGTGCAAGTACTTACTCAATTTGCAGACATGCGTGCCTGCGGTGCAAAAGCTTGCCCCTGCAACTGGGTCTGGCTCTTGTCGCTCAGGTGTTTCACAAAATCTGCTCCAAATTGATCGGCAGAGGTTGGGCCCTGTCTCATGGCAAGAGCAAGACGTCCAAATTAAGATCATGAGCACAAGCAGGCTCCTCACTGGATACTCTAGCAACAATCTGCTTGAGAGCAGCAACCACCCTGAGGCTTCCTCGTCTGATAGAAGTAGCCTCCAAAGTCTGCACGCAGTTGCAAGGAGTGGGTCAGCGCGGACCTGGGCACTAATGAGCTCCCTGTCAACCGTGACCTTGGGAATCATAGGAAGAGCCTCCACCATTATGGCGCCATTGTTCCTCAACTCTGTCTCCACCTGTAAAAATCAAACAGCTCCCTGTTAATCAACACGTACTTGCTGACCAGGATACAGTCTCATTAAACTCCGCTAATAAATCTGGACATAGTCACCTTGTAAGGGAGATTGCTCATCCACATCAGCTCGTTGAGCTTCTCTTCCCGGTTCGAGTAGCATGTCATCTTGTACCCTGCATATGCCCATGGTGCATTTGGCTGCACCTGCTTTGTGGACAGTAGCGCAATGGGAGCGTGGCAGATCATTCCTGCCCAGCACCCCACAAGGAGAATTGTGGCACCTACTCAGTACACTTCGTGCAATAGATGTGGCTCAGGACATTAGTGAACCAGCCAGTGCGCGCAAGTTATCGTGCTTTACGGATTGGCATGCAGCAGTCAGAAGATCTCAGTGAAAGCTTGACTGGGAACTGGTAGTGGAGATAGCTGACCGGTCGGCTTTGCGCGGTTGTGGAAGTGGAGGAGAATGCGGCCCAGGTTGGGGTCATTCCACAGGTCCGCCATCGGAGCATGGCCTTGAGAGACGAAGGAGGCAAGGAGGGTAGCAGACTACTGGTCAGATCAGAATGGGCATGTTCGGAGAGGCTGGCACTGTACCTTGGCGAGCAGCTCCGGGCAGAGTGCAGCTCAATCAGAGGTCCTTATGCCAACAACAAGAAGGGCACTACGATGGTGGACCAACCTCCCGGAACGAGAATGCCGTCAAAGGACTCCAGCTCCGTGTCGGAGATGGACGCGAACGGGCGGGGACGATCCAGGTTGCCCTCCGCGTGCATGCGGTCCAGCATCTTCACCTCCTCGTCCTTCTCGGACCAGTGCAGGGGGTTGAACCACAGCTTGCTGTTGGACATGGGGTCCATGGCCGGCGCGTTACCCTTCGGGTTGGCGAACTGGAGACGGCGCCGGCGACACCAAGGCAGGCGTCAGCGTCTTTAATTATTGACCAAGACCATCGCGGCTTTCAAGGACTGACCAAAACATACTGGACCGAGCGCAACGGTAAACGGAATTTAGTAGCCAAGCAGCTCGAGCTGTGCTCTCACCACCACTTGGTAGTTGTTCTCGAGGAGCCGGATGAGCGGCCGGCCGAGCTCCTTGAGGAAGAACCCCGTCGGCTGGTGCTTGCCGCTCTGTACGTTAAGCGATACATTAGCGGGAGCCCACCGTCAGCCGGCCGTCAGCTCCTCAGAGATTAGACGCCGAGGTGCCAAGTAGAAGCCGAGCGACGGCAAGTCTGGCTACCAAGGCCGAGGCCAGACTTGAACATGCAACCTGCAGATCGATGTGGTCAGCGCTGGAGCAGCAGACGAGGACTTTGCCCCTGGCGGCGGCGCCGCCGGCGTTCGCGCCGGCGCCGGCTCGGGCGGTCGTCGCCGCCGCCGCCGCCGCCGGAGTCAACTGCGCCATGCTTGGCGGGACCGAGTCGCCGCCAGAATCGCCGCCGCCGCCTCCGCCGCCGCCGCCGCCGCTGCTGCCGCAATTCACGGCGTGCCGGCGGAGGGGGGGGCTGGGCGTAGTAGGCGAGTGTGGCCCTGTGGCAGTGCGGGTGGTCCGAGCGCCACGTCACTGCGCCGTCCGACGTGGTAGCCAGGTGGCGGGCTCCCGGATCCGCGTGGCTGATGACGTCAGTCCACTTGGCGCTCTCTGAGGCCTCCGCAGCACTTGTTTCGAAATTAGCGTGACACGCTTCCAATGCCAGTGACCCACGCCTCCGCAAACAGCAAATAGGAAGCTGTTCCGTAAGCGGGCGGTTGCTGTGGGATTCTTATGTGTGTGGAAGGCCAGCCCACAATAAGAGAAGGGCCCGCCCATCGAGGATAGGGGCTGGAAAAAGCCAGCCCAAAAAAGAATGAACAAAGGACGAGAAGGGGCCAGGGGAAGCACTAAGAACATTAAGCTCAAAAAGAAACGAAGCAGCTACGAAGCACTCAGTAACGGAGTGGACAAGGTCCGAAGGGAAAGCTCTTCGTGTCCTGGGATAGCGTCTTTCTTCTTCGTGTATTTGAAACAACCTGAGGCCAAATTGGCCAAGTACGTCTGATGACGTACATCACCCACTGCAAACTTGACCCGCGCAGTGACCACGGGTCAACACATAAGGGTCGCTAATCGATGCCTGAATACCAGATGGCAGATTCGAACTTCTTTCTAAATCCCAGCCCTTCTGCAACCTCAGGGTCTCGGCGGAGTGCTTCTTTCCCAGCTTCGAGTTATTCTTACTTGCTGTTGCTCACCCGTGGATACTGAGCTTCCATCTGCATCATTTTGTGTCCAGTTGTGTAGTCTTCTCTTTCCGGCACCGTTTTGTGGCCTTTGGATGTTGTCCATTCTTTTCTGGGCTGGCTTTGCTAGCCTCTCATTTTTAATGGGCGAGCAATTTCTTCTGCCACCAACTAGAGCACTCCCAGCTTTCTGGTGCAAAGCATGAGCCTGAGCACAAAGGGGGGGCGGGTGTGGGAACGAAATCCGTGGGCTCGCTGTATACTTGCTGCCTGTGTACTTGGCCATTCAGGCCCTCCATCACTCAGTACCGCACTCCATCTTGTGCTATCTACGCCGGCTGCTGCCTCGGTCTCTCTGTGTGCCCCCTCGGAGATCTAGCAGCCTTGGCAGGAGGCAGATGTACTCTCTAAACCCAGCGCTCTAGAGTCCAACTTAGCCATCGTGTCCATTGTCGCGCGATATGCCTCCTTGTAAGCTGAATTTCTGCTGAAGGATAAAAGTGTTGCACAAGCACGACATCAGTAACTCACTAGCTATGTTGCACCTATTGATGCACTGCAGTCACATGGGACTCACCGCCTTCATTTGTGTGGCACAGGTTCAGTAATTCAGATATTTTGGACACAGCCTATATACTTCCTTGCAAGCTCAAAAGCTCTTCATATTAGCTTGCGTCCAACATATAGATTGATATTCAACTTGCAGCAAGCCGACGAGGCCGCAAATCTAACAACGTACTCAACTGACTACACATAGGGCTCTTCGAAGAGTTTGTTCTACAATTGTTCTATAATCATTGTTCTACAATCAGAGCTACATTCGTAGTCAGAGGCAAATGGTGGAGAATGGCCGGCATAATGTTACAGAGGCAGCCCCCAGAGGCCTTGGCTTCCACCATTCCACCAAGTCCAGCAGCCATTGATCGGGTCCAAAAGAGCATGGGTCTCTATTAACAAAACCTCCGGTCTAGCATCATACTAGCGCATGTTGTGAACCATGACGACCTGCCGCCAAGCCTACCATGAGGGCAGTGCAATTGATGCAACAAAAGAAAAGAGAGGGGAGACAAGGGAGGGGCCAAGATGGCATGCAGCCTCCTATTTGGAAGCAAATGACACGCCACAGCTGCAAGAGGAGGTTGAGTTGGGATTTGCAACAACCTGCAGGAGCACAAGCACAGTGTCTTGCTTGGCCATCAAATGCACATTCTCTGCTTCCACACTATCCCAAAAGAAGTAGCTAAGGCTACAGCCCTGGTGCAAGATGGTGCTGGCAGCTGCCTGCCCTGCATGATGTGACAATTCTTGAGACTCACTGTGAAGGAGGAACGAATGAGCTCCTCAGTGAAGTCTACAGTGGCTCCGCGAACATAAGGGAGGGAGATGCTGTCCACGATAAGGTCCGCACCGTCCCGCGAGAATACCCTGGTACGTCAGCTTAACACAATTAGGCCCAGCCTAGCTAATCCCCTGTTTGTCCTACTAAAGAATAGTAGCATTAGACCTGGCAATACAGGCGGCCATGCGCCCGCTCAGAGCCCGTCCACCGGTGGCCCGTACCGGCGATTCCCTCACCTGTCCCCCTCGTTGCACCGGTCGTCGATGGAGAAGGCGTACTGATAGCCGGAGCAGCCGCCGCCGTCTACGCTGAGCCGCAGCATGAGGCCCTTTCCGTGCTCGCCCTCCCCCTGGCGGATGTCCTGCAGACGCTGCGGGCGCCAGAGCAAGGCGGGCA
The DNA here is from genome assembly GCA_009602725.1 of Spirogloea muscicola. Classification (NCBI taxonomy): domain Eukaryota; kingdom Viridiplantae; phylum Streptophyta; class Zygnematophyceae; order Spirogloeales; family Spirogloeaceae; genus Spirogloea; species Spirogloea muscicola. Next base: position 427,230 of record WELB01000026.1, read on the forward strand.
GCTCAAGTGATGTGAGGAAGGAGAGAGAGGCGGAACAAGCACATACCCCTACGGCTATCTGGCTTGTGCTCGGCGGCCTGCACAGCGACTAGAGGAGCTTAAGAGGCCCCGACAAGCCAGCAGGCGAATTGGGCCGCAGCAGCGCTCAAAAGCAGAACAAAGACTCTTCCAATAGAGGGCGATGGCTGTGATCGGCCAGCCCAATGAGAAGACGGAATTGTATTTGAAGGGGCCAGAAAGCTTTAGCGCACACAGCGGCGACTGGGTGCTCAATATCCCCTGTTGAGCTGCCGCAGGTCAGAGATGCTAGTCTCCGGGTAGCGGGTCCCCTGTCTATAGCCAGAGGCTCGGAAGGAGCGCAGGCAAGTGGTTCATCGGACAATGAGGTGAGTGAGAAGGGGAGGAGAGAGAAGCGAAGGGGAAGACGGAGACCGCAGAAACGTGGCGCCGGGAGCTGGAGAAGGGGAGGGTGGCCTGTCGCTTACTTTAGGACAGCTTAAAAGGTTTTAGGCTCAGCAGGTGACAACGGCGGGGTAGTGGGAGTTCGGGGGAGGGGGTGGGGAAGGGATGCAGGCCGGCTGACCCGCACGCAGTTGGCGGTCAGCGTGACGCCGTCCCCGCCGTCGGCGGCGGTGGCGTCGGCGAAGTCCGGCGCCGCGGCCCCGGAGAAGGACCGGGCAGCGGGCCGCGCCCAGCTTCCGCCGGCGGCGGCGGCGGAGGCGGC
>WELB01000026.1:444328-482373 GCA_009602725.1 Spirogloea muscicola
CGCGCCGGCGCCCGCGCGCCCGCCGCCGCGGCGGCCGCCGCCCCCGCCGCCGTGCGCCTCGCCGCGCCCCGCGCGTCGCTGGCCCGGGACGCCGGCAAGGCCCTCGTGGCCGCCGGCGCCACGCTCCTCCTTGCCGCCGGCGCCAATGCCGCGACCGTGAAGATGGGCAAGGACGACGGCTCCCTCGCCTTCGAGCCCGCCTCCCTCTCCGTCAAGGCCGGCGAGACCATCGTGTTCAAGAACAACGCCGGCTTCCCCCACAACATCGTCTTCGACGAGGACGCCGTTCCCTCCGGCGTCGACGCCAACGCCATCTCCCACAGCGACCTCGTCAACGCCGCTGGCGAGGAGGTGAAGGTGACCCTCAGCAAGGCGGGCACATACGAGTACTACTGTGAGCCCCACCAGGGCGCTGGCATGTCCGGCACCATCACCGTGTCCTGAGCCCCACGCCTTTGGGGTGCACGCAGCCCCCAGCTGCTGAACCTTATGGCAGCAATGCAGGGCGCCGAGCTGTAGAGGTCAAAATTGACATGTAAAATGAAACAACCTGTGGACATTCTTAATTATTTCTCCTTCACCTTTTCGGCCAGCCCAACTGTGTATTTCCGTTGCTCTCATCATCTGTTCACCTCGACCTGGATGGTTTACGAATTTGTTGACATTCGTGGGATAGGGAAGAATCTTTTTTGTTGCGCAAGGATGGCAAGGCCGTCATGGTGGTATCTCCTACTTCCAAGTTTGATGTAAAAGAATCTGACGATGGCCACTAAGTCTGTGATCGATCCTACTGAGCAGCTTGAATTTGGATCTGAAATCATGGACTCTTAAGAAAAATTCTACGTGTGTGTACGAGGTTAAGGTTAGGAGCATAGACAAAAGTGCAAGCATAATTTCCAAATTCCTACTCCCCAAGCAGCAAGTGTGAAAAACAAGGCTTTCAGAATGTGTTTTGTGCACTATACCACAGGAACTGTTGGCAAGCTGAAATTGTCGCATGTTGGTAATGTAAGGTCAAAGGCTGTCAAGCGCTATCGAGCACCTTTCATCGCCGCTTCTGGCCAGATGTTGCTCGTGCTTCGGATTGGCCATCATCAGCCACTTTCCCATCCAAAGCTCCCACTTGCTGGCATCTTGCTCTTGCTGATGCCCATTTCAAATGTTTACGTTCTCTTTCTGTGAGGTGCTTCTCTACCTGTGTGTTTGGACGGGTCACTCGACAGGTCACGAACCCATGACCTTGCAAGTTGCAATGCTACACCAGAGGCACATTCAATTGGCAAGGAATCTAAAAGTCATGTGAGTCAGGGGACATGCCACAGATCTGTGCCCTTACCAAGGGTAGAAAGACAGATGTGTTCAATCTCTTGATCAACGATTATTCATCAACAACGTCCTTCCATATCATGCTCACCATGGCTATGTCCTTCTACAGACAAGTGCATACTGTCGTCCATAGAAGCCAATACTGCGCTTGACTGTTTGATTTGCTGCATAGGTGCATGCAATGGTCTGGACGGTTCACCTTCTTGTGGTACACTCTGAGCATGACAGCTTGTCAGTCTATGTCAAAGTGCCACAGAGCACGATGAGACACATGGCTCTCGCGTTCTCCTGCAGGCCCTCAAGATTGTGCATACAGTGTCAACCACGTGCATGGACTGCTGGTTTGCCTGACTGCGAACGTAATGATGAATTCATCAAGATGACTTCATCCAAGACGGGCAGTGGCTAAGAAAGGCCAAGTGGGAAGAGAGTGCCTTCAGATGATAGCAAGCATGCTTTAGGTCAACCTCCACAGCTTTGCTGTGAAGTTGAAGCTTGTACAGATGTGTTACTTGCTTATACGTTTTCTTGCAGCACATCCCGGCTGGTCGGCCAGAAGCAGTCTATACGACTAAGACTTGCAAGGCAGCAACATTCCTGTTCAGGAAGGCAGAAGCCAAAAGTAGGACTTGTCAGTGCATTGTCGTCGACATCCTCCAGGAAGGAGACTTGTTATCTGCACTTTCCGGCTGGCCATACCTTCTCCAAACTAATCGTCTCGGTCTAGCTTTCACAGCCCTTGTCCCCTTTTCGTGGATGCTTACATTCACAGCCAACGCCACCCAAGAGCTTCCAATTTTGAAGAGCTATAAGAAAAGGCGCGCGGTGGCATGAAATGAAAGGGAGGTAAATGTAAGCCAATATACTGTTCAGGCAAAAGCTAGTGCAGAAAGTGGGGCTAACATAAAGCCTATGCTGAGGGCGGCAAAGGTAACATTGTGAATGCAGGCTGAAGAGAGACGTCAGTACCCACAAGTAATTACTTACATTCCGACAGCCTGACTTGGGGAGCCAGAGCACCGACCCCTGAAATTGCCTGAAGGTCGGTGCAGCAGGTTATGTACATCAGTCAATGTGCTTGCCTTTGTACTTGGCCACACAGGCCCTCCATAACCTAATACACACGTTTTCTTCGTAAAGCCGCTTTCCAACCAGAGCTAGAGTCTATTTAGAACACGAATCTGGAGATCAGGCCCTCAACAGGCCCGCCCCACTCTGCCCAACCACCCTAACCTCGCCCTAGTCCCCTCGTCCCGGACCCTCCCGGCGACGCGGCGCGGCCGCTACCGCCGCCGCGGCCGCCGTTGTTGGCCGCCTTGCGACGGCAGCGAGCTGACAGCGTCTGTGCCGGCGGAGTGATGGCCGGGTTGTGGCTGCGGGCTCATTGCCTGGGGCCGGCTGCCTAGAATACTGGTCCACGTGCCGCTCGGCCACCATGGAGGACGCGTACGCCAAGCACACGAGCGAGGTGGCCGATCGCGCTGGACTGCAACTTCTGTGTCCTTGCTGAGAGTCAGCCGGAGCTTCTCCCAAAGCAATAGCCAAACGCTTTTGAGCCTGCCACATTGCCGTCTGCCTGTTATCTGCATGCTACTAGTCGTTGCGGTTGTGGTGAAAATGAAGAGTTCGGTGCGCTTCATCAGGTCGCCGCAGCGCTCGTGCGCTATGTATGTCCACTTGAGCTCAAGTGGACTGTGTCCAGTTCGACCTGATAGACGTGCTTATTCGCTCTTGCAGGTTCTTGAGTTCTTCAATGTGGAAGTTGCACAGGGCCTTTCAGATGAGCAGGTAAACCAACATACTTGCACAGTATGTCTGTGCACTGAAGGCACTGTACTGAGAGAACAGGCTGATCACTTGCAGAGCAATGCAGCAGGAGCTGCATCTGCATGCATCAGCATGGGCTGCATATGCATGCGATGTACTCAGGTCTCCGAGTCTATCGCATGAGGTGCACTGCATCAAAGTGTACCCATTCCTTCCTTATGCAGGTCGCTCGACTCAGAGGCATTCATGGAAAGAACGGTCAGCTCCTCACAGCTTCCAACTTACTCCTGGAACATCACCCTGGACAATCCCTTTGCTGCACTTATGTTGTGCACCTTCAATATTCTTCTGGCCAGAACCATCTCTGAATTCACATCATGCACATTATATTGGCTGGTCAGGGGCGTCTCTTAGCCTATAGAATACCTCCTTTGGTGACAAGTAGGACAGCTGAAGTTCATGAAATGCTTGTGCTCAGGCCTTGCTTATGGACTGAGGGGGAGGGATGTAGAAGGGTATCTGATCAGCAGAGGAGAAAATGATATGACTTAGTATTTGTTGCTACTTTTCTACCCCCTGTTTGACACTTGCTTACTGACACTCTGATCATGTTTCCTTCAACTTCAATTGGTCAGAAATGCCACCTGAAGAAGGTGATCTCAGTACTTGTGCTGCCTCTTGCAATGCTTGTGCCTTCCTGCATCCTAGACAACAAAGTACTGCGCAAATCAGCAAGCTTTGTCAGGTGGCTGGCAAGACAGCTAATAATCAAGGACAGGAAGGCTAATCAAGGCATCGGGTTGCAGATTGGCAATTAAGGCACTGCAGTATTGAATACATCTTGATTGCGACAAAGCCTGTATTGCTCCCTGTACAGGTGTTCCATTCTGGAGGCTCATTCTTAAGCAGTTTGATGACCTTCTTGTCAAGATTCTCATTGTGGCCGCCATTGTATCTTTCCTCCTTGCGTTTGTAAACGGGGAGGGATTCAGCTCCTTCTTAGAACCGTCTGTAAGCACTAAATTCTTGTCATCTTCATCACTTGTGGATCAGACTCTGCAATTAATCAAGACAGCAAGCATCACACATCCAGCAGGTGACCTCAGCTTCTTAAGCATTGTTCAGCTCATTGTACAGTAGAGCTGTGGCAGGTGATCCTGCTCATCTTGGTGGCGAATGCGGCAGTCGGTGTCATCACAGAGTCCAATGCTGAGAAGGCTATTGAGGTGAACTTAGAGAAGCATGTGTTACGCCTGACACCACTCTCCACATGCGTGCTTGGCATGGGCCGATTTTGCCCTCTGACCCAGCCTTTGCAAGAGAACTGCAGGAGCTGAAAGCCTACCAAGCAGATGTGGCGACTGTCATTCGACATGGCAAGCATTCTGGCCTCAATAAGCACAGAGTAGTTGCCTTCAGGGCAGCTTGTATTAAATTTCACGTAGTAGATCTTTATCTGGAATTGTTGCCGTGAACTGGACTAAGGATGTGACTGGTAGCTCTACCCAATCAGCAGCATTGGTGCATTGATTGATACTGTTGTTGCTGTTATATCACTGTTCCAGGACGACTGTCAATCTTGCCAGCTCATGAGCTCGTTCCAGGAGATATTGTGGAGATCGTTGGTATATATCATGCATCATTACATATAGCGCTCAGCATGCTGTACACTTGCAGCAGCCGCAGTGATAATCTGCTAACATGCTGCTGTCACAGCGGGTACTCAATCTGACCGACACTTTGTGCACATAGGTTTGACAGTATTGTCTGATTCAAGAACTGCTCTGTGCAACTGTGCTCTATTGCAGTGGGTTGCAAAATCCCGGCGGACCTTAGATTGGTGCAACTGCTGAGCAGCCAGCTTCGTGTCGACCAAGCCATACTGACTGGTATGTTGAGTTGTTAAAGGCTCATTGTGGCTTTGGCTGATTTGCCAAAACCTTTTTCACATCCAGAGTCCTAAATGACTACTAGGCAGATACTGCTGGTCACTAAAAGCATCCATACCTGTGAAGGCGAGAGTAACTCGGTGGGAAAGACTGTGGAGGCTAAAACTTCTCCCAATGCAGTATACCAAGACAAGACCAACACGCTCTTCTCAGTAAGTAACCCATCAATGACTTATGTTGAGCACCACTGTCTCAAGGTCCTGAGAAGGAGTGAACATCAGGGCAGAGGTCTTCATGAGGACAAGCTTTCGATTCCGAGTGGAGATGAGTCCTCTGAGTTGAACTTTCTCTTGCAGGGCACTGTAGTCACCGTTGGCAGAGGACGAGCAATTGTGATTGGGATTGGCAGCAAGACAGCTATTGGAAAAATAAGGGAAGCAATGTCTGTGTCAACAGAGGTAAGAGTTGCCTGACGTACTTCAAACCAAACAGTCTCAGACCTTGGACAAATGCCTTGAACAGCATCTGCCAGCTACAGACAACAATTGATCGACAAGTATTGTTATGCAGGAGATGACTCCATTGAAGAGGAAGCTCGATGAGTTTGGCACGTTCCTCTCCAAGGTAATTATTTATTATCTTCATGGCCTGACAGGTCCCTTGCACAGGCCGCAGACTTTCCACCCAGACTTATCTGCATGTCCTTTTATCAGCTACCTATCACCATGTGATGTTGATGAACGTGTATCACATTCTGACGATCTTGACGTCTCCAAGCAGGTCATTGCAGTCGTGTGTGTGTTGGTGTGGGTGGTCAATATTGGCCACTTCCGGGACCCTGCCCATGGTGGTCTCGTGCGAGGCGCTATATACTACTTCAAGGTTATAGTCAATGTTGATGTGCCAACTTAATTCCCTGACGTATCAGAGAGCAACTGTCATATGCAATGTATCGATGTCCTGATACCTCTTACATCTTGTGTAGTTGCTGTATGGTGCTGGTGACATATGATGTAACAATCTCTCAAGGATCACCTGCAGTGGGATTCAGTTTGGTCAGGCTGCTTCCTCATTGATGTTCTTCTGTAACTTTAATATGCAGATAGCTGTCGCATTGGCAGTGGCTGCTATCCCAGAGGGGCTTCCTGCAGTTGTCACCACGTAAGTGAAGGATGTATAGGGGTCTGAATAGAGTGCTCAATGCAAATCATCAGGTGTACTTGTATTCAATAACAGACCGCCAACTTGACAACCATGCTCTCACTTGTATCTTGACCGCAGCGTATGACTTTGTTGAGAAAAGCTCGCACAGCCTCTAGGGATTGTCATGTTTGGCTCATATCATTCTCCTGCCTAGTTGCCTAGCCCTAGGTACCAGGAAGATGGCCCGCCTCAATGCCATTGTCAGGACATTGCCATCCGTTGAAACCCTTGGTTGCACGACAGTGATATGTTCTGATAAGACAGGCACACTTACTACCAACATGATGTCGGTTTCCAAGGTGATTACGATAGTGCTCTGCACCAGCTTCAGTAGCAGTGGCCAGATTGTGATTGTGGCGTGGGGGATTGCTAGTCCTATCTTTCCTGATCTCTGTCTTTCTTAATTCCAAGTCAAGTACAAGCTCTGGTCACTTGGGGTGTCGTAGTCACCGTTTCTGGGCTGGCTGTATACAGCCACTGCCCCTTCAATGGTGCTTTACTCTGATCAATATAGAGAGCGATGCATTATGAACAAGGCTCTGGTGCAATGTCACTATCGTATCGTTACAGATGAGGTATGTCATCATGTGCTGGCATTGCACAAGTTTTGATCTGGTCTGAAGATAGTGAATGTGCGGCTCTTACGGGCAGGTCTGTGTAGTGGGTGTGACGGAGCCCCAAGCAGTTCTCGATGAGTACAACGTCACAGGGACCACATATGCACCCGATGGTGTCATTTTGAAGGCATCTACCAACCAGCTTCAGCAGCACCCAGCTGAACTTCCATCTCTGCTTCAAACTGCTATATGCTCAGCCCTCTGCAATGACGCAGTCGTTCAGTATAACACAGAGAGGAGTGTTTACGAAAAGCTCGGTGAATCCACAGAGGTTGCTCTCAGGGTGTTGGCTGAGAAGGTGATAAGCTTGCAGTGTGGCTTTGCTTCTGAGTTGTAGCAGATGTGTAGCAGATAGCACTGCAGCCCTTTCTGCATGTACCTGAAGTAAAGAGCCTCTGCTGAACCAAGATAGATATCAAAACCTGGTCTTCTGCGTTCATTGTTTTGAGAGAGTTAGGTGCTGACTAGATATCTCACAGGTACAAGCTTGCTGCTATATTGCTGCTATCTGCTCCATTATCCATCTCCCATCGGCCACCACCTTCGAATCCAGGGGAACAGCACTTGTCAAGCACTTTGCTGAATGAAATTTAGATGAGACGTTTGATTTGCTTGCCGATGACATGCAGGTTGGTCTTCCTGGCTTCGACTCCATGCCAACTGCTCTCACAAGCTTGAGCAGACCAGAACGTGCTTCCTATTGTAATCACCACTGGGAGCAGCAATACACAAAGGTTAGCAACTATTTGGGATTTTGTACTGTAGACAGTTCTACTGTTCACTGTCTGTTTAGTCAAGCCTGCTTATGCTTCTTCAGTTGAAGTTTATGTCCAATATACTTGACATTGCACGGTGAATAGCACTCTAGGTTCATACCATACCTAGCGCGGCTCGGCTACTGATGACAAGAGCATATGCCTGCTACTTGCTCATGCTCAGCTTTCCACCTGACATGGCAAGCCCAGGTTGCAACCTTAGAGTTCTCAAGAGACAGAAAGATGATGAGTGTACTCTGCACACGACAAGGGGAGAACATTGTTTTCACAAAAGGTGCACCTGAGAATGTACTGGCGGCCTGCTCAAACGTGATGTGCAACACTGATGGGTCGACTGTTCCCCTTACTCAAGAAGTAAAGTCAATGCTATATTCCAGACTCTACAGGTCCACTGCAATGTCCCCCATGAAGTTGTGACCAGAATGTTTTGGGTCACTATTGACTGTATCTCCTCAGAAGTCTTCAGTTGCTTAGTGCACTTGTTGGTGGCCATCCTTGGCCTCCATTTGATATTGATTGATGTATTGCTAGTACCTCTCTGATTGTTTCTGAGACCTGGTCCGTGTCATTTTTGATCTGTCATGCTATGAGACTCTGGGCTGGCAACCGTGTATTCTATGTGTGAATGTAGCAGCGATTCAAGATATGCATCATGTGGTGCCAGGTATGGCGAAAAGGAAATGCTGCGGTGCCTTGCTTTGGCCTTCAAGCAGATTCCTCAAGGGCAACAACATGTCTCCACTCAGGATGAGTCTGAGCTGACGCTTATTGGCCTGGTACGCGTTCACAATACTTCTGGAGTACCAGCTGCTGATCATCCAGAGCGATGACGCAAACCAATATGCATCTTGAGTCCATGGCATGCTTGTCAACTTAACAGTATTTCTACATTGGGTCATCAATGCTGATGGGCTCATCAAAGTGGCTCAGTTACATCAGTTGTCATGACCAATTCAGGTGGGAATGTTGGATCCTCCAAGAGAAGAAGTGAAAAGCGCCATTGAGACGTGCCGCTCCGCTGGCATTAGGGTTATTGTTGTGACTGGGGACAATAAGGTGTCGGGCAATGTCACCTGTTACCTTCTTATCCACCATAGTCATCCTTGTTCCAATGTAGGTCTGAAAGTATTATGAGAAGCAGTACAAGATGCCACTGTCCACCTTGAGTGTGTTCAATCTTGCCAAGCCCTGTCACAATTGCCAAGGATGTGCTATTTGCTAACCTCATCCTCTCTGCAAGACAACAGCCACTTGGTGAGAATGTGATCTATGTATACAATCAGTCTTGAGACCTTTCGAATTTCTAGATCAGGCAACAGATAAGAATCTAATGACCAACATCACTGGCCAGGCCACTGCAGAATCAGTATGCCGAAGGATTGGTGTATTTGAAGCCGATGAGGAACTCTCAAGAAGTAGCTACACAGCATCCGAGCTGTCTGAATTGCCTGCAACACAACAGGCTGTGGCCATCCGCAAGATCTCTTTGTTCTCGAGGTGAGCTTCTGCAGAACTCGTAATCCTTGGTATGAGTCATGGGCAGGCACTTTCTGGGTGACTAGGATTCCACGCTTGCACTCTTGCACAGTCTACTATCACTAGTGGCCCTGCAGAAGTCAGCAACAAGAAGCTGCCACTGTCTGTCAAGAAATTCAGATAGATGTACAGCTTGACCGCTGCTTCTGAGCTATCTGCCATATGTGTGTCCAAGGCGTATTCTTAAGAACCCTGCTCTGCGATGTTGACAATGGCTCCTGAACAGGGTCGAGCCTTCTCACAAGACCATGCTTGTGGATGCTCTGCGCCGTCAGAATGAAGTGGTGCGTGCAATGATAGTATCAGTGTGACAACATGCTTGCCTCCATAAGACAAGCTAGCTTGACAAAATTACATCAGACTCCCGTGATACCCTCAAACTATCCAGAAGCTACCAAAGTGCAGCATCAAACATGATTGCCAGATTCTTCTAATTCGATTGTCATTTACAGGTCGCCATGACCGGAGATGGTGTGAATGATGCACCAGCTCTCAAGAAGGCCGACATTGGCATCGCCATGGGCTCTGGAACAGCTGTTGCAAAGGTAAGTACCATGAAGTTTTTACCTTAACTGGCGGTAGCCCCATCAAGCTGACTGTCTTGGATGACAATGTCCACCGACAATGCTTCATGGAAGCTCAGGAGGAGCTTAGGAAATTTGCTGAAGCAGCAAGTCTCATTTGCTTCCACTATCAGGGGGCCTCCGACATGGTCTTGGCGGATGACAATTTCAGCACAATCGTTGCTGTAAGCATGATCAGATAAGACCCTCTTGCTTGTCAACAATAATGTACCATGACACTAGAGATTTCTTCACAGAGGAATTGAAGCTGTGGCAAGAGTAGCCGGCATTTCTGATGATGGCTTTCAAGTTGTGCACTTTGAGCAGGCTGTGGCAGAAGGAAGAGCTATATTTAACAACATGAAGCAGTTCATACGGTACATGGTCTCGTCAAACATTGGAGAGGTGGTCTGCATCTTCGTGGCGGCCGCCCTCGGCATGCCTGAGACACTCGTTCCAGTATGCGCCTCAATCCGAAATGCTGAGGCTGACCTCATCCATGTCTGACACTTACTACCTGCTGAAATGTTTCTCCTATCTCTTGTACCTAGGGATGATGATTTAGCTCCTGAACAAATGTAGCCTGGCTCTCTGAGTTGCAACGTGCTTGTGCCTGTTTGCAGGTCCAGCTTCTGTGGGTCAACCTTGTGACTGACGGCCTCCCTGCAACGGCCTTGGGCTTCAACAAGCAGGATCGGGATGTTATGCTTGTTCGCCCACGGAAGGTACGCGACCGTGCATTGTGTTGACTGCGTTAGCAGCGGACTTTTATCAAGTGCAGCCATTGTTACCTCAAATAGGCTACCAGTCTGGACCCTTGACTTGACCACCTTGACTTTGCTGCATCATTAATCATGTTGAAGAGATGATGCCGTGCAGTTAGACGAGGCTATTGTCAATGGTTGGCTCTTCTTCCGCTACGTAGTTGTGGGTGGTGAGCTACTGCCCCGTCTTTACCTGGAAATCACTGTCCAACTCCCCTTCTCCTTGATCCTTTCGCCATGGAAAGTCATCAATGACGTGCAAAGTGTCACCCTCTCTTTCTTCGACATGCCATTGACTTGCACAGTAGGACTCTCCTGAAAAGGGTTATCATGCAGATGTCTGTTGTGTCTGCAGTTTATGTAGGGCTAGTTACAGTTGGAGGCTTTGCCTGGTGGTACCTCTTCTACGAGAATGGACCCAAAATGACGTGGTTTGAGTTGGTAAGTTTACCTCACATTTTCATTTGCACACTGAGGTCGATACCAACGTGCATAAATGGATCAGGATGCAACTTCTGTCTGACTCTGCATCCACATATTACATATGCCCAATGCCAGCGATATCAAATCGCAGGCTGGCGCTCACTGAGCTTCTAGCGCTCATTGAGCTTCTAGCGCTTACTAAGTATGTACGTGTCCATGCTTTTGCACAGGGCCTGGCTCAGGATTTATGAAGGCTGCCTAAGATTTTGTAGCAGGTTGTAGACAGTTGTGAGATCTGTGGTGAGCAATGTGAAGCAGTACGCGGCATTCGATCTTGTTCGTTGCTGCTTGATGGCAGGTGGCTTTTGAAAGCTGCAAGGATGGGAGTGCTCCTTACCCGTGCAGCATCTTTGTGGACCGATCGCCGTCCACAATCTCCATGAGTGTGTTGGTGGTTGTGGAGATGTTCAATGCACTCAACAACCTTAGTGAAAACCAGAGCCTCTTGTAAGACTCCCATGGCGACACAGAATTTCAGGCAGCTGCCAACATAGCGGCTGCATGCAAGCTCATGCTGTTGGGAAGGAGCTAAAGGTTGTCAAAGGCTGCAGGGTATTGCCACCTTGGAGCAACCCGTGGCTGCTGGCTGCCATCACCGTCTCAATGCTTCTACATTTTTTGATTCTCTACGTGCCGCTACTCGCTCTCATGTTTTCTGTAAGTGCTCATTTTGACATCATACATGCCTTGTTAGCTTGTGCAAGCTACACTCTGAGAACCAATGTTTATCAGGTAATGTGGGCAGCCTTGTCCTTGTCAAGTGAAGTCCACCTGTCAGGCCAGATTGCGTTGCATCTATTTTTGTAGACTACAAAATTACTGCAAACATATGCTGTTATCACTTGCAGGTGAAGCCTCTGGGGTGGGCTGAATGGAGAGCTGTGTTACTGCTGTCATCCCCTGTGAGCCTTCCCTCAACACCTGACTCCTTCTCCATCTCCAAAAGCTTGTGGAATATAAAGTCTATGCTTTATATGTCCAGCTTAAATTTCCTGAAGTACAGGAACATGCCTCCCTCCTACTACGAGCATGCTGTTGAAAGGGCTGTTGAAACCGGCTCCCTTGCAGCACCCATCCCTGTGCTGCTTCAAGCAACTCACTAGTGAATCTTAGCTGACCTTACTCCGCCCTTGACTGAAGCTCAATGGTGCAAGGCTTGTCCCTTGGCTGACGACTGGGCTTGCATGGTGGTGAAATCAGGTCATTCTGGTGGATGAAGTCCTGAAATTTTTCTCCCGGAGGATGCGAGGTACATTGATGCTCTTGGAAAGGGATCATCGTCGTTTGACAGCTCCCCAATATGTTGCAACAGTTGTGCTGGCTTTTGCCCCATGCGTTCTTTTGTGCGAGATCGAGGTGAGGATACTGAGAGAAACCACTTCCTTGGCGCAGGCCGGAGCTTCCACTTGAGCTTCCCTTATCGCACGGAACTGCTTCCCAAGCGGCAGCAACACAGTAGCTAGGAGCTCTTGCAATCACCAACTATTCCTTCATTCATTGTAGGTAGCTGCTAGACACGTGCAACTATCAAGAAGGGCTGCAGACAAGTATACATGCCTGCGTGCCGATTTGCACATGTCAGTGCGCAGGTCGTCCTCTAGCTCAGTGCAATGGGTGGTTCTCATTCATATGCCGTGCAGAATCACGTCAAATCGGCAGAATGCCAAGCTGGGGCTGCAGATCAACCAATGCTCTCGCTGTTGATAGTGCAGAATGTGAGCAAGACAGCCCTCCTCGTGATTCACATTCAGGCCTGGGCTTGCAGCGAGCGGGCTGCCATGGACATGGTCGGGGTCTGCCAAGCGCCCTGCTATGATGCTGGCAGCTGCCCGTGCTGCTGCGCCGCTGCTTGCACCTGAGGGGTCGGCGGCAGCCGGGATCCTGGCAATGGTGACTGCAGTGGACAAGCGTAGCGTGCCGCTCCGGGGCAAAGCGGAGCCGGCTGCATCACCAGGGGCTGTTCTTGGAGCAGCCCACTTGGCCTTTTCTGTGAGTCGTACGTCAAGGGTGGTGCGTATGGGGCGCCAGCGCGTAAGTCCTACAATGCTGCTGCCATATTTGCCAGCAGTGCTGCGCAAATACTGGCGTAAGTCAGATAACGGCCTTTGTGGCCTTCAGTAGTCCTCAGAAGAATTGACGCTCGGGAATTGTGCATTGGTTGGACTTGGCTACGGTGATAAGGGCGCATTCGCAGTTGCTTGTTGAGGTGGACAAGTTCTGAGGGGTAGTCATGATGAGAAAGGCCTTCTTGGTCATCATAAGAGGCAGTGGCTGCGAGGGAGATCAGAAAACTGAAGAATGCGGCAGCTGGTAATAAAAGAGCGGCTGTAAGAGGCCAGCCAGATGCATACAGGTGTTCAACTAACAGAATCTGGTCCAGAGCATCCTGTGAGAAAGCCATCCTACAGCTTCACTATTGAGTAGAGGTCGGAGTAGAGTAGGATCGAAGACACATGCTTGGCTTGCTCGTGATGGGTTGCTTGTATGCCCTCTTCACAGCCAGTAATACAAGATCGCACCAAGCGATCAACTTGAGGTTGAGAATTTGACATGGTAAACGTGACGAGCAACCTTGACTCTACTTATTGATGAGTTCTCCTGTAGCGTACTTTCGTTGACACGAAGATACTGAGAGAAGGAAAGGGCTGCAGAGGGGCAGTTCTGAAGTGATGCAAGCAGGCTACGCACGTAGTGCTAGCATCAAGGATGTTCGCTCGCTGATCTCAACGAAATCGTTCAGTACATCATGTACATGTGTTGTAAACAGCCTCAAGCCGGATCATCAAGGCCACCTGACTGCCAAAGACATCCAGATTGTTGCACACCAATAAGGGCACTGTGAGTGTAAGGTTAAGTGTTGGGCACCCATCCAAATCAGCGGAATTGTTGAGCAAAGTAAGCTTGCTTCTGTCACAAAGGGGCTTTTGGGACAGATCCAAGGGTAGTAACTACTTCGTGATCCCATTGGATCAGATAACAATCTCAGATAACAATCATGTTGTGAAGATGCACAACTGAGTCGCCCATCACATACTTATATATTGCAAACCCTAGTAGATAGCATATGGTAAAGCTTGAACAGGATTAACAAGCCCAAGACCTGGGGCAATATACACATCAAATGATGAGTGTGAATAATGAAAAGGGCAATCAAGGTTGGTGCAACTATAAGATGAAGAAACTTCTTCATCTTATACATATATCTTCTTGGTCAAAAAGACATATATTCATGCCTCTGCTCTCGCTAACATGCCACTTGATCCTATCTTGAGGCCAAAGCAGCACTGACAGGGAGAGAGGTCGATGTGAAGGCAGGTGAGAAGCACGCACTGCCAAGTTAGCTGCTTGTGCTGTCACTGCCTTTCAAAAGCAGCGCAAATCAGTTCCACCAGACTTCTAGCTCTGTGCTGCCCATTGCTCATTCAACTCCACCACGTCAGTCAGACCAGAGTCACAGTATGGTGAAAGAGCCGTAACAAAAATGCTGTCCAATGTGATGGCAAACCATTGGAAAGTACAGTGCTCCTTCAGCACTATGCATTCCTTGCGATCTGAGTACTTGTCTGAGTGTGACGCAGTGCCACTTACAGCAATTCTCATGTATGAGTTTGCTTGCTGCTGTGCCCATGCTGAGGAATCAGATCAAGAGGGCCGGCCAAACAGCTTGGTAAGAAGATCTGTTGACAATAGATTCAGCCCACCAACAGAAATCTCCTGATAGGGGAGATTATCAGGCGATATCAGGAGATATCATATCAGGAATGTATTCAAGTGGCGATTCAGTAAAGCGAGCTTTCCTCCACCTCTTGAAGTATCAGCACCAAGCCTGTGAGCTCAGCAAATCAAGCCAGATCACACTTGCATCTGCTGAATAGAAATGTTCAAAGGAATGCCAATCCGGCCTGCACTTCCTAGGCTCTGCGGTAGGTGATCCAGGATGTCCCCGAGCTGTTCGGCAGAGTGCCTGCCTGATGAATGTTGCCTGCCATAAAGAATAATTACAGTCAAATCAGGCCACAAGTGACAAAGCGAAGGGCCGCAGCATCAATGGAGCAGCATGATGAATAATGCTGCGAGGAAGTCACAATGACCTTGCTCTGGGACAGAAGATGAAGCCGTGGCCTGCAGAAATCTCGGCTTCACAGATAGGTTGCGGTGCCTTGCGGCTGTGCCTGAAATTGTAGCTGACAGGCACTTTGAGCCTCTTCAACCCCTAATCCGCTTGCAGCCATTGTCATCTTTTCATGCTTGATAAGACTTGCTCCGCTATTCGGCTTGCAAGCTCTGCAAGTGACTCGACAGGTCAAATAGTGGTGGTTGTCTGTCGCCTATTGAGTGCTGCTGTTAGAAGGGGTTGCCTTCCGATCAGCATTGAGCCCTTGAAGTGCTGCCAGGACACCCAAAACATCCAGCATGGCAGGCCGACGGGACGCGTCCACTAGTATGCAGAACTGGGCGAGCGTGGCCACCTTCCCAGCTTGCTGTGCATCAAATTCTCCTTTCAGCCGGGGATCCATGAAGTCATGTATACGGGACTTGTCTTTGAGGGCATAAGCAGCCCATTTGACAAGGTTCTCGCGCAGAGGAGGAAGATCTGGCTCAGAGCACCTTCTGCCACTTAGGAGCTCAAGGATGACTACTCCAAAGCTGTAGACGTCGCTCTTTGCCGTAAGGTGGCCTGCATCAACACCAGAGAAGTACTTTTTTTGCGTCAACCCCCACGCACTCCATTCATGTGACGCATAGTTCCGGCCTTCTGATCAGGCAACATATTTTGATGAAAACCTTCTCTCTCAACTCCTCTTAGAAGGACCTTGACTGTCAAGCTAGTGCAGGATTCGTCTCAGAAGAAGCAAAATGCAACCGCTCACACTCTGCTATGAAGGCGTCATCAAACTTTACAGAGCTCGTGGCACAGCAACACGTGGCTATGAAGGTGTGGGCTTAGTCAGGCGCTCTACATCAAATACCAGAACCTCCTGAAATTCCTCACGACGTAGTACCTTGCTTCTTACGATTTCGCTGCAAATGACACACCCTTACCAGTGCGAATGTACTCAGGAGCTACGTAGCCATGGGTCCCAACTACTCTTGTCGTGACATGTGTTTCCTCGCCAGCTGGGCCATCCTTGGCCAAGCCAAAGTCGGCGAGCCTAGCTGACCAATCCTGAATGCAAGATGTTTTCCTTTCGTCAGAAGCCAACCAGCTAGAAGCTCCTTGCCTAGTTGACTACCTGTCGCTAGCCAAACTCATCAGCACCTGCCGTGAAGGCGAGAAAGTCGTTGGCAGCGTGGCATGCTGGTAGCATACTCTTGCCAGACTTGCTCGTCAACATCACACGATGGATACTCATCCCCATCACCTCGTCAATGAGCACATTGGAGGACTTGAAGTCCCTGTAGATGACTTGACTGCTGGCTCCCGAGTGCAAGAAGGCCATCCCCGACGCAGCATCCAAAAGGATACGGAGACGCAATGACCACGGCAGCACCTCGACTTCCCCTGCAGCCATATGGTGTATCACGTGCATAGTTGTCCTCAATGCTTTACCAGATAACGACAATCTCAGGAACATCCAAACCAGGATTTGACAGCTTCCAGGTGCTTCAAGCACATGTGCGCATCAATACATGTGGAAGTTGCACGAATCAGCAATACTTACGATTGAAAATTATTTGCTCCAGACTACCTCGCGGCATGAATTTGTACACCAGGCACCGCTTGCTTTTCTGAGCACAATAACCAATCAGTTGCACAAGGTTGGGATGCCTCAATGCTCCCAGAAAATTAACTTCTGCCTGCAACAGAGGACACGTGGTCAACAGCAGGAACCAATATGACTAGCTCACACAAGTAAAGCATGCATCTGAAGGAGAAGACTGGAGGCAACTTCCTTCAAGTCGGGCACAGCAAGCAGCCTCTGGGGCATCCTTTGAAAAGTAGTGGCGCTTGCAAAGCATAATCAAACATTGCATTGCCCATCGCACGCCTGAGCAAGTAGCAATAACCCCTGAACTGCACCAAACGATGGAGATTGGCCAACAAAGGCAGCATCGTGACCTACACCTGCTTCATTTTAGGCATCAATCTCACCATGAATTCTTTGTGGCCCTGCTGGGACTCCGCATTCAGGCTCTTGATAGCCACTGCCTCACTGACACCTGGCAAGTCTGAGTCAACGTGCAAAGCTGCCTTGTATACTGAGCCAAAGCCACCTTCTCCGAGCTTGTATTCATCCGCGAAAAAGTTGGTTGCCATAGCCAGCTCCTGGTAGGTGTAGACCATCAAGTGACTGGACTCGTGGCTTGGAAGATCAAATGAGCTATTGAAGCCACGCGACTGCGTCGGCGTGAGCGCCTCACCTTGGTAGGAAGATGCAACTGAGGTGGATCATGGCAAGTCGGGGGCATTATGACCTATCTAAGTCAGTACGACATAATCTGATCGACAGAAGCTGATGCAGACGCAGGTACCTATATCCAAACATGATCGAACCAATATCCTGAGCTGAGCTTGTCCACAGAAACTGCAAGTGTTCCTTAAGCACTTGCACTCTCTGCAGTCAGTATGCACTTACTGCATCACCAGCCTTTCAGGCCAACATGCATGATCACTTAACAGCGATAATTCGACAAGTAATATCCACGGAGTAGGCCAGAATCATGCTCGGTTGCCATGAAGGGTGTGCTCTATAGATGCCAACTACTGTTCAGAACAACTGAGTGCAGGGGACCCGACATACCTGGCGAGGAACGTGGACTCAGCTGCAAGGTCAACTCGGCGGTTTCGACCGCCAGGGAGGGCTTGGGAGCCGCAGTTCTGCTGGTGTCAGACTGACTGGACGGCAGGTCGTGCGGCCAGTCCGACCCCTGGGGGCCAGACAGGCAGCCGCCCATGCAGCGCCGGCGCCGAGGGCGGGCCCGTCCGTCTTGCTCTCCCGCTGTTGCTCAGGTCTTGCCGCGGCGGCAGCGCGTTCTGCGCCTCCGTCGGCCGAGGTCCGACATCAGAACCTCACGAAGCCGTCCTACTGCATGGAAGCAGAAGCGGCGGAACAGGCGTACGACGCCACAGCCGGATAGCAGAGCCAGCGGCCGCACGGCGGAGAGCACGTCCGGGGCGAGAGCTGCCGCGAAAGCCGCCGCGAGGGCCGGCGCGGGCGGCGCGGCGCGCGCAGGCTCGGCGGCGGCCGGGCGCCATGGCCAGCTTGTTGGGGCTCGCCGGGGTTTCGCCGCCCCGGTGCTTCAGGCGAGCCGCTCCGAAGAAGAAGCTCGCCCGATTTAAGAAGGTGGCTGGGAAAGAAGAAGTGGCTTTCCCAATGGGGGGCTAAGGGAAATTTCGTGTAGTTGAAACAAACGAAGGCCAAATGGACAAAGGCAAGCACATCTTAAGACCTACATAACCTACAGTAGATTGACCCGCTCAGTAACCACGGGTCAAAACATAAAGGTCTCTAAGCGATGCTGAATACTATATGGCAGATACGAAGCCCTTCTGCCACCAACTAGAGCTCGCTCAGCTTTTCTGGTGCAAAGCATTAGCCTGAGCACGCTGCAAATAGGCCGAAAGAAGTCGTCGCACGGCAAGGTGGAGTACAACAATGCGGGTGCGGCGAGCGCAGCCCGCCGGACGCGGCGTCACTGGCGGCTCATATGCTCCGATGCGCACGGGCAGGGGAGCGGACCGGCACACACGACCTGCTCCGGAACGCGATGTTCGGCATATTTGTCGAAGCCGGTTACACTGTGGCGCTGGAGAACTCCAGCATCATGCCTCTGACTGCTGGGGCGGACGGCCGCCTCCACACCCGGCGCGCCGATCTCGTCACTAGCGCGCTCGGCGGGGGGCCTCGGCTTATTGCCGACGTCGTCACAACGGACTCCTTGGATTCCAGGAGCGCTACACGCTCGGCGGAGGAGGCGGGCTACGCCGTCCGCCAAGCGGCCGACGCAAAGGAGCGCAAGTACTCGGATCGAGTTTATCCATTGTCCATTCTTTTTTGGGCTGGCTTTGCCAGCTCCTCTTCTCTATGGGCACGCATTCTTATCCCACTCGCCGTCGACGTACACGGCGCCTTTGGCGCCAAGTGGCTTGACCTACTTCACCGCCTTGCGCGGCGAGCAGCGGCCCGCCGCCACGGGCAGCAGGGCGAGCAGCCTGGCTTCCATGTCGCCGGGTCCCTCGCCCACGTTTTTCCGGATGCGCCTGGCCGTCTCTTTGCGGCGGTCCCTAGCTTTTGCGGTCCACTTGCGCGCAGGCCGCGCTCTGGCGGCGGCCTCCGGCTTCCGTCAGGGCGACGTCTTTCCGCCTGCTAGCTACTCAGATTTGCATCTACTGACGAGAGGTTACTGAGAGTTCGCTTACTGCTGTCTCAGTCCTTAGCTTTCCGCCTCCTTCAGACCTTGTCCATTCTTTTGGGCTGGCCTCTCCCAGCCACCAGTTAATCTGGCCGCGCTTGCTGAGAAGCCAGCCCGAAAAAAAATGACAAGGTGACAAGGCTGGGAAAGGCCAAGAAGTTTGGTCAAGGTTCCAAAGAGGATAGGGGCTGGAAAAAGCCAGCCCAGAAAAGAATGAACAAAGGACGAGAAGGGGCCAGGGGAAGTACGAAGAACAACAAGCACAGAAAGGCAAGCGCGGCCAGATTAACTGGTGGCTGGGAGAGGCCAGCCCAAAAGAATGGACAAGGGCTGAAGGAGTCGGAGTGCTAAGGACTGAGACAGCAGTAAGCGAACTCTCAGTAACCTCTCGTCAGTAGATGCAAATCTGAGTAGCTAGCACAGGCGGAAAGACGTCGCCCTGACGGAAGCCGGAGAAACGAAGCAGCTACGAAGCTCTCAGTAACCCCTGCTAAGCAGCCTCAGGTCAGAGAGACTGGGTTCCTGGAAGCGGGTCCCCTGGCCAGAGCCAGAGGCAGCAGTTAGGGCTCTGCCTGCACGCAGGTGCAGCGCGCGGGCCATAGACCACTGCAGCGAGACGGCCAAGCGCATGCGTTACACCTGCGCTAGCGACCCTGCTGCATGGGAGTCCACCGGCTCCCCAAGGAAGCGGCGGACAATGGCGTGACGTGAGAGCTGGTTGAGCAGCTCGAGCCACCGAGCGCCCAGCGCCCCGTGCATATCGATAGCGAGCGGGAAGAACCCGTCTTCCCGCGGGTGATCTGCGTATTTTAGCTCCTTGGCCCGAGCGGCGCAGGCAACCGCATACCCAGCCTTGGTGGCACACTGGGTTGGGTGTGAGCGGTCATAGGAGTCAGTGGTCACCACGTCCAGGAGAAGACGTGGCCCGCCTGCTGGTGGGGTGGCCACAAGGTCCACGCGACGAGCGTCCAAAGAGCCGAAACGCGCCTAAACTACACAGCTATGCACGAGCTAGCTGTTATGATTTGCATCTACTGACTAGAGGTTATTAAGAGTCCCCTTGCCTCTCTCCTTACTGCCGTCTTAGCACTTAGTACCTTGATTTCTGCCCCATCCGGCTCTTTCAGACTTTGTCCATTCCTTTGGGCTGGCCTCTCACAGCCACCAGTCAATCCGGCCGCGCTTTCTTCTTTAAGCACGAGACTACAGAGCAGAGCTTAGGAACCCCTGGTTAACAGAGCATGTCGGAGTAACTTGCAGCGGAAAAGAGGCACTCCGACGAGACCCAGAAGCAACAGCCAGTGCGCGGCCCGCCCGCAAGTGCACGTCGTGCCCCGAGCACCAGGCAGGTGCTCGGGGCCTGCAGCAGGGCCCTCCCCCATGCACCCTCCGCCATGCAGAAAATGGAGTGTGTATTGAGGGATGGAGGGCCTGAGTGGCCAAGTACAAAGATCTAGAAATAGATCAGAAGTGAGCCCTTCAGAGAGTCCGCTGGCTCGCCTGTCCCGAGCTGCTTACCTGGGGTGCTGGGCCCAAGTGGCCTCCACCACCTCCAGTCGCTTCAGCCTGAGGGGCAGGCTGTTTTTAGCACCCGCCATACCAGGAGTTGCTACAGGGAACCTGCCTTTTCAGCTTTCTCTAGACACCGCACTATGTGACCTCTTGCGCTGCTTACCTTCACTTGCAAAGGGTCATGCAGATTTTGCGGCATGGCACGCTGTTCCAACAGGAAAGCACAGGCCTATTACACACATCCGGCGGACGAGCAGGCCGTCTCTGAGCTGAAGGGACTGCTCAAGGACGATGGACGTGGTCTCACCCGGATCCTGTCCAACAGCTCCCGGGCGCGTCCGAGTGGTTGAACGCTCTGCTGATATACGAGCCCTTCTTCTCTCGGATAACCTGTTTCGTACAGCGTTGCATTAACACCTCGGCCTCCCCCCCTTTTGCTTGGCTTGCATCCGCCAGTGCGAGTGTGGTCATAATGCCGATGATAAGCTCGCTCTAGCTGCGCACATGCTGAGGTGTGTTGAGAGGGGTGAGCGCATTGCCTCCCACGACCTACTCAGAGATGATATGGTTGGAAATGTGCGCGAGGTGGGTTATCATCCAGCGATAGAGGTGTCCGGCATCATGCCGATCTCCACAAGGCGAGGCGTCTGCGGCGTCTGGACGTGGTCGCCACCCCCCGGGAGCGGCGGGCCTCAACTGCTCCTGGACGTTGTCTTAATTGACGCATACAAAGCTGGAACCGCCACCTTGAATGTGCCTGGCTGGGCAACGTCCAGCGAGGAGAGCAAAAAGGAGAGGCATTACAAGGTTCACCCCCGTGGAGACCACTTCTATCCGTGCGCTATGGTTATCTATAGTGGCTACGGTATGAAATGGTCCTTTCTCATCCAACATCTGGCCCGACTGATTGACGCGCGTCGTCGCAGTTGGGGGGGCAGCTTGAGGCACACTAACATTCCGCAGGCATTCGTTGCATTTTACAGAATGTGGCTCTCGCTTACTTTGCAGCGCTCACAAGCTCTGGCTATTCATCAGCGTGCTGGGCGCGCTCTAAGTCAGGCCACCGGCTTCCGTGGCGGCGCTCCGGCTCCCCAAATTAGCTTGTCGGTTCTGTATGTTCTCACCCGCGGTTATTAAAGTCACACTGTGACCTCAGCCACCTTAGCATAGAGCTTCGCTCTCTGTAGCCCCCACTTTTTGCACTAGGCTTTGCCTGAACAATGTATTGGTGAATTGACCTCTTGTCATTTCATGCGCAGTGCGCGCCTTTTCTGTCTCGAGACCTTCCTTGACCGTCCGTCTGGGTCAGCAAATCTACGGCCACTGGACTCGATTAGCTTGTCGGTTCTGTATGTTCTCACCCGTGGTTATTAAAGTCACACTGTGACCTTAGCCACCTTAGCATAGAGCTTCGATCTCTGTAGCCCCCACTTTTTGCACTAGGCTTTGCCTGAACAATGTATTGGTGAATTGACCTCTTGTCATTCCATGCGCAGTGCGCGCCTTTTCTGTCTCGAGACCTTCCTTGACCGTCCGTCTGGGTCAGCAAATCTACGGCCACTGGAGTCCACTGGAGCGTGGACTCTCACATGACGGCAAGCTTGTCGTCAACCTGGTGCCTTACATCAACTTCACCGACTTCACCCTCAGGGAATTTGCGTGTATTTGAAACAAACAAAGGCCAAATGGCCAAGTACAAGGGGAAACACATCTGAAAACGTCCGTCACCTACAGCAGATTGACCCGCTCAGTAACCACGGTTCAATATATAAAGGTCGCTAGTGGATGCCTGAATACTAGATGGCAGATCGGAAGCCCTTCTGCCACCAACTAGAGCTCGCCCAGCTTTATGGTGCAAAGCATTTGCCTGAGCACGGTGCAAACAGGCGGAAACTTGTTGTCCCAAGAACGACAGATATGCAGCTGGCAAGCCCATCTCAGCCGGAAACACATCTGCACGGCGTGCATAACCTGGATTGGCAATATTCTGAAGGAGAGTGTGGAAACGATGACCTAAACAGCAAATGATGTCGACTGCAGCTGGCAGGAGCTGATCGCATTGGGGGTCAGCTCAAGGTCATTGGGGGTCAGCTCAGTGGAGCTGCCGCGGGTCGGCAGACCATCGATGCTGCGCTTGCAGATGCTATTGTAACGGATCGAGCTGACCGATGATTAGTAGCTAGCGGTTAGCGGATGATATGATAGTGAGTTATATTGCCGGAAATTGGTCGACACCGGCATCCTGTGACACCTCTTGCCCGTTACACTGGTGGAGAACCGGGGTAAGATCTAAGAGTGCAGGTCGCGGGATCGGTTCCTCTAGGTGAGCTAGATGGGAGAAAACCGGAGGGGCAGGGTGGGGCTCGGCCGGGCGAAGCGGCCCCAACAACGCCGGTGACGGTGACGGAACCCCGTCCTGATGGGGCGAGCGGCCCCGAGGAGCTGAGGTACTGGAGAGGCGATGTCCACTAGACGGAGGATTTGAGGATCCTGCAGGGGAAAGACCCAACTAGACTGAGGAGTTGAGGATCCTGGTGGGGGGAAACACCCCTGGAGACGGCGTTTGAGGATCCTGCAGGTGGATTGACCCCTGGAGACGGCAGAGACTCGACGGAGTGCTGTGACCCCGGGCGACGGGGGGCGAGGCGCTGGGGCTCCTGAGGGGCGAAATTCTCCTGGAGGTCGGAGACGCGAGACGCGACGGAGGCGCGAGGCGCGAGACGCGACGGAGGCGCGAGACGCGAAGACGCGTCTCCGGAGGACGACTACCGGCTATGGGGGGAGTAGTGTAACGGATCGGGCTATCCGTGGTCAACTGCCAGCCGTTAGCGGATGATGTAATAGACAATGACCACAAAAACCGGGAACTGGATGGGTGTGGCACTCTGCGGGGTACCCTGTCCGCCGTGGTCCTCTGACCCGTTCCACTGTTCATAGCAACCTTGACGATTACTGTCATTCTTTGCTCCAATGTCTGCCCAGTCGGTACACGCTCCTCCCTTGCATGAGCAACTTGCATGAGCCGCGGTGGTTTGGGCTGTCGCCCGCTTGCTCAGCGCCTGCCGGGCGGCGTACCTGCGCAGCTGGGCACAGGTTGCGGCTCCGTGTCCCAGCGGTTCATCTGTGGCACGGTGGTCGCATGCTGGAGCAGGCGGCTGCTGACGTGGAGGCCGGCTCTCTGCCCTTCCAACTTCCGTGGTTACTGAGCAGGTCAATCTGTTGTGGGTGATGCAAGTCATTAGATGTGCTTGCCTTTGTACTTGTCTATTCTGGCATTCGTCAGTTTCAAATGCACGGAAATACTTGCAGGCGGCTCTTTGCTCGGCCTGCGATGTGCTGCTTGCGGACCACCCCGCGGCCCTGGTGCAGCGGGCAGTCCCGCTCGCGCACCTCCCGCATACGGCCGACCTCCGGGCCCAAGCTCGCTTCATGGCGGAGGTGGATAGGCCTCCTTCAACGCGTTCCCTCCTACGTGACGCCATGTATGGCATCGTCAAGGAGGCGGGATATCAAGTGGCGTTGGAGAGCACCGTGGTGATGCCCGTCCACCTCCGCAACGGGGTCCCTCGGACGCGGCGTGTCGATCTGGTCGGCGTCCCCCTGGGAGGTGGCAAGCGGCTTCTCATGGACGTCGTCCTAACCGACAGCTTCCGGACGAAGGGCCCCGTAACTTCTGAGACCGGCTATGCCGTGAAGGTGGCCGAACAGAAGAAGTTGCACAAGTACAAGGACCACCCGGCGGGTGATACTTTTACCCCCTGGCCATGGACATCCATAGGTGTTACGTGGGTCGGTGGTCCTCGTTACTTTCGCTGCTGACATCTCAAGCTGACCAGCGGCGCCGGGAACAGGGTGCAGCCCTTCCCGGTGGCTCGGTGCCTTTGGGTCTTGTGTCCTGCTACCGTATGCGTTTGTCTATGTCGCTACAGCGTTCCCAAGAGCTTGCTTTGCATCGCCGCGCTGGTCGTGCCCTTGCAGCAGCCTCTGGCTTGCGCAGCGGGGTTGCTCTTCCTCCCCTCAGCTCATCTGACTTCCTACTGCTGACACGGGGTTACTAAGAGCGCCCTGGCTGTCTAGCCTGTGGCTCCGTCATGAACACCTGTATGCATCTGGCTGGCTTTCACAGCCGCTCTTTTAATATCAGCAGCCGCTTTCTTTCAACGCGGCTGTGGAGCTCCTGCCTACAGCCAATCTCCGCGGACGCGCGCGGCTGTTGTCTGCATCTTTCCCAGAGGCTGCAGCATGGTTGATGGTCCTGCCCACCTACGCGGCGCTCAGGATGCCGGATGGGTCTTTCCAACGGCTGTCCACCTCCTCCTCGGCCTCCATCCACCCTGCCTCAGTGGTGTGGTGCAGTGCGAGTGTGGCAGCGTTGGCGGCACACATGCCCTGATGCGCACGGGGAGGGGAGCGGCCCAGCACGCACGACCTCCTCCGGAACGTCCATGTATGGCATGTTCCTGGAGGCAGGCTACGCTGTTGACATGGCGAGAGACTCCAGCATCATGCCCCTGAAAGCTGGGGCGGATGGCCGTCTCCACGCGCGTCGTGCCGATCTCGTCGCCAGCGAGCTGGGCGGGGGCCCCCGAATCTTTGCAGATGTTGTCACCACCGACTGCTCTGTCACAAGGACTTCCAAACAACCGGCGGAGGAGGCAGTCCGCCGGCAGGCGCCAAGGAGAGGAAGTCCGCAGACCACACTGCTGGCGACGACTTTGTCGCGCTTGCAGTCGACGTCCACGGGGCATTTGAGACTCGCTGGCTCGACCTACTCCAGCGGCTTGCGCGGCGTGATGTGACCCGCCG
Source organism: Spirogloea muscicola (assembly GCA_009602725.1). Lineage (NCBI taxonomy): Eukaryota > Viridiplantae > Streptophyta > Zygnematophyceae > Spirogloeales > Spirogloeaceae > Spirogloea > Spirogloea muscicola. Next base: position 469,926 of record WELB01000026.1, read on the forward strand.
CCAAGGTAGCAGAGCGAGCTGCCCGGCTTCAATGCCGTCGAATCGCTTGCTCAAGTGTAGAGGATACGACTCGCCACATCCCTGCAGCGGCCCTTGGCATGTGCCGTGCACTTGAGGGCAGGCCGCGCCTTGGCTGCTGCTTCCAGGTTCCGACAGGGCGACGTTTTACCGCCCTTTGGTGATTCTGATCTGCACTTGCTGACCAGAGGCAATTGAGCGCCCACTCGCAGGGGTCATGGAGAATGCTTTTGTGCTTTTTGCGCCTCCTGGCCCTTTCAGACCTTGTACATTCTTTTGGGCTGGCCTCTCACAGCCATTGCCTTCATTGGACGAGCTGTTCCTTGCCCCTGGAGTATTCACTGCTATGTCACCATCGCACCCAATCTTGATGCCTTCACGATCTTCCTTGCTTGCCGTTAGCGCGGGCTTGACGATCCGCTTGCATTCGCTACAAAGGTGTCAGAGGAGACCAGCCCTCGCCAGCGCTCACACGACGTGACTCGCCATGGTAGGCAAGGAGGTGCCCAATGGAAGCGGGTGTCTGGTGCGTTGCAACCACCCCTGCGAGCGAGCGGCCGTGACACCGCTCACGACGATGCCGTGGTGGAAGAGCTTTTCTGACTTCATCATGGGTGAGTCATTGGCATCTTGAGGCTGGCAACTGCTGAGTGCCGACCCGGGTCCGGAAGGACCATTGCCGCCAGCAGTGGCGACAATTTGGGGTTGTCAGAGGTCCGGAGGGAAATCACTGCCAACTATGGCGGCGTGGGTTGGTCGGGTGCTGTCGTCAGGTGCCGTGGTTGCCACTGGCACCCAAACAGCAGCTACTGCCGGGGTCAACCATTCACGCGCATAGCACCTGCTGTTGGTGGGCTGTCTGCTTGTAAGCATGGAGTCGAAACGGGCGGCGCTTAGGAGGTGAATGGTGGACTGTGTGCTCAAGGCCGAATTCGTGTCGCTCTTCCTGGATGCTTTGTTTCCTCAAAAGTATCTGCTCATGCGAAGGCGATGGCCTGACATTTGTCTGGATTGGCGGGCTCCAAGTGGTGCCCCACAGAAGCCCTGCAACCGATGATACTGCAGGGTGATAAGTCAATGGTTGAGAAGTAGAGTGATCATCCAGCCTCCTTCCCACCGTGCATGAAGTCACACATCGCTGGTGCCCATTCCATGCTGTTGACAGAGGACCCATTGGTAGGTCAGCAGGCGCCGACTGACGAGGTGGATTGCTAGTGGTAGACCGTTGATAGTCGTCAACGGGTCATGAAACACTGTCCACAGGACCCTGTCGGTGCCAATTATTTTACAGAGGCCGGTAGGGCGTGGATGCGGATGACCCGCAGCTCGTCGGCTACAGAGGGGGAATCCAAGAGGGAAGGGTGGTGACTTTTTCCTCCACCCTTGGACTCCTGCACCTTGCCCCTGCAAAGTTCATAACTTTGTTACTGTTGCAGCCCCATTTTAATGCCTTCCCAACCTTTCCTTGCTCACTTGGTAGTCCAGGCTTGGCATTTTGCTCGCATTCAGTTCACCGATAGTGATCGTTGGTTGACAATGACGTGGACATCAAACTGCTCACGTAAGCGCGTTGGTAATAGACACAAAGTGGCCGGTGACTTGCCCATTCACTGGTCATGGGAAGGTCGTAAACGGACGTACCATTGTTTGGTTGGAGGTGGGAGAACGACACGGTAGACTACAGGTTGGGTGGACCGTTGGTAGTCCCGATGACAATAGTGGGCGGGTCGTCAACTCAACACGTGACCATTGGTGCCTGTCACTCCATGGGGGCCGGATTGGTCCAGGATACGGAGAGACCCGGAGCGCGTGGGCTATACAGGGAGACACTGAGAGGGGCAGGTTGACTTTCTCACTTACCGTCAACCCTAAGACCCCCCCTCAGATTCCTTCAGACTTGTAGACCATGAATCTCTGCTCTTATTGTACCGTTGCTAGACCCGTATTATGCCTTCTCGACCTTTCTTGCGTCGCTGCGCGCTTAGGCTTGGCAATCTGCTCGCCCTTCTTACAGACTGGGAGGCAAAGGCTCTGTGTGGCCAATCATGTGTCGCTGGAAGTACAATCAGGAGGCATGTCGTGATACAGCACGTTCAGACACATAGTTGCATCTAGGACCCTTGAGAGGTGCTAAGCATACACTATCCCCTTCGTCTTCATGTAAAGCTTTCCGTAACGGTCAGTGCAGCCGCGTGTAACAAATTTGTTCATGTCTCTTGGCATCACAATCCTGTCTCTATCAGAGGTAGCAAGAATAGCGTGGCGATAGAAGACAACCTCCTTCTCGGGTGGCAATGTTTTTGTCCTCCGCATTTCTGCGACTTTCTCAATTGCACCACGTAATGTCCTGAAGCACATAACAAAACATGTCAAATATCTTATAGAAAGTCTGCAAGGGCAAGCCTGATGATGGAACAGCCAGGAACAGCGGCACTGAAGCTCGCATTTCTGACTGTATTGCTGCACATGCCTTCACAAAGAGCACAGAAGAAGCCCAGGGCTGCTGGGTAATTTGCTGGGAAACACAGCACGTATTGCTGGACTATAACATGTGATAGTGGCAGTGTGCTGTTGTACAGATTTTGCAACTTACACAGCTAAATGACGTGTTATCTCTTCTCCAGTCAAGATTGCGCAGCACCCCAGATGTGCACTTTCATTGATTGGGATGGAAGTGCCGTGCTGGTCCTTTGTCAAATCGTTGTAGAAACCACGTGCTAATATGGGAGCGTCACGAGCTGCTTCAACAGACAGGATGTCCCCTGCAGTATCAGCCCTCTGTGTGGCCCCAACTAATGCAGCACCTCCACTCGCAATACTCTGACCAACGGTTCGCAACGCCATGGCGTCCAAGTTGTGTGCCCTGTACAAAGGCATGCAGAGCAAGACCTTTGGTCTCTTGAAAGAGCAGTTAGGGTGAACAAACACGAAAATGCTTACGGAGTGGTATTCTTTGGCAAAGCCATCGCACATATCGCAAAATTAACAGTGATAAGATGCACCATCCAATGACGAGAAAGGATGTTTGATGTCAAGGCCCATTTTACGAGCTTGAGGCAGAGCCTCAGCTTCGAATCGCTTTCCTTGGCTAGAACTTCAACAATTGATTGGCGCATTTAGACGCCTTTCTGGCTGCAGTCTTAAGCATCGGGAACGGAACATCTTTCTCACCTACACTGCAGCTGCTAAGCGGGGCAGGCCCAGGTTGGCAGGCCGGAGAAGATCCGTGTGACAATCCTCTGACTTTTCAAACCAACAGCCTGTGGAGCCCAATTCATTAGCTCGAGCGTTTGCAAAGCTAGAAGAGAAGACGCTTAGAAGCTAGAGCACTACAGGCAGAGCTCTACTGACGACTCGAGCGGGAGTGGCCGGTCACCCCTGTGATAAGCGCGCAGCTGTACTGAGAAGGTGGTGACAGGGCTGTGTGCACATGAGCCCGTACAAGAGGGGGCGCGTGGTGCGCCTGAGGTGAAAGGGAGGCCAGATCAAGCCAAGACAGTGGACGGAGGTGTCACTGGCAGTGACGTACCAGAGGAGAGGTGGCCAAGCCAGGGACAGGCGCGCGCGCCAAGGGAGCGCTATCGGGGCGGGGGCGCGGGGCGGGACGGCGCAGCGGCCAGGTAGGCGGGAGAAGGCGGGGGCTGGAGCCCCCGATGGACATGCAGGAGTGGCGGTGCGGGTTTTGAAAGCCAGCTGAGGGCAGGCCGAGGGCGTTCGATTGGCGTGTTGCATGGACAGGCTGCGGAGCCGGGAGGGCGGAGGAGACAACGAGAAAGCAGCTCTTCCAACGTGAGGGAAGGGCTCTTCCAGTAGAGGGCGAGGGCTGTGCTTGGCCAGCCCGGGAAAGAGAATGAGAGGCCAGCTAGAAGGGGGATGAACATGGGTGCTGGAAGGTTGGTGGATTCAGCTCGCAGCACATGATCGGGTGGGCGCGGCGCTTCCGTGCGCCTCTGGCCCCTTCGTACTTTGGCCCCTTCGAACCTTGTCAATCCTTTTTGGGCTGGCTTCTCACAGCCCCCTTGCCCCCATTGGAAGAGCCACTTCTTCCGTGCGGCTTGGCTGTCAAACAACAGCTCTTCCAATATAAGGCGGCGGCTGTGAAGGACAAGGGGGGATAGCGGTGGCGGGTGGCCACCACCATCGGTGCCCGCCTCGCACGGACGGTCAGCCAAGTCAACCCGCTCTGTTGTACCGGACACGTCTTGCTGCAGAGGTGGTTAGCCTAACCGTCGCCTTGCAGTCAATTCTTTTCGGGCTGGCTTTTCAAAGCCCTTGCCGCCACTGGGAGTGCCACTTGTCTTGCAGTGTTCGCGGGCTTCGACGACGGTTCCGACGTCACTGCCCACGGTTGTACAGTGTTAGGCGACGGTTAGGCTAATCACCTCAGACGAAGTGCTCTCCTATAGAAGGTAGGGGCTGGGAACGAAGAAGGGCTCGCCCATGGGAAAAGCCAGCCCAAAAAGAATGGACAAAGCCGGAAGGCGCCTAAGACCATACAATTAGACACGAGCCTACCGCAGATGAAAGCTTAGTAACTACGAGTGAGCAGCAGCAAGTCGGAGTAAATCGCAGCAGAGGGCGGCGATTGGATGACCGCCCGACTGGAGGTGGACATCCTGCTTTTTGCGCATCTGGCCCTTTCTGGCCCTTTCTGTCAAGTCTTTTCTTTTAGCCGCCTTAGGTTATGTATGTCTATAGATGTGCTTGCCTTTGTACTTGGCCATTTGGCCTTCGTTTGTTTCAAATACACGACATGTCCTTCTGGCCTTCGATTGTTTCAAATGCACGAATTCTTTCTTCTGGAAGAGTCTTCTCGTTTCGGGCTGGCTGTTCACAGCCCTTGCCCCCCTTTTGGGAGAACCACTTCTCTCACAGCCAATGCTGTCAACTTGAAAGAAAATTTAGTGTATTTGTTACAAACGAAGGCCAAATGGCCAAGTACAAAGGCAAGCACATCCAAAGACCTACATAACCTACAGCAGATTGACCCGCTCAATAACCACGGGTCAAAACTTGAAGGTCGCTAATCGATGCCTGAATACTAGATGTCAAATACGGAGCCCTTCTGCCACGAACTAGAGCTCAACCAGCTTTCTGGTGCAAAGCATTAGCCTGAGCACGCTGCAAATAGGCCGAAACTCGTCTTTGCAAGAACGACAGATATGCAGCTGGCAAGCCCATCTCAGCCGGAAACACATCTGCACGTCGTGTGTAGCTTAAACTGGCAAAATCTTGAAGGAGAGTGTGGAAGCAAGGACCCAGACAGCCAAAGATGTCGACTGCCGCTGGCAGGAGCTGATCGCATTGGGGGTAATCGGAGTAGTGCTGCAGCTTTCTTTGATCTGCACCGCCCACTGCGTGACCAGCGATGTGTGGATGCTGGATCTTTATACGCCTACGTACCAACGACATCGACCAAGGCCCGTGGTCCTCCACCAGGTTGCACGCCAACAGTGTCAAGTGTGCGGCGATGATGACGTCCGGGCCTCCGAGGTGATAGGCATGACGTCGTTGACGTCCACGACGGCACGGTAGCCGGCGTCGCGCGTCAAGCCCGCCAGGGCATCTCGGAGGAAAAAGTTGGAAGATCTATTTATGGCGGAGCGATGGCGGTGGCCCGCCGCCACCTTTTTTCCTGTCATGTTCCTTTTAGTGGTGACCGCGGTGGCCCGCCACCGCTATTCGGCCGGCCACTTCAGACCTTGTCCATCCTTCTGTTAGCAAGCGCGGCCAGATTAACTGGTGGCTGGGAGAGGCCAGCCCAAAAGAATGGACAAGGTCTGAAGGAGTCGGAGTGCTAAGGACTGAGACAGCAGTAAGCGAACTCTAAGAGCGCAAGCGCGGCCAGATTAAGTGGTGGCTGGGAGAGGCCATCCTTTTGGGCTCTTTGGATGTCGTCTACTTTTTCCGGGCTGGTCTCTGCCCGCCCCTCTTCTCTATGGGCCCCTCATTCCCATCCCTGCCATCTCTTTTGCCACTGTTGCTGCCCCCTCATCATCTATACACACTCCTTTCCCTCTTGTTTTTCTGCTCTTTGGACCTTGTCCATTCTTTTGGCTGGCCTCTCACAGCCACCAGTCAATTTGGACGCGCAGGCTTATTTTTGGGCTGGCCTTTCCTATGCCCTACCCTCTGTGGAGCAATTCTCTTTCATATGGAAGCGCTGTTGTTGTATCGAGAAGAAGTGGCTCTCCCAATGGGGGCAAGGGCTGAGAGAAGCTGTTTGTGTTTTATCCGGCCCCCTTCCCGCCAAAGGAAATCAAACACAAGAGAAACTAAGCAACTCCCCTTCGCGCCCTTCTTCCTTCGTGCTCAGGCTCATGCTTTGCACCAGAAAGCTGGGCGAGCTCTAGTTGGTGGCAGAACGGCTTGGAATTTGCCATCTGGTATTCAGGCATCCTTTACGTGTTGACCCATGGTTGCTGAGCAGGTCACTTTGCAGTGGTTGATGTACGTCATTAGAAAGCCTTGCATTGAAAGAGCTGGTTTCTCATTGTCCCTTCCGCCCACCCGGCTCCGTGTACTGTATATGCACCACTTCGATTGACCGCCCTCTGCCTGCCCTCAGCTGGCTTTCAAAGCCCGCACCGCCCCTCCTCTTGGGCTGGCTTTTCCCAGCCCTTACCTTTCATGGAAACTTTTTCGTGTATTTGGAACAAACGGAGGCCAAAATGGCCAAGTATCAAGGCAAGCACATCTGATGACGTACATCGACCCGCTCAGTAACCACGGGTCAATGCATAAAGGTCGCTAGTCGATGCCTGAAAACTAGTTGGTAGATTAGAAACCCTTCTGCCACCAACGGAGCTCGCCCAGCTTTCTGGTGCAAAGCATTAGCCTGAGCACGCTGCAAACAGGCCGAAACTCGTCATCGCAAGTACGACAGATATGCAGCTGGCAAGCCGATGTCGACTGCAGCTGGCAGGAGCTGATTGCATTGGGGGCTCCAGCCCCCGCCTTCTCGCCTGCCTGGCCGCTGCGCCGTCCCGCCCCGCGCCCCCGCCCCGACAGCGCTCCCTTCGCGCGCCTGTCCCTGGCTTGGCCACCCCTCCTCTGGTACGTCACAGCCAGTGACACCTCCGTTCACTGTGTTGGCTTGATCTGGCCTCCCTTTCACCTCATGTGCACCACGCGCCCACAAACTTGTACGGGCTCCATGTGCACACAGCCCTGTCACCACCTTCTCGGTACAGCTGCACGCTTATGACAGAGGTGACCGGCCACTCCCGCTCGAGTCATCAGTAGAGCTCTGCCTCCAGTGCTCTAGCTTTGCAAACTCTAGAGGTACTGAATTGGGGCTCCACAGCCTCTTGGTTTGATGACTCAGAGGATGGTCACACGGATCTTCTCCGGCCTGCCAACCTGGGCCTGCCCCGCTTAGCAGCTGCAGTGTAGGTGAGAAAGATGGCGTTCGCGATCCTAAGACTGCAGCTGGGAAGGCATCTGGATGCGCCAGTCATGTGTTGAGGTCCTAGCCGAGTGAAAAGCGCTTCGGAGCTGAGGCTCTGCCTCAAGCTCGTACACTGGGCCTCCACAGCAAACATCCTATTTCGTCAATGGCTGGTGCATCTTGTCACTGTTTGTTGTGTGATATGTGCGATGGCTTTGCCAAAAATTGCCACTCCCTTAGCAATTTCGTGTTTATTCACCCTCACTGCTCTTTCAAGAGACCAAAGGTCTTGCTCTGCATGCCTATGTACAGGGCACAAAACTTGGACGGCATTAATAGGATGATTCCGAGTATTGCAAGCGGAATTGCTGGATATATTGGAAACACATGGATGACTAAGATTGCAGAGGCCAGCCGGTTGAGAGAAGCAGCTCGTGACGCTCCCACAATCGCACGTGGTTTCTAAACCTTTTGAGAATAAAGGGCAAGCACGGCATTTTCATCCCAGCCAGTGAAAGTGCATACTTGATGTGCTGCGCAGACTTGACCGAAGAACAGAGAAGATGTCACTTAGCTAGGTAAGTTGCAAAATCCGTACAACAGCACACTGCCACTATCACATGTTGCAGTCCAGCAATGCGTGCTATGATTCTTCAGCAGATTACTCTGCCCAGCAGCCCTGGGCTACTTCTGTGCTCTTTGTAGAGGCATGTGCAGCAACACAGTCCAGCATTTTGAGCTTCAGTGCAGCTGTTCCCGGCTGTTCCATTATCAGGCTTGCGCTTGCAGACTTTCAGGAGATAGATGGCTTGTTTTGTCATGTGCTTCAGGACACTACCAGATGCAATTGCGAAAGTCGCAGAATTGCACAGGATAGGTACACTGCCACACGATACGGAGATTGTCTACCATCGCCACGCTGTTTTTGCTACTTTTGATAAAGACATTGTTGTGATGCCAAGAGGCATGCGCTTTGTTATACGCGGCTGCACTAACCAGCGTGGAAGACCTTACATCAAGATGAAGGGGGTAGTCTGTGACGTGGACGAGGCTGGTGCACCAATGGGGAGGGTTAAAGGTGTAGGATGGCAACTTCTTCAGAATGTTAGGGTGCAGGTAGGTCCAAGACTGCTTCCCCTCGTTGCAAAGCCATGGTGATCATTTTGTGTCTGCACTTATGCAAAGACTTAAGAGCATGATGCTCATTCTTCACCTGTACATAATTTCAAGTGTTACTTTTGGTGGATCAGATAGGCAATCAGGCAGTTGACTCCTGTTCGTTCATACTGCATGCTGTAGTAGAAGATTTCAGAATTCAGAAGATGCTTACACCTGGACTACTCAAAGAACATATGTTGACCTGACTGCATTATATTTGTCATACTCTCGTGAAGAGCTCGTTGTACACTACAGCTGGAGGCGCAATAGGAGGTGCTTGCCAATACGGAACTCTGTGGTGGACAGGCGCAGGGATATTCACAAACGCTTTTCATGCCTGCCTCATGGGTGTAAATCCGGCATATGCTATAACAATTGCAGGCAGCGCTTCCACAGGGGTATATCAGTATCTGGAGGATCGCAGAGAATTATTAAGAAAACTTGAGCTAGAATATAACATGCTGAACAGACCATCATTTCATTCGGGTAATTGTTTGCCAGCATATATGGAAGTCTGAGTGCGTGCTGGGCACGAGATTCCGAGCCACCAATACCCTGACAGATTGTTGTGACCTACATGGGCCCTGTTCTTCGGTGTAGTTTTGAGTGGCTGTCTCTCCATACGTCCTGCACGCCAGCAGTCATGAGCTAAAGTTGAAGGTATTTGTTCAGCATCATGATTGCCAAATACAGTACAACACATTGTATGCATTCTACATCTAACTAGATTGGAGATGACTAATCTGGCCAAAAGTATGCCTTAGCACCTCTCAAGTCCTAGAAGCGATTGTGTCTGAACTGGACCATGACGTGCCCCATGATTGTAATTTCAGCGGTCTATGATGGACCACACAGAGCCTTCGCCTCCCAGTCTGTAAGAAGGGCGAGCAGATTGCCAAGTCCAGGCGCACAGCGAAGCAAGAAAGGTTAGGAAGGCTTAGTACGGGTTTAGCATAGAAAACCAGGAGCGGAGTCCCAAGGTCTACAGGTCTGAAGGGTTCAGAGGGTGGGTCTTAATATTTACGGCAAGTGAGAAAGTCAACAGCCTCCCCCTCTCAGTGTCTTCCTGTGCAGCACACGCGCTCCATGTCTCTCCGTAACCTAGACCAACCCGGCCTCCAGGTAGTAACAAGCACCAATGGTCACTTGTTGAGGTGACGACCCGCCCACTATTCTGAACAGGACTACCAACGGTCCACCCAACCTCCAGTCTACCGTGACGGTCTCCTACCTACGACCAAACAATGGTCTTCTCCGTCAACGATCTGCCAATGGCAATGAATGGGCAAGCAGTGAATGGGCAAGTCAATGACCACTTATGGTCTACTACCAACGGGCTAGCGTGAGCAGTTTGATGTCCACGCCAATGAGCAACGACCATTGATAAACATAAAGCGAGCAAAATGCTAAACCCAGACAAGCAATGGAGCAAGAAAGGTTGGGAAGGTATGGGGATGCAACGTAACCAAGTAACGAACTTTGCAGGGGCAAGGTTCAGGGGTCCAAGGGTGGGTGAAGAACTCACCACCCTTCCCTCTTGGATTCCCCCTCTGTAGCTGACGAGCTGCGGGTCTCCCTGCATCCACGCCCTACCGGCCTCTCTGAGATAACTGGCACCAACGGGGTCCTGTGGAGGATCCATTTATGACCCGTCGACGGCTATCAACGGTCTATCACCAACAACCCACCCCGTCGGTTGGCCATCGCTGACCTACCGACGGGTCCTCCGTCACCCACCCGTCAATGGGCCATATATGGCCACTGGCGGTTGACTAGCGACGGGGTAGCGTGTGCACACGTCAACGTAAACGACCACTACCGGCGCCGTTAAGATAGTCTCCGCAATGGTCTCCCCCAGTCGCAGTTCCAGCGTCAGCACCACGCTGTCTCTCGCCAGGACTTCGGGTTGCACCATCCTCAGCTTGAGGAAGATAACCAACCTCCCCGGTCGTCAGCCTGCTTAGGTGTTTAGTCTCTCTAGGCATCTGTCAAGCCTTCCCCTGCAGCATTGACAGCGACACTATTGTCAGTCTGGTGAGTTGTCTAGTCACGTATGCACCTGTCAAGCCATAACTGCTGCACTGACAATCCAGCTATGTAAATGTCGTTACATAGCAACCCCTTCAGAGGTGTCCACTCTCCTGGGCTGGCCTTTTACAGCCTTCTCTTCATTTATTTTCTGGGTTGGCCAATCACAGCCATCGCCCTATTTTGGGAAAGTCAATTTTCATCTGCAGCCACCGCTTCCTCTGCAGAAAGCCTCTCTCGTCTGAGCGGCTGCAGCTGTGCGCAGCCAGCCAGGGAAGGTGCTCCTCCAAATTGAGAGGGCAGTGGCTGTGAACGGCCAGTTCAAAAGCATAGACACAAGGGCTTACATGGAGCAAGCCAGGGAAGTCCAAGTACAGAGAGGGGGCAAGAGTCGCCAAATCTCTGCTCCAGCAAAGAGGAACTCCGCCAAGCTGGCAATAGCTCGAGGAAGGACTACGGGCTTCCATCAGTAGCAGAAGTATTGGCAAATTAGCAAAATGATGGACAACCCTGGTGTGGGTTTCAGTAGCCAGTCATCAGCAATCGCAAGTCGGACATACTGGAAAGAGGAGGCGCCCATACAGAGCCCCAAAGCTCAGTCTAGCATGCGCCTAGCGCGTAGATGCAAAGTGGACGCCAGCAGCAAGACAGAGAGGCGCATGATGGTAGAAGAAGGCCAAAGAGCTTGAAACACGGAATCATAGTTTTGATCTGTGTCTGTCGCCTTGCTCGGCTGCGAAGTGCCAGCTGCAGCAGCCAGTCCAGCCGCTTGGTAGCAAATGTCAAGTGGATGTCTATTGCCAGTATGACACACCCTTCCTGTGTGGTTGCGGCGTGATTGAGTTCTGGCCTGCTCCACCAATGTTGCCGGTCCGCTCCCCAGCCAGCCGTGGCTGCCGATCTTCATGCTAAGGAACGCAGGGAGGATGAGCATCTGAGTAGAAGCAGTTCTGTGTGGCTTTGTCAAGTGTGACACACCGAGCAGCATGCTTCATAGTGCAACTACCTGTGCAGGTGGCTCGTTGACATTGAAGCGGCAGGATCAATCTGGCCACATCCTTGTTGGCCGGCGTTAACAGCTACCGGCGTTTCGAAGCGCCACCTCTGGTCCTGGCAAAGTGGGCAGGCTTCTTCTGCCACTCACGCTGGGCAAGGCAGTAGCGGCTACAGGGCGGTGCAGCTCCTCCTTATGGACCAGGCTGGTCGTTGACTCGGGTCGTGATCGAGTGATCGAGGGGCTCTGACGCCCGGAGTGCGTCGCTCTGGCTGGCCACCAGCAGAGCCACCGCCCGGCGCCCACGCTGCCGCGGTGCCTCGCTCGGGGGAGCAGCTGCGGGGGACGGCCAGGCCGTGAGACGGCACTGCAGGCGCGGCGACTGCAGTCAATCTGGAAGAGCTGTGTTCGTGTTGGAGTGCACCAGGTCCAGGGGTTTCGGTTGGGGCTGCACTTGATGGACTGAACCAGAGCATGCGGGCTGCTGATGATAAAAGAGCGGCTGTACAAGACAGCCAGGTGCATGCAGAGGGTGTTCCGTGGTGTTACATTTAGCACTGCTTTTCGATATAACTATGGATTCATTTGTCATGTCAATCTAGGTTCATGACATTGAGCATATCTGTTCCCACTAATTTCTTTTGGAGGGGAAGTCGCGGCCGAGCTCGGAGGTTGCCACGTGGCGACCCGGCGGCGCCCGCTCTCCCAGCTGGCCGCCCGGGCCCGCGCTCCTAGCGGCCGACGCGTGTCCCCACCGCAGCTCCCTCGCGGCGGCGGCGGGGAGGGAGGGGCCTGGTCACGGCCACGTTCTGGCGGCGGGGAGGGAGGGGGAACTGGCCGGGAGGAGGGGGGTGGGGAGG
>WELB01000026.1:482387-555240 GCA_009602725.1 Spirogloea muscicola
GGCGCCGGCGTCGGCACGGCGGCGGCGCGGCGCGACCGCGTGCGGAGCCTGCCGGGCGCTCCGCCGTACCACTTCAGGTCTGGCCCTCCCCGCGGCCCTCGTTGCCTTCGGGCCGTGCCGCGGCAATTGCGGCGCAGGTCGTGGCCGCCGTCCGGCCTTCAAGGCATTGGGCCGCTGAAAGTCTCTGGCCCGCCGGCTGGGGCGCCTGAGCGAAGCCCGGCGGGGCTCCCCTTCTGGAGGCGTCTCATTGCCGCACTTAGTGGTGGGACAGGCAGTACGCGGGGTACGTGACGGTGGACGAGAGCGCTGGCCGCGCGCTCTACTACTTCCTGGTCGAGGCGGAGCACCGCCCCGTCGACAAGCCCCTCACCCTCTGGCTCAACGGAGGTGGCCGTCCCTCTTCCTTATGAATCTGAAGACACGGGTTCAAACCCCGTCCTTCCCTCTCCTTCGCCTTCCCTGTTAGCTCCCTCTCGATCCATCGCTGCCGATGGAGGCCTTCGTTCTCCCAGTCCTTCTCCTCGCATTCGTTAGGCTCGCACTGGCTGCTCCACTGGCCTACATTGCATGCACCCTCAAAGCCCACCGCCTTGCCATGTCCCGTGGCGGCAGGCCCGGGGTGCTCCTCCATCGGCGGCGGCCTGTTCGCCGAGCTGGGCCCCTTCTGGACCAACAAGACCGCCGACGGCCTCATCTTCAACAAGCACGCGTGGACGCGAGGTCGTCCCAAAGCAGGGCCTGCTTCCCCAAGGCCCCACCTACATTCGCAGAGCAGGAGCGTGGCTTTCCTCTGGCTTGCGCCATGGTTCTGCAGCTGATCGTCTCTGCTGCTCACAAGACCGCCTCTTGAAGTGCTCACGCTTCTCCCACACTACTGCCACCGTTGTGCGAGCGCCTGCAGAGTCTAATGTCCTCTTCCTCGACTCGCCTGCGGGAGTTGGATTCTCCTACTCAAACAGGACATCTGACTACAGCGTCGGGGACGCGGCTACTGGTGCACGTCCTAGCCTACACACTTTTCATTTTCACAACTTTTCAGAGATCCTTGCTTGCTAGTGCTGACGTGCAGCTGCCCCCTTCCAATGTTGCAGCCAAGGATACTTACCGTTTCCTCCACCACTGGCTCCGCCGGTTTCCCATCTTCAGCGGCCGCGAGTTCTACATTGCCGGGGAGAGCTATGCAGGTGACTTGCTGCCAGCTCCTTGGCCAGCTCAGGTGCTAGAGTAAAAAGGGGAAGAGGCAATTTTAATTAAGGGTTGGAAGGGAGGCATGGGGGAGACACAGTTATTGTACTACAAGTTGAGGAGCGGAGTGACAGAGCAATAGGAGCGAGTGATGGACAAAGAAGGGATTGGGATGGAAGGATTTGAGGCTGAACCAAGAGGCTGTACACATGCAGTCCAAAGTTCAGAGGCTAAGCTACTAAGCTTATTAAGATCATTGAGCTTCATCGTCGGTTGAGAAATGGTGGGTTGCAGGGTCAGGCTTGAAGTGCAGCCTCATGCTAATGACGCTAAAGTAAGCTTGCGCCTGGTGCGCCCTCATGGTGGGGTCCAGGGCACTACGTGCCGCAGCTAGCGTACGTGATCTGGGAGGAGCAGCAGAAGCACCCGCGTGATGCGCTGGATATTAACTTGAAGGGCTTTCTGGTCGGCAATGCGTGGACGGACACAATCAACGACAACCGCGGCATGGTGGACTTCTGGTTCACACGCGCTCTCATCTCCGAGTCCACCTACCTTGGCCTCAATGCAAACGTAGGCGCCCACCTCCCCCCTCTCCATCCTTACTCCTCCCTTCCTGCCTTTCCGAGCCCTGCCTCAAGCACAGCTCTTGACACCTGCGCTGCACTTGGCTGCCGCAGTGCGAATTCACCAAGGCGTTCAATATGGACAACCACGCGCAGACAGTGTGTGCCAACTTCAGCCGCATGGCCGCTGCCGAGATGGTGAGAGCTACCGTTTGTTGCCATTTTGGGGCCGAGTCGTAGCCAGAGGCTGCGCCGGAGTGCTTCAGCATGGCCATATTAGACTTGCTTGGTATCTAATAATCATAAACGGTGGTGGTCGGGGCAGGGCAACATTTTTAAGTACGATGTGTATGTGGATGTGTGCGTGGAGGAGGACTATGACAGTGAGACCCAAACTTTCCTGCGCCACGTAAGAGGCAACTCTTTCGTGCCTTCCTCCTTCATACACACTTTCTCTGCTTCTCTCTCTCCCGTCCGCTTTCCCAACCCCCTCCTCCTTTCCCAGTCATATCTGATGGTTACACCTAGGACGCTGTTATCCTCCTTGCTTGTCTAACTCCTGAGGCCACCGGCTTCTGTCTCCTTAGCGAGGCGTGTTGGGCGACAAGCGGCATGGCGGCGTGCCGGACGTGTACGACCCGTGCGAGGAGAAGGAGGTGGATCGCTACCTCAATCGGCGCGAGGTGCAGGATGCAATCCATGCCAACCTGACTGGTCACCTCAGCTACAAGTGGACTGACTGCGCGTGAGGACAGCCGCCATCTCCCACTCCTCCCCCTTCTCTACCTCCTTATCCCCTTCTATGCCCTCCCTCCCCTTTCCCACATAATTTCCTGCTGATGTTGCTCTCCATAGCTCTGCCAGTAGAAGTGCATACACGGGCTTCTCACATGCTCTTGAATATCCTTCTCGGCATTTGCAGCGGGCCACGATTAAATTACTCTCTCGAGGCACAGGCGGAGAGCATGCTTCCTATCTACCGGCAGCTTATCAAGGCCGGAGTGAAGATCTGGGTCTATAGGTGAGGGCAGCTTCTCCAGTTTCGGTCTTCTGCCATCCTGAGCTTGTTCAGGCCCAGAGTGCGGTCATCGTTTAGGGTGGCTGCATAAGTTGAACTCGCCTTTGTTCGGGGCTGGTGTGGCAGCGGTGATGCGGATGGTGTGGTGCCAGTGATGGGCACACGTTTATGGATTCGGCAGCTTGTGCACGAACGACTTCTTAAGCGCACCTCACATTGGACGCCCTGGTACCTCAAGCGCCAGGTGAGGCCTCACTCCAGTTTGAAATTATGAATATTACTTCAGGACAAAATGTTGACTACACCTTGTGATTGGTTTGATTCTAGCTCTTATACACATCGAGATTAGGAGCATCATTTGCAGGTTGGCGGCTACACGGAGGAGTTCAATGATGGGCGATTTGTCTTTGCGACGGTGCGCAATGCGGGCCACATGGTACCGTATACGCAGCCGTCGCGGTCGCTTGAGCTGTTCCGCTCATTCTTGTTGGGCCGCCCAATTGGCGCGCCCGCACCGCCGCCACCTGATTCTATCCTTCGCCAGGTTGACTGAAAGACAACATTCTTTGCCGTTTGTGTACTTAATAGCAGCTAGGTAGGAATTTTGCAGCTATGAGTGAGGGCTAGTGCTGCACATATATCAGCAACTTGTAATCGTTGCTCAGAGCGTCACATCAAACATGGCGGCTCTGTCAATATATCAGCAAGCACTCGTCTATTTGCTACCAGTATGACAATTAGAAGCCATTCATTATTGTCACACCGTTGGGTGTGCTCAAATAGCACAACAGACTAGGAGTGCATTGCATACTCAGGTCTTAAGTTTCTCTTTATAGCACTGTCACTATTTTTTCACTATACATTGTACCAATCCGTACAATCTACTGCATTGAGCTAATGTATGTTCGTGACATACTCTTGAGCTGCCTCCTTTGCCAGCATCAGAGCCTTTAGCATGACCAATTATCTACCACGCTGTTGCCCACCATGTCAGAGTGGGCCGAGGATAGCCGCTCAGCACAATGCCGATTATGACAAACACAAATTTACACATCCTTAGCTGGCAATCTCAACTCTTTGCTGATGATAGCGCCAAGCCCCCCTGGCTGCGTGGGCTACCCCCACACTTGGGCACCGTCAATATATCGTCCATCCGGGTGGATGTACCAACACGTCGCCACCAAGCAACGCACAACAGCACCATGGACTTGGCCTCGGCAGTCAGGCAATGTCACCGCTTAAGCACGAAGACCAAAAGCCCCACTCCTTCAGCCAGCTGCCTCAGCGAGAGGCCTTCCCACGGCTAAGCCAGCGCCCAATCCACTCATTCGCTGCCCACAGCGACTCACCCATCGACTGGCAATCCGTACCATATACTAGAAATTCGCTTGTCAGTATCTGGCGAGTCTCAATGTCGCACCTCCCGGCTGCATCCAACAAGGAATACCACCCGTCTTCTCCAATCTGTACCGTCTGCTCGATATTTGCCCCTTTTCTTCAAACAAGCAGACTGCCCCTCTCTGCGGCACAGCCTCAGATCCGCTCAAAGCTGCAGATATAAAATCAAAGTAGCACAGGCATCGCCCGCCCATGATTGGTTGGCAGCCATAGCTAGATGGACCGGAGCAGCGTGAATGCCGCAGATTCAATGTAAGCCCAATGTGCATACTCATCGTTGCACATGTGCATGAAACCACGCGCCTCTCAAATCTTTGCTCCAAACTGACCTGCACCTGCGCGTCCCTGCCTTCGCACGTACTTTTGCATTTGTGCCTGCGCCTGCTCCTGACTTGTGCCTGTTCATGTCTCTGACATTGCAGCTCCAGGGTGACCACACCTGCTCATGTTCCACTCAAGAATTGCTCAACGCAGACTGACAGATGTCAATTTCCGCCAGACTTCAGATACTTCAGATGCCGCTGCAGCAACTATTATTGTGATTGCCAGATACTGATCCTCACATGCTGCCAGATACAGGTATTATATCATATACCTCAAATGCTGCTAATTGCAGACAGATATTTACACCCAAATGCCAGCAGATGCAGAGCTCCACATGCGGCGCTTAAGATATAGTTTCAATCGATCTTCAGACTTCCCTCCACATGCCATGACAACCCAGATCTAGGTGATAGAGATCCTCATTGCTGCTAGCTGCAAACCGCAACACAACCCTTGGTACCATGCCACCCAAGGTAGACGGCTGGAAAAACGAAATACTGCCATCACCCCGTGCGTGTGCGTGTCGCCACCCTCGACCATGACCCCACATCCGTGCCCTCCACATCAGCCATTAGCCTCTAATCCTCGGCTGCAGGCCACCATTGCCAAATTGAAGAGACTTGACTACTTTGCCTGCTGCACCTGTCATTCAGCCTTTACACCATCGCATTTGCCTCGGTCGGCGGGCAGCAAATAAAGGGCGGGCAGAGGCAAACCATGCCGCCGGAACCAGATTTAAAGTCACATCATCGCCGATTGTCTTTGCTCCTACGCCACTGTCAGCCTAACCCCTCCAAGCAAGCAATAGCAGCGAGGGACAAGCAGTGTGCGGCACCTGGCAGACTTTAAACAGGCCCTGTGTGCAGCTTCTCACAAGTGCAGGTGCCGCTTCGGGAACTCGTGACGACCTTTGCAAGCACCTTGGCTTCCACTGCCATGTTTATTGCCGTGCCACGCATCGCCTCTTAGTTCGAGTCCAGCTTCTCAGCCGAGAGAGAATTGACTCAACCCCATCAATAGCTTCATAGACATCATCCTTTGATATTACCCTCTGGTCGCTGCATTTTGTATGCATACGTGAGATACAGTATGCGCAGCCCGAGCAGTGTGCCCACAGGTTTTTGCTTTTCCTAGATCTGGCGACTCTGATTCGCACCTCTTGGCTGCAATCTATAGCCGCATTCAATAGCCACCACTACTTTGTTAGAATATAGGCATTAGCTCCTTATAATAATTCTTGATATGATTATTTCCTGATATGACTTAACTGTCCCACTAGGGAAGCGCCTGTTGGTTCCAGGGGGCGGCTTGCCCGGACCATCGGGGTGAAACGTAGGCGGTAACACAAGTGTGAGATCTCAACGGACTCACTAGCCTAACGGACACCCTCTTCCGCATGCGCCTGGCGGTATCGCTTCAACGCTCCCTTGCCCACGCCGTCCACACGCGAGCAGGCCGTGCTGTGGCCGCCGCCTCTGGGTCTCGGCGGAGTGCCTCTTTCCCTGCAGCGAGCTACTCAGACCTGATGTTGCTCGCTCGTGGGTACTGAGCTTCCCTCTGCATACTCTATGTGTTTTGCAGTCTTTTGTAGTGTAGTCCTTTTTCCGCCTCCTCTTTCTTTGGCTTTGGACATTGTCCATTTTGTTTTGGGCTGGCTTTTGCCAGCCCCCCTTCTCCGACCTTTGTGGACCTTGTACATGCTTTCGTGGACTGGCCGTCGACAGCCCCTGCCCCGTCTGAACGTGCTGCTTCTCCTATCACCTCATCATCCCACGCACAGTCCACCATCAAAAGCTTACTCATACCCGCCTCACTCCCTCTCTTTGCTCAGGCTCGACGCACATCGACCAGTCTACCCAGCGCCTTTGCACTCAATACCCGTTCAAAGCCAAAGCTGTTCACCACCATCCACATTGTCAACATACGCATACGCACCCAGACCGACCACTAGCTTATTGCAGAGAAATGGAGGCCACCACAGAGAAATCAGCTACCACGCCGATGAAACTGCTATGGATCAACCCGGTCACCACGTCCATGTACAACAAGCCCTTCTCCGACATGATTGCCAGAGTGAAGTCCCCTCATGTGGAGGTGCACGTTGTCTCGCTTCACCTGCCCGGGAAGAACATCACCAACCTCGAGTTCCGCGCCAGTGAAGCTGCCATCACTCAGCCCGTCCTTCACCTGGCGCACCACGCCGGCAAGAACGACTTTGACGGATGCGCCATCCCCTGCTTCTATGACACCGCCCTCAAGGAGGCGCGAGAGGTTTGCGGAGGTATGATCGTCAGCGCCCCTTGCGAGGCCTCGCTCATCGCAATCACCGGCATTTGCAACCGTTTCTCTGTCATCATCGGCGTCGAGAAATGGCAAATCCAGATGGAAGAAACCATTCGCGAATACGGATATGGGAAGCGAGTCGTCTCCTTTGAGAAGCTCGGCCTGCATGTCGACGAATTCCAGATGGACCCGGATGAGACGAAGAAGAGGATGAGGAAGGCGGTTGAACGGGCCAGGGAGGCCGGGGCCGAGGCCGTCATTCTCGGTTGCACAATCGAGTTCGGCTTCTACGCCACTCTCCAAGAGGAATATGGCATTCCTGTCATCGACGCCGCCTTCGCCTGCTACGTCGACATGGAACGCAAGGCGATGAACAAAGTGCAGTTTGGCTGGAGGACGAGCGGAGTTGGCAGCTTGGAGCCGCCGAGTGAGGAGGACATTGAGAAGAGCGGCATCTATGCCGGGGAGCCGCCGATTGACAAGGAGAACGTTGTCATAGTTCCTCGGAAGTAGGACAATGAGGCCATACCAGCACTACTTAGCCTAGCTGGAGAACTTGTGTGCTCCAGATTTTTGATATTTCCCTCGTGTTTGTTCATTGAAGCGACAGAATTTACAGATTGGTGACTGAAAGTTAACAACATACAACATCGACATCAATGGATGTGACAAGCCTGCTTCTCCCAATCCTAAACTCCAATTCCTAATCCTAAATCTGATGCCTGAATGTCATTCGAGCCCAGTCACTGACCTGTGGTAACCCTTGGTCACGATTCCAAACATCAGCACCGTCAGCACCACTGGACCTCACCTTGCTGTGCAGCCCTTCGATGGACCATAGAAATGCTGGGTATGCCACCAGCACAAATGATCGCTTGACAATCCGCAACTTCATACAATTGACACTAGCAGCATATCACTGGCGTCGTCGTAACCAAAAGCTTCACCAAGTTTGTCATTTTTAGGAGCAATGAATGTTGTGCACAGTGGGCAGAGAGGTGTTGTGCTAATGTCGGCACGTGGCAGGCCAACTCATTTCAGGTAAGCGGCAACGCTGCTGCGCCACGGGCATGAGCTAACTCGCCTTTGCTTGCTCAAAGTCCCCGTGAGGGCTCTTACTTGAAATACCGTTCTGTTACATTGTCCTATCAACAGCACGTACCTGCACTTGGCACTGCACTGCAATGACTGACCCAAATGAGTGAGGAAAGTTTGTTAAGGAGTAGAGATCAATCTTCTTCCGTCTTCAATAAGTGGCGGCCAATCTGCTCATCTATGTGTTGGCTGCAGTATCCATCATTGCGAGCAACCAGCCAAGGCTTGGATAAATTGACTCCAAGAGTACAAACATGCTGGTGGCCTCCAACTTATACATGTACGAAACATTCTATTGGGCCACTTCTTTGAGTAGGAAAGTCAGGCATCCAACCTGCTCCTACTAATTCCAGCTACAGAATTCTCTCCTGTACATCCTGTATCTGGCCAAAGGAGGAACAACCATCCAGGTTAGAAGGCACTGCCCATAAGCTCCCTCATCAGCTCATATCATGCACATATACCACGGACATCAGCTGAAGGCTGGCCAGACCATTGCTAAAGATGAACACACATGAGGAATGCCCACCAAGCAATCACAAGTATGCCAAGGCTTTGGTGCGAGGTGAAGCCCTGCGAAGGCAGTTATCGACAAGCCATGCAGATACCTTAGCAAGCCAGCTAAGAGCCCATGCAAGCCCAGTTGCTCACCACTCGGAGCCTGTTGCATGGGCAGACGTTGAGCGAGGAGGTCAACGAGCTCCAGTAACTGGAGAAGGCGTTGTGCGTGTCCATTGAATCAATCAATATGCAATGCTATGCAGTATGCCTGCGCCCGTCTTGTTGCAAACTTGGTCCTCTTTGCCTACGTGGCCGCCTCAAGAGTAGAAGTGACACACAGGAGGAGCAGCTCCAGCAATCTCACGCACACTCAGCCAGGACTTCAAGTAAACAAAGAGAGGTGTCTTTGTAGCTGAGCTGACTGCCATAGGCCCTGCTACATGAGCACGGTCCACAAGGCTTCGGCAATCCTGCGAGCAGCTCCAAAGGGGCCCATCCTTAGCCTCCCATTGCTGGCTACTTGCGCCAGCAGCCTCTTATCAGACAGGACTCTTGATATTGCGGACGCCGCCTCGCTCGGGCTTCGGCAGAAGAAGACCTGCAGGCAGTACGCAACCAATGCCCCAGGCGGCTTACAGGCAGTACTTTACAGTGGAATAGAGAAGCTTGTAGTTAATTGTGTGATGTCGTCTTGCAAAGGAACAATGTCTCAGCTGTAACCTTGGCCTTCAAAGGTAGTAAAAGAAGGCATCTCCAGTGCAAGAAGAGGCTAACTAAGACAAGGCAGCCCTCCTGTCAATATGTAGAGTGGTTACCGAAGAGCCTAAAAGGCGAGCCTGTGCTTCAGCAAAAGCAAACGTGAATTGTGGCCCGCTTCCAGGAAGCGTGAAGGCTGGCTTGCCCAAACCAACCTGACAAAGAAAATGCGTGGCAGATATTGAGCTGCCTGCAGCATGGTGCTAAAGTTAAGTGATTGTGGTAAGCTCAGCACCCAATCGGAAGGTGGATGTGCAATGGGCAAGAGGAGACACACACACGCTGGATCAATGCATGAGGGGATTGCAATACATGTGTGCTCACAAGCTGCTCCGTGGCCGTGCCTGCCATTGCCAGGCCACCATCCGCGAGCTGGAGGCAATCGCTGAAGCTTCCTTGAGTGAGGATCAACACGGTCTCTGAGTGGTCCTCATGCGCGGCATGACAGGAGCTCCCTTGCGAAGTCAACCTAAACGTCAGCTCCGAAGACTTGTGCTGCTGTCCAGGTCCACTGGCAAGGGAAAGGCACTTTGTCTCGCCTTTCCAGTCACAAGTTCCCTCGGATGTATCTTGTGAAAGGCGTCTGATGGAGTTGCAGTCTCTGACGCTTACAGGGCCCATACTTCTGACGGAATTGGGATCACTGGCAACCCCCTCAGCTGACTTGGACTCATCATCTCCACAGCCACGTGCTTTTGCTGCTGATGGCTGGAACAGATCGTGCATAGCATGAATCTGAGAAGAGTCTCGAGCTGCAGCAAAAAGAGTTGTTGCAGCCTCCACGATGCTGCAGTGATCTGATTGCCAACCGTGCTCAGTGAGGACCTTGACAAGCCTGCCAAAATCACCAGAAGGGGCCACAGGAACAAGAATGACGAGGCCTCTAGGGTGCAGCAGGTCCGCAGCCTCCATGACCACCTGGAGGAGCTGCTCAAAGTTGGCATACACCTGCCACATGGCAGGTCATGACAAGAATCCAGATCAAGTCATACCACATGACTTTCATACTTCCTCCAGCTCTGCAATAGAGCCACGTGCTCCTTTGTGTGAGCTTTCTCTGACACACATTCTTTAATTCCTAGCCATTACAAAGGCTGCATACTTACGACCAACAGCCTAGACTTGGTTGCAAATGATTCCATGAGGTAGGTCCTCTGTACCTCTGGCGAGCGGGAGCCAGGAAGCAGGCAGAGGCAAGCAGCCTGAGACTTGTGCAGCATCTGGTGCCTTAGACTCCCCGTTGCAGCCAAGCCGTCCATCATGGGGTTGCCAAGGTCTTTGACCTGTTCCATTGCCAGCAGAGCACGCCATACCTTCATCTTAGTGCTACCTTATTAAGATATTTCTCCCAACTCACTAAACTACGGGAGTCATAACCACTGCCCAAGCTGGCTTCATTGGCAGCTTACCTTGCTGTGCGCCTCAAGCGGAAGGACTGCCTTTAAGGTCTCCGTAGTGAGGGTGTCACGCGGCACAACCAGCCTGGAATAGTGCAGTCTGCTCATGAGTCAGAGGATGTCCAACGCTTATCTGCTGGCCACAACTGCATAAGGTTGCTATTATTGGTCATGTCATGAATTGAGGTACTTCGCTCAGCAGCTGCCTGTCACTGCGCTGGCAGAGACTTGGTCATGAAGGACGCAGATACTTGCATGCAATCTGCAGCTGCCATAAGCGCACGCTCCCATGGTAGGTACACGCTGCTGGGAGACAGGAAAGCTTCCACTGCACATGAGAGATAGGCTCAAGTAACTCATTGCCAAGCTTTTCAATTGCAGCAAATTGCATCAATGAACCTGCACTTGTCGTGATGGCACTCTTTAAGTGAAGAGACGAACTCTCAGAAGCAATGGCTATGGCTAACCATGCACTCAAGCTTGAGAGCAATATGTGACTGTGATAGGGCTTTGGGCACTACTGGGGCTTCTGGTCGACTGCTGCAAGAGCTCGCCACTGCTGCCTCGGATGTAGTACTCGCTTTTGGCAGTTCCAACAAACGCATATCGGCCCTTGCCGACAGCAGCACCCCAGCATTGTTGGCCTTGGGCGCGGCTGGCCAACCATGCAAGAGCAAGGGGAAAGACGTCTCCCACAGCCAGGATGGGCGCCGCTGGGTTCTCTTGCTTCCACCTCCTCACTGCACGCAACTGACAGGCAATTCCTTTGCTGCAGAGGCACATTGTACGCTGCTCACAGTTATGGAGGACTAGGCGCAAGCAGGCATGATAGGTGCTGGTCATGAGGTCCTACTTGGCCTACTGTGAGGGCGAGCAGCCCGGCCTGCACGTCGCCCAGGAGCTGCTTCTGGTCCATATAGAGAAACCTGAAGACCAGCGAGAGCTGCGCTTGAGGCCCCTCTTTCTCTTCCTCTGACTACACTTCACATTCGATGTGAGAGCAGTAAGTGACTAGTCCAGGAGGAAGGTACCCGCCGCTCGGCATAGCCTTGGTAGGGCCGACGACGGGCATTCCAGCACGCAAATAAGCAGTGCCCTCTCCCACGAGCGGCAGGGCGCTGATGTGAATCTCCTGCCTCTTCTCCTTGGCCAACTTCTGCGCACGACCATGGCACACAGTCAAATAAAGACCTTAGCGCCAGCACAAGATCAAGAGCTGGAGGCGAAATCAGGCGACCCACGACAACCATGTCCGCCGGGGTCGCCACGACCTGCAGCTCTTGTAGGACGGTGACTGCAATGGTGTCCTCCCCGTGGCCGTTGCTGAGGCACAGCAGCTGCAGCGGCTCCGCAGGCTCACGCTGCGCCTTTGCCCGCTGGAACTGGAGTCAAGCCCGCTGTCAGTGATAGCCAGAGCCCTTCGACCGGACGAGCGCCTCAGCACTGCCTCGTAGAGCAACGGCGGTGGCAGTGACGGCGGTGTCCACGGTGGACAGCCAGCCAGAGCGTGGGAGCTCCCAGGTACCTCGAGGCTGTCCTCGAGCTCAGCGTCAAGGCCAGCAGCCGGTTCCGCGGCAGCGCGGCAAGAGCCACGGCAGCCATGCGCCGCCCGCTTCCGCAGACTCGCCGCTACCGCCGCTGCCGCCGCCGCTGCCGCCGCCGCCGCCGCCGCCATCGCCGACGGCGGAGGCCATGCCGCGCGCTAGGGTTAGGCGTACAACCGTGGCCGCGGGCGCCAGGGTTGGAGGTTTGCCGGACGACCCGGGAGGGGGGGGCCGGAGCCTGCCCGACAGCTCGTCGTCGGGTGGAAAGGCAAGGAACGGCCAGCTGACNTCAGCGGCGGCGGCGGAAAATGCGGCGGGCTGCGCGGCCGCCGCGGCCGCCATGGCCATCGCCCGACGTCGCCGCCGGTGGCGGACGCTCCACCGGAGCCGCTGAGTGTGGGGGACCCAGTGACCACGTGAGTCGCAGTATGAGTCGCGGTGTGCTTTAGCGCTTTTCAGGAGACGGGAAGAAGTGGCTCTCCCAATGGGCTCTCCCAATGGAAGGAGAAAGACTCTTCCAGTGGCATTCTAGGCATTCTAGGCATTCTAGCGTCCCGCAAAGCCATCATTGCATGCTATAGAATGCGACTATCATTGAGTCTACAGCGCTCCCAGGCACTCGCGATACACCAGCGTGCTGGTCGTGCATTAGCCCAGGCTAATGGCTTCCGTGGTGGTGGGTTGGCACCTCAGTATAGCCTGTCAGATATGCATGTGCTCACTCGGGGATATTAGTTTCCCCCTTAGCCAGCTCATTACCCAGTTAACAGGACATTTTAAAGGCTAGAATCGGCCTCCCTTTCAATTTCATGCGCACCGCGCGCCTTCTCTCTTTCCAGTCTTCCAGTAGGTGGCGATGACTGTGAGTGGCCAGCCCAGAGAAATCAATTACCAAGGTTCTCAGCAAGAGCTTTGAAAAGACCACCAACGCGTTGAGCAGCAACAATGGCCTACTTCAGATGGACACACGAGCGAGCCCTTAGCGTAAAGTCGCTGCTATTCTGTAGAGATTGACAGCGTTTGCTTGCTCTCTCTTCTGATGACCGGCTGACCCATTGTTGACAGCGTTTGCCGAGATGGTGAGCAGATAGGGTCCAAGACTACAGATGCCACAACAGCAGTTGTGGGCCTACAAAGTGACCTCATACTCCAGACACAACTCCAGATAACTCGCTCTACTAGCAAACTGCAAATGTGGGCCCAGTCGTTCGTTTGGATGGGCATAAAGAATATCAGAAGACAAAAGAGGTGTAAATGGTGGACAGGTGTCCCACGACTCTGAGATACGTCACTCTAGGTACTTTTCTAGCTTCTCCACCTCCTCAATGCTTCCAATGAATAGCGGGACACGCTGGTGGACCTGCACAGCAAACGAGGGCCACCAGATGGTCAAGTCAAGTAACGTAGGGCATCCGAAACCTACTTTAAGAAGAGTTTCATATATCAGCTCATACCACCTTTCACGAGCTGGCACGAGGCTACTCGACTCTGAAGGTTAAAGTCTTTGTGATGCTCGTCACACTAAGATAACCTTAGCTCATGGAGCTTGAGTAATGTGCAAGACAATCAAGACATAGCGACCTCACTCTTATCAAAGAGAACATGCACAGCTTAGGAAGGACGATAGAGCTCAAAGCACTACCTTCTCCGGAATGATGTCAAGGATGCGCTTGTAGCCATCAGAGCCCTTGCCCCCCGCCTGCTCCACTAGGAAGCTCATCGGAGCGCACTCGTACAGCAGACGCAACTTCCCAGTCTTGTTTTTGCTATCGGGGGGATAGCCGTAGATACCTCCATACAGCAGTGTCCGGTGGAAGTCGCCCACTAGGCTGCCAATGTAGCGTGCAGAGTAGGGCTTGCCGCTAGGACCAGGGTCCTGCAAGCAAGGGCAACCAGACGCAAGGTGTTGTGGTAAATTGACGACAGGGTCTCCTTTGCTGCATCGCAAGCAATGCGTGCGCCTCTGCTGCTGACGAAAGACACCCACGAGATTGACATCTAGTGTCATACCAGTGTGTTGCCAGGTGCCAAATGCAATTTGCAGCTCGTGGATGACCCTTACATGGCCCACGACCACATCATGACAGCCTCACTCTGCGCGTGCACCCCCTATTCTAGTCCTCAACCTGAAGCACGCATGCAGGGCAATGCAGGGCATAACCCTGGGAAACTTGGAGGATTGGGCGCAGGCGCAGACGCATCTCCAGCTGGTCAAGGCAGGACCACGCGTGTGGACCATGAAACTGTTGGAGCAATAGTAGGGAGCAATAGAGACACTGATGTCTGAATGGGCTTTGCCAGGCAGGGCTGACCTTGAGGGAGTCGATGTACTTTTTCAACTTGTCGCTCCAGAGGGCGTAGTTGCCCTCGTTGAAAGAATAAATCTTGCCAGACTTGGGCACAGTAATGCGGTCGTGACTGAGCACAAACTCGCCGTACATGGGGTCAAGAGTGAAGCCATAGAGCCCATTGCCGACAGAGAGTACGAGGATGACGGAGCTGGAGTACATGCAATAACCCGCGGCCTGCAGGTTGCTGCCAGGTTGGCAGACATTTACAACGCACGCCTGCTCAATCTGGTCAAGCTGCAAGTCCAGAGAAGGAAAGGTACAGCCACTTTCAACAATTCAGGACTCCAAGCTGCATGGCTGCACGAAGCATGCCTCGAACTTGCCAAGTACTGCCTGGTTACGGTGCCCTTATTGCTAAAAACAGAATGCTCACTGCCAGCTTAGGCAGTTACTGAACAGAGGGGTTAATGGTCTGTCCATTATGACCGAGACACGTCCATCATGGGTAAAGCCAGCTCACTTCAGCTCATCGGAGGAAGGAGGCTCACGCTTGGGTCGTCGCCCAGGTTCACAAAACAACCTGAGTCATTCTCGGGCTTGAAGATGCCAAAGATGGAACCAGTGGAAACAGCGGCATCGATGTTGGACGAGCCATCGAGCGGGTCAAACACCACAATATATTCGCCGCCATATGTCTCCTCCACTGCCACTGGCGTGTCCTCTTCCTCGGAGGCTATGATGCCCGTGCGCCCGCTCGATCGTAAGGTGTTGGAGAAGACCTGCATTGCACACCCGAGGACTTCACAAGGTCTTAGGATCTTATATTGACTGAAGCATAGCTGGGCTCCCCACAGCGCTTCCATTGTGGACTGTACGCCAGGTAGAAGTGTAGGTTGTGGCCTGCATGCCAATCACAAGCCTCAAGATGGGCACAGCAAGGTCGAGCACTGACCTCGTTGGAGATGACATCGAGCTTCTTCTGGTCCTCACCAGAGATATTTTGAGCGCCCTGGATACCTGCCAGAAGCCAAGTACAGCTGGCGTCCATGAGTTGCTCAAGACAAGCCCATACAGTCAACAGTGTCGTCAAAGTTGGGAGACTAACCCGTCATGTTGGCGATGCCAGCGCGCTGCACCAGCGACGCGATCTGCTTGCAGGCGGTCGCTATGGACGTGAGCACGATGACCATCTCGTTGTCGATCTGGCCCGCAATCTCCTGCCGCACGACCCAGTTGGTGAACGTCTGGATCTCGTACTGGCTGCGCTTGCGGGCCTCCTTGAGCTCCCCGGGCTGCACCGCCAGCGCAGCGCGCGCCACGCCCAAGGCCTGCGCCAGCCAGTGCCGCAGTAAAACGCCACATGAGACGGTTGGAAGGCTTCGCCGCAACGTAGAAAGCGATCCGGGCAGCTTCACGGAAATGCAGCTCGCAGGCAACCGCTCCGCCTCCGCCAGTGTCGTGTTTAGCTCAGCTCGTGGGCACGCCGCCGGCCATCATCCAACTCGCCGACGGCAATGCCGCCGCGGCCAAGCAGAACGACCAGCCGCAACGACAGCCAGCGATCGAGAGTGACGTTTCCGCCTCACCTTGCCGCCGCGCGCGCACAGCCGCACGCCAGAGGCCGCCCGCAGGTCGGCTGTGGAGCCGCCGAAGACGGCCGACAGCGCCGCGGCCGGAGACGCCCGACGGGCCGGCGGCGGGTNCTAGGGTTAGGGCTTAGAGCGGCGGAGTCGATCTGCCGTAATGGGTATCCGTAAGCAGGGGCCGGGGTGGCGCCACGTGGCAGTGGCTGGCGTCCGTTCACGTCTGGTTTCCGGTCGCCCGCCCCAATCCACGAAGCTCATTACTAGCGTTCAACCTCACGGACTTCTTTCATCAAGACGACGTCTTTCCGCCTGCTAGCTATTCTGACTTGCATCTACTGACCAGAGGTTACTGAGAGTCCGCTTGCTGCTGTCTCAGTCCTTAGCACTCCGGCTCCTTCAGACCTTGTCCATTTCTTTGGGCTGGCCTCTCCCACTTCTTCTCCCAGCCACCGGTTAATCTGGCCGCGCTTGCTTCTTTCATCAAGGCACTCGTTGGGTCACGTTCGATTGTGGCGCTACGGCCGCATTGATCACGCTTGTTGCACGGCACGGGGCAGATAGAAACGGCTTACTCAGAAGAAGTGGCTCTCCCAAAGGGGGCAAGGGCTGTGAGAAGCCAGCCCGAAAAGAATTGACAAGGTTCGAAGGGGCCAAACTACGAGCTAAGCAGCGACTGCGGGGCCTGAAGAGGCTATGGCAGAACGGGGGAGGATGGACCACTTAGTAGTTACTCAGAGGGATGGCTAAGCACCCTGGCGCGGGCAAAGGGGAGCCTCCACTGGCTGGCACCTTCCGACCAACATTCGCTTTGGGCTGTCTTCCAATGTAAGGCAATGTGAGACGCCACAGCCTCGCCCTCTGCCCTCGCCCTCTGCGCCCTCGCCCTCTTCCTTTATACTTGGCCATTTGGCCTTCGTTCGTTTCAAATACACGAACTTTTCCGAAGCAGCTACGAAGGGGTCTGCAACCCTCTCCTACCCCTGCCATCCCTCCTGCCACTGTTGCTGCCCCGATCATCCCGCAGCTCCAGAAGTGGTCGTATGACGGGTCGACAAGGCCCCCATTTGTGTGCTTTAATTCTTGTCTGAACAATGTATTGGGTGAATTGGCCACGCTTTCATTCCAAGCGCACCGCGCGCCTTCTCTCTGCAAGTTACTCCGACTAGCTGCTAATCCGGGGTTACTCTGCTCCCCTCCGCTGTAGTCTCATAGCTGTGTGGTGTAGGCGCCTTTTAGATCTTTGGACGTTGTCCATTCTGCTAGGGCTGGCCTTTCCCAGCCACCTTCTTAAATTGGGTGAGCTTCTCTCTTATTCCCTTGAGAGAGCTGCTTCTTGCAGCCATCGCCTTACTTTATAGGAGCTATTTGTTACAGTCGCCGCTCCCGCGCCCGCTTCCATACTTGTCGATTGCCGTCCAATATTCGGGCATCAGTTTAGCGACCTCTATGTGCTGCCTCGTGGTTACTGAGCGGGTCAGCTTAGCAGCAGGTGACATACGTCTGTCAATGTGCTTGCCTTTGTACTTGGCCACACAGGCCCTCCATCTCTTTACACACTCCTTACGCATTGGGCGCCCGGGCGCTGACGAGCCCAGGTCCCAGGCTGGGAGCGCTCGGGCCCAACTTCGGCCTCTTTGACTCTCTGAGTCAGCAGCCATTTAGCAGACATTTGCGCTCTACATACTGGTCAATCAGCAATATCAAGGTCGAACTCCACAATTTGCCGATGCTTGTGGCAGAGACAGATGGCCGCTTGCTGTCAACAGCTTGGTGTCGACGTGCTTCTAGTTCGCGGCTCTCTGCTCTTGTTACTAGTAGCAGTCTTTCTTGACTAGTCCTTCTTGCAGTGGAAATCAATATATCTAGGAATACCTCATGACTTTTTCACTTTGACTTCGATCCCACAAGACATGCTTTGCAATACCATAAATGCATAAGCCTCAGTATGACACTGCAGCGCATACAACCATAGCCAGAAATACATGAATCATATGCATGTCTGTACATGGATTGTTGACAGCAAGTTGGTCTGCAATCCCCTGCAGCTGTTGCACTCTTTTCGAGGGCCAAACTCAGACACACCTCAACAGTGAACAAACGCAAGCATTTTTCGCAGAAGGCAGGCCAAGATGTCCCACCTGCTGCTTGCGAGGACAGGGCAAAGTCATGGGAGAAACATTTTTATACTGTGGTGGGGGCCCAAGCTGATTATGATCAGCAAGAACCTGCACAAGGACAATGTCCACTTAGTAATATAAATTTGCCCTAGCGAGTAGGCTTATTTTTGTTGATAAAGGCAGCCCACACATGACAGGAAAGTGGAAGCGGCTCCGTGTGAGAAAAGAAGCTCCCTCAGGGGGCAGCGGCCGTGAGCGGCCAGCCCAAAGAGGCTAGTATTTAGGCATCGATTACGACCTTTATGTGTTGATCCGTGGTTTATTGAGCGGGTCAATCTGCAGTAGGATTGTACTTCATCAGTTGTGCTTGCCCTTGTACTTGGCCATTTTGGCCTTCGAATTTCAAATTAACGAAAAGTTTCCAGAACAGGAAAGAGAGGAGCGCAATACATTTTGAAATGATATAGTGGTCAAGCCGAGCCTTTACAACTCTGTAGATGTCAAGCGTTTAGTATAGAGAGTGCAAAGAATGCGACTCAGGTCAAGCCAAAAAACAAGGTCAAGAAGAAAGCACATGACGAGGACCAAGCCAGCTGCGAGATCACCGTTGGCAAGCCTCTGCCCACGGCACTAAACGCAAAGATGCAAGAGGCAGGGGAGGCACATCGAAAGGGCGGCATACACCTGGGCGCAGACAGCCGCCTCCGTGGCCCAGCGCGAAGCCTTGGTCCACGGCCGGCGTGCGCTGGAGCAGGCGGTGGTGGAGGTAGAAACGGGTGTGCAGCCTTTCCAGGCGTCGCTACGCTCCCCGCCCACCAGGAGCTGCTCGCGGCGCACCCGGACCTGGCGGGCCAGGCGGTCTCGTTTGCGCAACTCGCGCACACCGCCGACCTGCGCGTCCAAGCGCGCTTCCGCAGCCGCGATGGACAAGGTCGCCTTCACCACCGCCTTGCTGCAGCTCCCGTAGGCCGACCTGCGCGGGCGCGCGAGACTCCACTCGGCCTCTTCCCCGGAAGGTGCGGCGTGGCTCCAGGCCCTCCCCCTCAACGACGCGCTCACTCTCCCGGACGGTATTTCGCAGTGCCGTCCATCGGCTCCTGGGCCTGCCGCCGCCATGCCTCCAGGGGGTGCGTCAGTGCGAATGTGGCGAGCGAGGGGCCGAGCCTGGGGAGCTGGCCGCTCATGTTCTGCGCTGTTCCCACGGCGGAGAGCGGACAGCGGCCCACGACCGCCTCCGGGATGCGATGCATGGCATCCTGGTGGAGGCTGGCTTCTCGGTGGCAGCGGAGAACTCCGTCGTCTTGCCGCTCCAGCAAAGGGCCGACGGTCTCCATGCACGTCGCGTAGACCTTGTGGCCACCCCACAAGCCGGCGGGCCACGTCTTATCCTGGACATGGTGACCATGGACGCATACGACCGCTCACACCCAGCCCAATGTGCCATCAAGGCTGGGTATGCGGTCGCCTGCGCTGCTCGAGCTAAGGAGCTCAACTTTGCTGATCATCCGCTGGAAGACGAGTTCTTCCCGCTGGCTAGCGACGCGCATGGGGCGTTGGGCGCTTGGTGGCTCGAGCCGAGGCCTTGGTGGCTCTTACTGTAGCTGTTGTAGCTACAACAGCTACAGCTAGCTGTTGTAGCTGTAGCTGTTGTTATTGTCCGTCGTGCACACAGGTGGAAGTGGTATTCATAGCTGCCATTGCCGCGCTCCTCTGCTGTGCCCCAACGCCTCCAAGAAGAAGTGGCACTCCCAGTGGGGGCAAGGGCTGTGAAAAGCCAGCCCGGAAATGAATTGACAAAGGTTCAAAGGGGCCAAATGATAGAGGGGCCTAAAAAGCACGAAGCAGCTACGAAGGGGCCTGAAGATGCTCTGTCAGAACGGGGGAGGATGGACTACTCAGTAATTACGAGTGAGGAGCCTCAAATCCGACAGACTAGCTGCTGAAAAACTATCCCCCTGACGAAAGCCGGAGGCCGCAGCGAGAGCACGGCCAGCACGCAGATGCAAGGCGTGGGCGATGGACCGCTGAAGGGAGACGGATAATCGCATACGATATACCTGAGCCCACGAGCCAGCGCTTTGAAGTCAGCCGGCTCACCGCGCCTGCGGGACACAGCGCGCCGCGCAAGCCTGGCCAGCAGGTCGAGCCACTGGGACTCGAGAGGAGGAGCAGCTCGTCCAGGAAAGATGGAGTGTGTATTGAGTGATGAAGGGCCTGAGTGGCTAAGTACAATGGCAAGCACATTTGACAGGGGGGCAAGGGGGCGAGGGCTGTGACAAGCCCACAAACGAATGAGCAAGGTCCAAAGGAGAACGGCCCGCCCATTGAGGATAGGGGCTGGAAAAAGCCAGCCCAAAAAGGAATGAAGGAAGGACGAGAGGGATTTGACCTGAGGCTGCTTAGCAGGGGTTACTGAGAAATACGTAGCTGCTTTGTTTCTTGTTGTGCTTGTTTTTCTTAGCGCTTCCCCTGGCCCCCTTCTCGTACTTTGTTCCTTCTTTGGGTTGGCTTTTCCAGCCCCTATCCTCACTGGGCGAGCCCTTTCTTCACATCGAAAGAGAGGAAGACGCATATCAGTGACCGTTAGGCAGCAACAATGGCGGCATCGGGACGGTAGTGGGACGATTGGCGCATGTAGCGAGAGCCCACGTTCTCGAGGCGCAGGCCCGGCGGCGGCGGCGCGGCGGCCGCGGCGGCGGCGGTGCGGAGGCCAGTGCCGCTGGAGGTCCACTAGAGGCGGAGAGAAGTGTGGTGCCGGACGAGCCCAGGGGCGCGCGCCGGCGCCACGGGCTCTGCCTGCAGCCGCCATGGGCGTGGCGGACGACTTCCGGGCGGTCGTCACCACCTTCCGCGCCGAGTACCGCAAGACGCCCGTGAAGCTCAAGGTGGCTCTCGCGCGCCGCGCCGTGGTTGTGTCCGTCTTGGCATGGCCCGGTCCCGCTGCTCGACGGCGTCGCCGTTGCCGTCATAACCTCAGTGGGAACGCTTTGAGTCGCCGTCTCCGGCACTCGTGTCAGCTGCAGGGCGGCGCACAATGGCGGGCGCTCCTGCCACAGCCATGTGGAGGGCAGCGCCGATGCTGCTGACTGCATTTTGACGGGGCCCGCCTTAGGCCCTGGCCAGGGCGACCCAAGTGCTGAACCCTAGCCTCCTTCGGCGATCGCAGATGCTGGACCTGTTCCTTGCGTACGCCCTCTCCACGGCGCTGGTTCAGGTCAGCGATGGCTTGGCCTCGAGAAGCCGGCATTGGGGCCTGCCTGCCCTCCTGCTACGCCCTTTGGCAGACTAGGGCTCATGGCACCTCCCCCGTAGTTGCTGTTCTCTATAATAGCACCTGCAGTCGCTTGCACTTCAAAACAGCTTCAGGAGACAGGATGTGGTGTCCGTCAGATCGCTGGCGAAAGCGAATCAATGCTGACAGGATCGTGGGACCTGCAAACTCGTTCGCAGTTTGTGTACATGGCTCTGGTTGGCTCCTTCCCATTCAACTCGTTTCTGGCCGGCATCTTCTGCTGCATAGGCACTGGCGTTTTGGCAGGTAGCTACTGCATTCTATCACCTACTGCAATCTATCTGCAACCCGTCATGAAGGATCCTTAGCTTGTGCTCAATACCCTGAGCATGCCAGTTGCCCTGCCTGGTAATATCTGGGGCGGGGCTTGCGGTAACCTGGAATGTGGTCACCAGGGTCAGCTTTGGGTGCAGGCTTTCTGTGTCTTCCTCTTCACGTGCCGACTTTAACTTTTGGCATGCACGTACAAAATCAAGGGGCAATTGGTATAGAGTTTTCGTTTGCATGACCACTTCCATGCGTCCTGGCAAGTCTTTTCAGAGTCATTCTGGACTGCAAAGTGACTGGCCTCCTCTCCCTCTCTCCTGCCCTGTCTCTGGCAGTGTGCCTACGGATGCAGGTCAACAAGGAGAACAAGGAGTTTAAGGTACAGCAAGTTGCTCCGCCTTCTTGCTGCAATGTAGAGTAGCGTAGGTGCCATGCAACTCAAAAACGGACCTGCCTTTGTTCTTTTCTGGAATGAATTCATGCACATGCTCCGAATGCTGGAAACATTGCATCTTCAATCTGAAACTATGACCAAGGGACCTCGGGAAGCCCTCCTTGTAGGCAGGTGTTAAGCTCACGCATCAACATGTCCTTGTCATCCTCATCACTAATTGATCATATGCAAGAGAGGGATGAGTTTCGAGTATCGCATATATCAACTCAGCGCATTCTTTGATGTGCAGGACTTGGCACCCGAGCAGGCCTTTGCCGACTATGTTTTGTGCAATTTGGTGCTCTTCTTTGTAGTTATCAACTTCATTGGTTGAGCCTTAATTTATACGGGCTGCCTGCCTTCCGCTTTCAGCAATCTTGTTCTTAGCGTTCCAACCCAATCATGTGATTCAAGGTTCGTTCTTCATCAGGTGACAAGGATGAGAGGTCTTTGTGGTTGACAGATACTTTCTGGTGAGTGTGCTCACACAAGTGAACACAAGCTTGTAGAAAGCATGTGGAGTGATCAACAAGGGTCCGGATCTAAGGACGGTCATGCATTATCCACCTCATTGTGTTGCCAAGACGTTGCAATGTTGGTACCAAGCATTGCCCACCTTGGCTATGTAACTTTAGCAAAAGCCTACTGCCGATGATTGTGTGCCTGACCTACTTATCCTTCCAAGCTCGTACTAAGCGGAATGTATCAACATTGAAGCTGCTTGAGATGAGTGACAGGCTGCATCTGTGTGAGGAACTCAGAAAAATCAGCCTCGAGCGCTGAAAACTCTACTGTGACGCTAACATGCGCAACCGGATCCTCCACATAGCACCAAGCCGGCTGCATCCCTTCCTCCTGACGTTTGATGGGCGCCTGACATATGACATAAGCAGAGTACTCTGACTGAGACAGTGTGTGTATACACAATCAGAAAGAGAAATCTGGCGTTAATCGGTGACAACAGAGAGCAAGACAAGGTACTGGAATGAGTCGGTAACAAGACATACAATTGCTGTTGTAGTCGTACATGAGATACACGAGCACAGGCGGACATGCACGCACCTGTTTTACTGAAAATGTGTGGAGCATTGCGCATGGTACAATAGGGGCTTCGCCTAGGTGAATGCGCACTGGCTGACTACAGAACCAGGCAATTCGCCCAGAGACGTCCCAAATGATACAGTCGATTATACATCCCCCTATAATTGCTCCAGAGAAAACCTCAGTCCGCCAGGGGATTTTGAGAGTGCCTTCCTTGACCTGCCAATCTCCAAATAGACAAAGCAGCATAACAAAATGTAGACTCTATGAGTTTCTGGGCCATAGAGGCTGGTCGAAAGGAGGTGTCTTAACCTCAGTTGCTGTAAACTGTTGTATGTGCCATGGCACAAGCACCAGAAGGCGTGGAAAACTTGGTACATTTGAGTATGACTAAGATGACACATGATCAGCTTGAGAGCAAAGTGCAGCCTTCCACTTAGACTACACACTATCAGCTCGAGTGAAAAAGGCAGCTGCCTGTTGTGAGCAACAATCAGTGAAACAGATGTGAGCTCAATGTAAGCAGTCTAGAGAGCTTTGGAGTACCTGTGAGCACTTGGCTTTTGACTCCTGCAAGCATACACAACCAATACTGCATGTGAATCTAAAGTTGCTCCATCTTGCTTTCCTAGCGTGCATCACAACGTCCTAACATCATTGGCAGAGAGACCCTTTATCTGATAGATGAGGTCTTTGAGAGGGCGGGGCAAATTGTCATGACCAGAACTTTATGTAATTTCTTAGAGGGCCAGGCACATTATCATAAACGAAACAATGACAGAAGCAGTGCTGCAATTTCAAGAACACACAGAAGAGTCAGGCCAGACATTGGATCCCTTGGACTGTATGGCTTAAGAATCACTGAAGTAAGAAGGCTCATCAATCTGACCAACTTGTGGAGGCCCTGCCACCAAATTTGGCCGAAAGTTCGAAGGTGTACGGTCTGAGTAGCAGCCAACTTCAGTCCTCAGCTTTGACGAGATGGCACAGTGGAAGCAGTCCTTCATGTTCAACTTTCAAGTCTTGCTTGTCTCACTTCCTGTGTCTCATGTAAGTACTGTCACTGACTGCCATCACACATGCTGAGGCCTCACTTCAGAGATGCCAACGTGCTGAGGTAAATATGGACAGAGAACAGCAGGTGTGGGAGCATACTATTAAGCAGGATCGGGTGGAAGCATTGGGGCAAGAAGCCAGCCTCCTCCTTACGCTGGTCCCCGCCCTGAGAACCTGTAAAATGTCCTCCAAGTTGAGGTTGACCACCAGCAGAACAATCTGGGGGATGTAAGATTTCGACTGCATCAGCATATTTAGTAAGGGTCATTTATTGCATTCTTAAACCAGGGTTTATCCATTTAAATCATATAAAAGAGACTAACTATATAGCTGCAGCAAGTGTTAAGAAGCACTTGACTATACAGCCACTTGAGTCCAGCTTAGCAGGCACTCCTGTAGCATCTTTTCAAAATCCCAGCCTGTTACCTGCTCACTCAATGTTTTGCTGGCAGCGTCCTTCTCCGGCAGGGTGCCTAAGACTATGCTGCCCAGCAGTGCTCCTGTTTGCCCCATCTTCTGATATGATGAGCTAGCCCACAAGTCATCCTCCATGCTGTTGTCTGTCCAATTGCGCCCCTCACAAGTATTTTCGCCCTCCGCTTCTCGTTCTCCAGTCATGCAGGGGCTCGAGGTATCAATGCCAATGGTTCCACAGGAATATTCCCACAACCTTGCGAAGCTAAATTTCAGAGGGGCCTTGCCAGGAGCGTCTGGCCAACTCGGCTGCAAGCCTTGAGCAATGGATTCCCCATTGACCTTCATAAGGACCTCTGTCGCCATCAGCACCGGGCTGACGACTACAACTTCAAGAGACGCAAGACCCCTTAATGTAAAGTTGGCACTGAGCCTGGCCGGAGGAAGGCGGAGCGACACAGACGTTGGGAAGATGGTCACGGCAGAGGTTGGAAGGAGCGCTCTTGTGTATGACTGCCAGGGTGACGACACGGGCTGCTTCCACTTATGCAAGCGAATCTCAAACCGCAGGCCCAGCTTGCGAACGTTGTTGGCAGTGGCCTCCACATTGATGAGCGGGCCCCTGTTGCCTGTCAAGGGCACCACAGACCTGGGTCGTCAATGCACAACTGCATATGTACACCAACAACAAAGAGCAGAGGCAAAGTTAGTGGGACACAAGTCAAACACAATATGTAACCTGCATTACACTTTGCGATGGTATCAACAAAGGCCTGTATTGAGGTATTGAATCGTTAATCAGATTGGCAGCTGATATGGACGCTGTAGAGGGCGCCCCACGGCTCACCGAAGGCTGCAAGTGGGACAGACTGCTCCAGCTGGGCCAGCCGAGCCTCCTGCATCCTGG
The DNA here is from genome assembly GCA_009602725.1 of Spirogloea muscicola. Lineage (NCBI taxonomy): Eukaryota > Viridiplantae > Streptophyta > Zygnematophyceae > Spirogloeales > Spirogloeaceae > Spirogloea > Spirogloea muscicola. The sequence continues at coordinate 507,859 of WELB01000026.1, forward strand.
CGCGGCCCCGCTGGTACTGAGTGATGAACGCGGCTCTGCTGCTCCCGTCCTCCAAGGCTGCCAGCGTGAGGTGCGCCGCCCAGCAGGCCAGCCATAGATAAGGAGGCAGGCTCGGAAGATCACAGACTCACATCCCCAGTGGGCAGCCGAGCACTGGAGATGCAGAGTTAGCAGCGTCTGAGCTCGAAGCACATCAATTGTGGGGCCTGAGCTCGGCAGTGCTTGCCTGTGCCCGGCCACCATTTCTGCAGCACGACGCCCCAAGTGGCGTCGTCCCGCAGCACGTCGCGCCACGCGCGGCAGACGCCGGAGGCGGCCGCCAGGTCGTACGCCGACTGGAGGCGGACCAAGCAGAGCTGCACCGCGACGGGGTGCTGCGTGCACGCCACCGCCCCGTCCGGCATTGGCGACGACGCTTTGGCGAGGCCCTTAGAAGGCACGCCAATTGGGCGCTGCGACAGCCGAATCCCTCGTCGAGAGCCGCCACTGAGCTCTGCGCCCGGCGGCGGCGGCGGCGGCGGCGGCGTCTCCTCGGCGGCGCGCGAGGGACGGCCCGCCGGGGGCCGCCTCGAGCGCGCGGCCATCGTAAGGGCGGCACCGCTGAACGCCCACGAGCAGCACACGGTCGTCGGGAGCGGGCAGGCCTTCTGGCGGAGGCCCGCCGGGCCGGCGCCCGCTGGCGGCGCTGGCGGCAGCCGGCAGTCGCGCGCGGCTCGCCTGCAGGCCACGCCACTGCGGGCTTCGTGCTCAGAATCAGAAGGTACAGATGCGGCTGCTGATATCATCAGAGCGGCCGTCAGAGGCCAGCCAGATGCAGCAGGTGAGTGTGCAGAAGGTAAGCGTGCGGCTGCTGGTGTTACAAGGTCCCAGTTTCTCCGGCCTGCGGCTGCTTAGCAGGGGTTACTGAGTGTTTCGTAGCTGCTTGACTCCATGTGTGTATTACAAGAGCGGCTGGTAAAGCCTGGCAGGTGCTTCCAGAGGTGAGGAAGGCGCGCGGGTGCTCATGAAATGAAACGGTGGCCACTTCAAACAAAGTACATTGTTCGGGCAAAACGTAACGCACAAACTGGGGCTACACGAAACGAAGCCCTATGATAAGGTTGCTAAGATAGCAGTGTGACGTTGATACCCACGGATGAGCATATCCCGAATATTAACTTTCCGATACTGCCGCGCTGCCACAGCATCGGATTGTGGAAGTCGAACACCGGTGAAGTCTGATTTGGAGTCTGCTGATGATGAAAGTCTATGCACTCCTTTAACATAAGTAAAATCATAGAAGCAAGACTTGTAAGGAGTCTGGTGCAGTTGTCAGCAATAGTCTACTCTTTACAGAAGCTGCCCTCTCTCTTCATTGGCTGATGGCAGCTACATGTGTTGCTTGTCATTCCTGACATGCTTGCCCTCTGCGCCAGAAGGCCTCTCGCCTGAATGCATAGCAGGCACTCTCTCTGATCAATTATCACGTTTGTGCATGTTGTGCACCACAGAAAACTCCTCGAGCATTGGGCTTCTGGATATCACCCAGATGCCAAGAGCTTTAATAATGCACAAAAGGACGTCCAATCAGAGAGAGACGCCGTGTACAACCCCTCAATATCCTAAACTAGGTGACTAGCTACAGTCTCTACAAGATGGAGTGGAAGTGCAAGGTGCTGCCTAAGGGGCCTGCAGAAGGGCCCTCTGAGGAGTTGCCCGAAGCTGCGAAACTAGGCACTGCAATTGCTTATTAAAGCAAGCTCCACTTTAGGTCATTGAGCAATGTAAGGGTGTTTCAAAGTTTCTGAGTGAAGGCACACCAGCAAAACATACTGGCGTGGAACGAAAAATTTGACAATGCTTCCCGTCTCTTTCACTGGGTCGTCCTGATCTGTCTGTCAAACCTCGTCCTCGTTAAGCAGCATATTAGGGATGCCTTTGCTGACTGGAAATCTTCGTCCAGTCTCCGGGCATATCAACGCGCCTTCTTCTAAGTGCACCTGAGAACAGATTGTCAATGTATGTGAAGAGAGAACCTTCTGTGAAAAGTTTACACACTGAAGATGCGGCTGAGGATGACTTTGACCAGCAAAAATCTTGGACAATGTAGCATGTATTATGTAGTCTTTCATCCCCAGTAGGCACATGCCTAGCTAGAGTATATGACAGCCCCTCCTGACAGTGAACAATGCCTGCTTGATTCAGGGGATGGATTGACATTTCAGTCAGCAGTGTGGCCACGTGACACCGCTCACCTCCAGCAGCGCATGGTGGAAAGTGCGCAGGAATGTCTCGTCCTCTAGCATGGCCGGCTCCACCTGCTCCGGGAGCCCCTCCAGCCCGAGCTGCACAGAGCAGCACACGAGAAATGTCAAAGGAAGAGAGGCAGCTCAGGGGTAGCAAGCACGCGGACTTGTGCGTAGGTGAAGTATCAAGTGAGACAACAGAGAGTCGTGAGCTGATGGGTGGTCTGCAGCTTAGCACCTGCCACTCGAAACGACCAAGCTCAGAAGAAGGGAGAGCCTGGGCCTCGGCCCTTGTGCGCTTGCTTTTTTCTGCAACTGAGGTAGCAGCGAGCAGAGGACAGAGGAAAGGGGGGTGGGAAGGGGGAGCGGGGGGTAGTGAAAGGCGGCGCTTGACTAGCTCTGTTGAGGGACTAAGAAAAGGCCGCTGGCATCTCAAGGCATCTCTGTGTGAAGGAGGTCTCCAGCATAGAACCGGCCACTGCAGATTACCAAGCTTTGAAGAGAGGAAAGCGTGAGCCTTGACCCTTGTGCACTTTCCTACTTTCTGCAACTTGAGGTAATGGCGACAGGAGGGAGAGAGGGGGGGACTGAGCACGAGCTTCTGTGGAGGGACATGATGAGCGCTGCTGGCATACGTCTTACACAACCAGTGCTGCTTGCAGGGCTAAGTCGCCCCACTATTACTTAAACCCCTGCAAGGCACCACCTGGGCTTCACAAAAACCAGGCAGCCAGACGCACGAGGCGCTGCTGCACAGACAGCGCAGTAGCAGAAGGCCACGCAGATGCTCGTACGCCGAGGTCCACATCCTCCAGCTCGTCTACTGCGAGAGACTCGCAAAGGGGGCTTGTCCGGGTTGCTCGTCAAGCAGGCGGCACCGTCTGGAGGTGGCGAAGCTGCGAGAGCCACGTAGTCATACCGAGACGGCGGCGTCGTGGAAGGCCTTCCAGTCCAGCTTGGGATACATGTGGCGCAGGAAGGAGGGGTTGAAGTCGGCGTCGCGGGCCTCCAGCCGCGCCGCCTCGATGCGCAGCGGGAAGCCCTTGGTCACGCCGCGCGCGTTGCACGTCAGCATGTTGTGCGTCAAGAGCCTCATCTCCGCCGCCAGCCGCCGCCGCCGCCGCCGTCGGGCGGCGGCGGCTGTCGGGCACCGGCGCGCCTCCCGCTTGGCGGCTGCTTTGCTTCTGCCACACTTAGGCTCCGTTTCATGCTCGCCAGACACTGGATACGCCAGAAACTGAGGCAATGAGAGGATTAACTGGTGGCTGGGAGAAGAAGTGGCTGGGAGAGGCCAGCCCAAAAGAATGGACAAGGTCTGAAGGAGTCGGCCCTGCACTTGAGGTCTGAGTACTCGAGCCACTTGAGCTCAGTGAGTTTGATTCGCAATTGACGCTCTTGCTTCGCTAAGCGCCACTTCAGCCCATGCTTTCGAGGCTGGCCTCTTTCGACAACCGTCCCCTTGGGAAAAGCGCCATGCTCTTACTGCTCCAATCTCCTTTGCTGGCGCATTCCTGCCCATCACTCCATGTGTGATCTTTTGGTCAGGCTGCTCACAGCAATCGCCCCTGTTGGAATTCGCTGTTGTGTATATCCACTTGTCTACTAAGTTGACGCTCTCAGGCTGGCTCTCCATAGCATTGCTTGCAGCTATGATGCACAATTGCCTCATTGTCTGGTCGCCAATGCTCAGTGAGCTATGTCAGGCTCGTCACCCTAACCCATTCTCTCCACATTCCTCCTGGGCTGCCCGCTCACCACACTCTGAACGACCCTCGCATGCCCCACCGTGGAGCTTGTCTTCTCCTCTGTGTATGCGGGTCTGTGGTAAAGAAAGGTTGTCACTCCTGGGACATTGTAAGCTTCCTTACTTTTGATCTCGCAGTAGGAGCCCAAACAGCGCAAACAGGGCAGCATCCAACGGGCACCTCTAGCGCAGCAGCAACTGCGATAATCCCGTAGTGGGATTCAAAAGTACATGGCAATGGTCCTCGACACAATCTGTTCATGGGGAGAATCAGAGGAGGTGACTCTACAAAAATATGGCAGGTTGATGAGAGGCTCAAGTCCCAACCCTGCAAAAATACCGTCATGTTGAGGCCATAACTACTGGATCTGGCTTGGGCTGCTTGCCAAGACGGCGAATCTTCAGGCTGGCGTCATAGCAGATGCAACCTGGGTAAGGGTTCGCAAAGAAGCTCTCTTCTAGCTTCGGGTTGGTACCTGCAAGTCGGTGCCGCGGTGCGCCGTCCCGCTTCTTGTGCAGTTTCTGAACATAGCGGCGGAAATGTTCCCAGGTAATTATGCCCGCCTCCATCTCATCAACCAACTTTACCAGCCCCTGCCTGCATGAACGACCAAGTAAGCATCACAAGAGTCATGATCATACTGAGGGTGATTCAGGGAAGTGTTCCAAAAACCACACTTATACAAAAGACCCACCTATCAGGAATGATTGTCTTGCGGTGGCCCTCAAAGCGCCGGTGGCCCTGCACGGCCTTGGCCATATTGCCCTCGTATGTGTAGACAAAAACATCACTCTCCAGGGCCACACTGTAATCCACTGCAGCCATGCGGTTCTGGTAAGGGCGCAATGGAGCCAGCTCGGCCTCTGTAGCCAGTGTCTCGTGTATGAAAGTGTTGGGGAACCTCGACTGGAAAGCCTGCAGGAGGAAAGGAGGAAGGAGTAGGAGATATGGGAGCTTGACTTACAAGAAGGAAAAGGTAAGTCAGGTGAAGGGGAAGGGTGAGGCAACATGGACAAACCACCAGAAACGACTTAGCTGGTGTCTAGCCATGAGATTGGCCAACAGACATTTTGGTTGGATGAAGGCAGCAGTCACGGGGCTTGCCTCCAGGCTACCGTGTCCGAAGATCTCCCCGGCTGCTATGTACACTGTGGTGGTGTTGGGAAACCCCAGCGCCTCCAGGAGCTTGGCGGTCTCGTATGGCGTCAGCGGGCACTCACCAGCAGCGCGCTTCACCTTCGGGTCAATGTCTTTCTCCTTCCACCTGCCACTCAATTGGTGTCAAGGGGTGAATTCATAAGCATCTAAAGTACAACAATGGTTTAAGATGCCCAGCTAATGAATCATGATGAAGTAGAGAAGGCGCGAGGTGCGCATGACATGAAAGGGAGGCCAGATCAAGCCAATACACTGTGCAGGCAAAAGCTAGTGCTAAAGAGAGTGCATAAGCTAGTGATGAAAGCAGACTTTCCATCAAGAGAGGCATATTCACACCTATCATTCTCGACCCTCATCACTCTCAGTTCCTCCGCTTCCCGATCTGAAAGACCATGGGTGCAGCCGGTGAAGGCCAGCATATCCTTCTCGTACCTGGTAGTTCAGTGCTCCAGGATTGCAGTTAGCACTTGAAAGAGGGATGAAGGTTGCCAGGATGCCACACAGTGACCATAGATAACAATCCTGCAATGAGTAGGCACAATCAAGACTGACCGGAGGTGGAGCCCAATGTAAGGCCCGTGCTGTTTGAGTCGTTGGACGAGCGCCTCAGCAACTGCCTCAATCTCCGCCGTGTACTTCAGCGCCCGGTAGTTGGCGCGGCAACGGAGCTTCTGGATCTGGTCGGGCAGGTGATTGTTGGCCAGGCGCCCATCAGTGAGTTGGAAGTGGATGACTTGGTGCCGCTTCATGAGCTTCAGCATTTCGCCCTTGTAGTAAGAACCCTGGCCACAGAACCAGGTTGAGAGAGTGTGATATTGTAATCCAGGCAACTGCAATCTCAATAAAATTAAGACAGTGAACCAATTCTACAGGTCATGTCCTGCCGATGCAAACGCATATTTAATGTCCTATAAGCATGTATGTGAGTCCACATTGCCTGTTGCTATGACACTTGGCACTTAATATCACTGCCTCTAGGCGGAGGTGTCACCTTGGACCAAGACACGGGCTGTTTCTCGACTGGCTTGACATCCAGCTCGGGCGGCAGCGCGCTGACAACCGTGACGTCATCCTTCAAGACCTCCATAAAGTGGTCGATATCAAAGATGTCCTCGAACACACTGCAAGCAAACTTTTGCACAGCATGATGCTCATTGAAAGGGGGCTGCACACCTCAAGCAAAGCGCGAGAGAGGAAGCGGTGCATCTAAAAGGGAACAACACTAATATGCTCACCTTGGGTCACTCCAAAAGGATGTGTGGTCAAGAAGCGGCAGCACCAGCGTTGCATTCATGAGGCGGGCCACAGCGACCATGTCACAGATCTGCGAGCGTGCTCCAGCCAATAAGCCATTGATCCTATTCCCAATGCATCGCAACTCTTCAGTGTCTGCTCATGGAATCAGTCAGCATGTGAGCTACACACTGTGGAGTGTAAGAGAGACTCACGGCAGCACGCATTTGGTTGAGGCCGCCGTTGGCGGTGACCATCAAATATCCACTGGTTGTATCAGGATTGGGCACTGCAACCACAGCAAAGCACAAAGCAGATGACTCAGGTCTGAATTGCTCCAAGGTCTCCACCAAGCCTGAGTAGGGGGCCTCTGCTGGTAGCGCTACGCTTGGAAGCATGACAGAGCACAATAGAACTGATTACCTGACTTTTGCAAGCACTCAGCACTGACTTCACTCAGATGGTCGTGTGAGCCCAAGCATGACAGACACGGGACCACCTTCACTCATAGATGACCGTCTCCTGCATCTCAGTGGTACTGTGATAGATGGTGGAGTCTACAATACATGACCAAAGGCCCCAGCTGGCAGCAGCTCACCTGCGGAGCCCTTTGCCAGCTCGATGCACTGACGGTAGCTCGCTGCTTTGGGCGACTTGGCCCAAAGCGTGGCCTCCACAGCAGACTGCTACAAGGAGCCGGAGGAGCGACACAGTGAGAATTTTGTCGACAATCTGGCCTGCAACCGGCAATTCATCTATGTATTGCAAGATGGTAATGTATCAATTCAATCAGGACTTCAGCTGGCCTGGATTGTGACAAGTAGAGATAGAATGACCATCTGCCTTGAATATTCAAGGCAAGCTTGCTGTTAAGGCTTGCATGTACGCCGATAGGGCTGGCACACGTCATGCACGTAATCTGTTGCTTGACATGAGCCTCTGCAGCTGATTTGTATGCTCGGTGCTCCACGATACCTGGGCTCGCAGCGAGAGGGCGGCCCGCTTGACCAGACCCAGCTGCTCGTCCACAGGCCTCAAGACATGCGGCCCGCCGTCTTCCGGTCGGCCATGGCGATATCCGCCTCTGAAGGAGCTATACGCCTGGCATTCGAGACCCAAGCAAGCGAGCCAATCTCAGCCGCTCTGCAGCTGCATGCTTCTAATGTAGCTGCAGACTGTGCAGCTTGTGATGCAGCTGATTGTGCACCCACAAGAGAACGCCGCCAAGCGCCACTTCAGAAGGCAAAGCTTGTCGACTGCGTCACCCATCAAGCGATGCCTGCAGCAAGAGGAGCGGCAATCACAGACCTTGGCGTCGGAGCTGGCCCACGCCACCAGGCCGAATGTGACCTTGGCGACGAGCAGAGCGCCCAGGAGCGCCGCGAGGCCGCAGAACGCGGCGCCCCGCAGGCTCCGCCGCTTGCCCACGAGGGCGGCCCCCGACGCGGCGGCCTGCACGGCGGCGCGCAGGAGGCCCTGCTCCCGGGCCCTGCCAGCCGCCCGCCGCGCCTGCCGCTTGAACTCGGGCGTCTCGAACATGGCGTCACCTTTGCCGGCCCGTGTCGGCGAGATCGCTGCGCCGGCGGCGCCTCCGTGGCGCGGCGATGGCGAGCTGGTGGCTCCGAGGCTGTCCAGCGCCTGCGCCGCCGGGGAGCCACTGCCGCTGCCCAAAGGATCGCCGCCGCGGCGGAGGAAGAAGAAGGTGTCGAAGGNCCGTCATCGGCCGCCCCGGTCGCCAGCGCGGCCGACGGCTCCGGCTCACGGCCGAGCCCGCGACTCCTCGGCGAGCCGCTGGAGCCGCCGAGGACGCCGCCGCCACTGCCGCCAACGGCCCGCGCTGGCCTTGGAGCTCATGGTGCTAAGTGGCGGCGCCTAGTGTGGCCCGCCGGGACCTGGCCTTGGAGGGACCGCGCCGCCAAGGTCCGCACTGAGCCAGAGCAAGAAGCCGCGGCACGTCCGCCGCCAATTCCGCCTTGCTTGTCGCTGCAGCTGGCCTCCATCCCGGGGCCACTGCGCAACGGCGCAGGGGCCGCTGCGGGCGCCCGCGGAAGCGCAGGTCCAGGCCGGCGACGGCCAGGTGATGGCGATGGGGAAGGGACGAGGGGCTGCTGATACTAAAGGAGCGGCTGTGGAGGCCAGCCAGGTCGATCCATGGAGTGGGAGGGGGGCAGGCGAGCCGCCGCCGGGGCGGGTGCGGGGCCGGCGACCCGCGGGCAGCGGGGTCGATGGCGACCGCCGGCAGACTGTGGGAACCGACGCCTTCGGGAGCCTAATTTACCGTCGCCACATGGTGGCGGCGCCGTCAGTGGGACGCGAGCCCGGGCCAAGGCGGCCTTCGGGGACGGAACGTGTCGGCCCAGCGGGCCGAACGGCTCTGTCGGCGCCTTCCGACGTCCTTCCTGGGACGCTCGCTCCGGGGCTTTTTGACCTTTTTGCCTCCAGCTTTCCGGCAAGGGGAATGCTTTCCGGCATCTGCGTGCCGGTTGCGCTATAGCTGCAGCTTCTGGCTATAGATGGAAGATAGGTCTGCTTCCAGGAGAGGGCGGTGGCTAGGAGAGGCCAGCCCAGAAAAAAGAATGAACCAAGTCCGAAGGGGTTGTAGATAGGGGACACCCTACCCGTTGACTTGTTCTCCGACCTGGCTGCTCAAGAGGGCATACTGACAACCCAGTGGCCACTTGGCCAGTGTACTTACCTTTGGGCTGGCCTCTCACAGCCTCTCTCAAGACTTCACTTGATCGTCCCGTAAGCCATAGTTGCCTGCTATAGAATGCGGCTATCGTCGAGTCTACAGCGCTCCCAGGCAGTCGCGATACACCAGCGTGCTGGGCGTGCATTAGGCCAGGCTAATGGCTTCCGTGGCGGTGGTCTGGCTCCTCAGCTTAGCTTGTCAAATATGTATGTGCTCACTCGAGGATATTGGTGCCCCTCTTAGCCAAGTCATTACCCCGTTACCAGGACATTTGTAAGGCTAGAATTGGCCTCCCTGTCATTTCATGCGCACCGTGCGCCTTCGCTCTCTCCTTATCACAGCAATTGCTGTAAATTGGATGAGCTGATGCCTTTCTTTGCCAACTGGAGTCGCTGTGTGCTTTATCGCTTTTCTGGCCGCTTGAAAGTTTGTTCATTCTTTGTTGGCTGGCCAATAGTGAGCATCGCCCTCTACTGGAAGAGTCTCTCTCATTTCCGGCAGCTAGTCTTTCCGACTTGCGGCTGCTAGGTGGCCAAAGAGGTAGCTCATGTCTTTCAGCACTTTTCGGTCCTTTCGGACGTTGTCAATTACTGCGGGCTGGCTTTTCAGAGCCCTCGCCACCTTTGGCTTGGGCTTGCCAGCTGCATATCTGTCGTTCTTGCGACGTCGAGTTTCGGCCTGTTTGCAGCGTGCTCAGGCTAATGCTTTGCACCAGAAAGCTGGGCGAGCTCTAGTTGGTGGCAGAAGGGCTTCGTGTCTGCCATCTAGTAATCAGGCATCGATTTGCGACCTCTATGTTTTGACCCGTGCTTACTGAGCGGGTCAATCTGCTGCAGTTTGTGTAGGTCTATAGATGTGCTTGCCTCTGTACTTGGCCATTTGGCCTTCGTTCATTTCAAATACACGTAATTGCCTTTGGCAGAGCCACTTTCTCTTTTGCAGAATGCGGCTTTCGACTAGCTGCCGAAAAACTATCCGCCTGACGAAAGTCAGAGGCTGCAGGGAGAGCACGGCCAGCACGCAGATGCAAGGCGTGGGCCACGGACCGCTGAAGGGAGACTGACAATGACATGCGATAGCCCTGGGCCCACGAGCCAGCGACGTTGAAGTCAGCCGGCTCACCTCGCCTCAGGAAGAGCTTACTTTCTTGCGCCGAGGTAAAGCGAGTGTCCCTTACCAACGGGTGCTTCCAAGGTCCGTGGCTCAAGCAGTGCACTTGCGGGCAGGCCGTGCCATGGCTGCTGCTTCCGGGTCTCACGGAGATGCCTCTTCTCCAGCTGCAAGTTACTTCGACTTGCGGCTGACTACTCGGGGTTACTGAGCTCCCATTCGCTGTAGGCTCGTGCACAGCTGTCATTCTGGCGCCTTTCGGCCCTTTTGACCTTGTTCAATCTTTCTGGGCTGGCCACTCACAGCCTTCGCCCGCTTTTGAAGAGTTCATTTTTCCAACCTTAATACGCCCTTGTTTTGTTACCTTAGCCGCTCTTACTTTTGCCTTGTTGTCAATACAAACAATGTACTGGCTTGCTTTGACCTCCCTCTCCTTTCATGCGCACCGCAGTGCCACTTTCCCTTATGAAAGGCAGTCTTCAAAGTGGATCTGCTCAGAAAGTGCTTTAGGGCCATTCACACCGAGACGGACGGACGGAGGGAGGGGTACGTGTCGCGCGGTGTATGGAACGCCCGGCTACACAACCTTGTCCGCCCGGACGCGGATGCGCGCCACGGAGGCGCCACATCGGGCGCTGTCTAGGACGCCGTTTGGAGCGCGTTAAGGAGGAAACGCGCGCGTTTGCCACGAGGGCGGACGGAACGGGGCCCTCCTCCCGAGGAGGGCCCAGTTCCGTCTCCCCCCCCTTCCCCGCGTCCGCCCCTTCTGCCTGCCCGAAAAGGGACAGCTGGCACCCCCCCCCGGCGAGATTTCAAATACGGTTCTGCACGTGCAGGCGGCCTCGGCTTCCGTGGCCGCGTCCACCCCCCACCAAGGCGGACGCCAGGCGTCCGTCCGTCCGTCCTGGTGTGAAATGGCCTTTAATGCCACGGCACTGGGACAGTATGCCGAGCCCCAGGCGTGAAATGTTGGTACTTTGGTGGCCCACTGGTAGCCCACTGATCCCAAGCAAGCGCGGCCAGATTAACTGGTGGCTGGGAGAGGCCAGCCCAAGAGAATGGACAAGGTCTGAAGGAGTCGGAGTGCTAAGGACTGATCGCACCCGCCGTTAGACAATGACGAGGCGGCCTGCCGTTCGACCCATGGACAAGTGGAGGTGTGCCGCCTTCGGCGACGAAAGTGGAGCTCGAGGCACGGCCTTCTGCCCCGCAGCCCCGCTCCTTGCCGCGACGGGGCGGCAGGCACCGGCAGGGAGGCGCGCGCGCGCCTAGCTCGGCATGCGAGGCCTTGAAGGCAAACATTTGTGCCAGGAGGTCGACGGGGCCAGGTCTCGCCCTGGCTTGGCCGCTGGTCACAACGGCGCGTTCTCTGCTTCATGGTTCCCTCTGCCGTCGGCCAGATTGTGGCAGCTGCTCCGGCCACCACGGCTGCCTCATGGCCGACACCTGATCAGGTACGCCACTGGTAACCAGGGTGGGGTGGCATGTTCCACACTGTTTGCTAGCATAGCGCAGCACTCTGCCAGCAAGAGGCAGAACGCTTTACCAATTTGATAGTCAATATGCAGTGCGTACTCTTACTTGCTTGAGTTTTATGGAGCCTTTAGACTTTGTAACAAAATGCTTTGCCTTATGTGCTTCCAGAGGGAGAGTTGTCCCTCATTACTGCATTACTGTGCCAGGTGGACACCTTGGTGGGAGATGCAGCACACATGGCCAGCTTAGATCGAAAACACGTGCGAGTAGTTGCCTCGCCGTATCGTATTTGCCCGCTCGGAGCGCACATTGATCACCAGGTTGATCATCGACGCGCTTACTGCATAGCTCTCTGTCACTAACAATGTGCTTGCCGCCGCCACCTGTTCGAATGCCTCAAAGCTTTTGGAACGCCTCACTCACTCAGAGTGAGATCCATATGCGATCGTCATTCTCAATGATTGGTCCTTATATCCTCATCAGAAAATCCCAAGCAGCTACTGCTGCCTTTGCCAGGAAATCTCTGCTATGTGATGTTGATACTGATTGCTCCGTGTACTCTGAGGTTGCTTATTGAGGAAAGTCCTACTTATAGCTTCAGTTCTCAATGCCACCTTCGTCCTCCAATCAGGGGGGACCTGTAACAGCTTTGGCCGTCAATTGTGGTGTTCTGTTGGCTTTCACACCCTCAGCAGGCTCCCAGGTCAGGGTTTGCATGATCATGCATGCTTCTTTCATCTGGTGCCACCTGCCACCTTTAAGTAAAGGAAGGGACTTATGATCAGTGTAGCTGTCAATTGTGGCATGCTGTGGGGCTTTACAGGCTCAGAGGTCAGGTATTTGCAGTAGCTTCTGCTTGGTGTTTGCAGAATACACTATCAGCTGCAAGCATGATGCTGGAGTTCTTTGCTGACAGGTCCACTTGCGGTCGCGGCAATTTGCAGGCGACGTCAAGTTCAGGTCACTGCAAGTACCCTTCCAGATGTGTTTTGCTACGTAAGAAACAACTGATATAAGGAGGATATGACACCTCCTGCACAAGCTTGGGAGACTCTAATTACCAGTGGATGCACATTGTGCAGCATCTCTGATGATGTCAAGGCCCTCCCAGCACTGGAGGACGAGCTGTGGGGGAAGTTCGCTCGAGGTGCCACATATGCGCTTAAGAAAAGGAAGCACACCCTGACACAGGTCAAGACCTGTTCTCTGGCCCAGAGCCAGAGAGTGGTCACCTGCGAGGCCTTGCATTGCCGCATTCACCATACCACGTGAAGCATGCACAAAGATGTTGCTGTCCAGGTTCTAGGCCAACCCTCTGGTTGTGCAGGTTGATTGTCAACCTTACACTGATTGATCAAGCTAAGCTGTGCATGACATATGTGCAGGGTATCAGCGGAGTGCTTGAAGGTTCAGCAGCATTTGCAAGTTCAGGTCTCAGCTCGTCAGCGGCGGTGAGTTCCTCTTTGCTTTAACTGATGCCATATCCAGCCTCTATGTCCTACCATGACTTATAGATTCTGAGGTAGCTGCAACTTCAGTCGTTAAGCGAATGCACATAGCTGACAGTCCCTTGCTATTTCGCAAGCAAGCCCCTTTGCAAGACAGATTGACAGGCCAGGCAGGTTGTTGAGTTCACTCTTGATGCGCTCTTGATTCAGGTGGGGCTGGCCTGCCTTTTGGCCCTTGAAGATGCTAATTGCTTGAGCATAAGCGCTTCTGAGAATATTGAACTCGACAGGTATTCCCAATCCAACAAGGACATTGCATCAGCTACCATTGCACCAGCTACGCCTCTGGCGCAATTTTAGCATACCTTGGTAGCTAGTCAGCCCCTGCGTAATTGTCAATCTTGGTGCTTACATGCACATCTAATACTATATTGCATGAGTTCTTTCACTATTGATGTTATGCTATCTAGCTTGGACCAAGTTATGCTCTTCTGAATCTGAGGTTATCTTGCTGTTGAACCAACAAGATCTGTAAGATAAGGCCACAGCTTACTTGTTCATTTTCTCATCAATGAACCTGTGAAGGTTGATTGAGAATGACTTTCTGGGACTGAAGAATGGGATTCTTGACCAGTCTGCGATCATGTTATCACGGAGACATCTGTTGACTTTAATCAATTGCAGAGTAAGTTGACCACCTGCTTGCACTTTCTGCAGTATCTGTGCCACTGCATTCAGTGAGAGCGCTGCCATCTGGAAATGAGGCACAACCTCAATAAAGTCTCTGGATTTCTGTTTTGAAAAGTGGCTCTTCTCTGTGCACCGCCTACAGACCAGCTAACAAAGGTGTGGTTGTTCTTGCAGGACAGATCTCACAGACTGGTGATGCCTGGAGCTCCTTGGCATCAAATCTATGCCAAAGAGAGAGTTCTGCAAGATTGCGAGCCACCCCCTGGGTATAGTAGCTATACAGGTCCATTGGAGAATAACTTTGACCAGATGTCCAAGGACTGTCAGCCAGCAAAAATTTGTTGTACCAGCCCAGAGAATGGCGAGTGGGAGAGCTCCTACATCTTCCTTCTTGCCTTCTCAGGCCTTCAACAAGCTCTAACCAGCACTTCGGGCTACAATCAGAGGGTTGAGGACTGTCAACAAGCTGCCCAAATATTACTCGAGTATGATGAAGTCCTTTGGTAAACTCTGGTCATAACTAGCATATTTGACGCCAATCGTATGCCTTTGCAATCATGTAGTCCACAAAGCTTTACTTGGGTGTCTGTGAAATTACTTGATTGCTGTACTTTTAGCGGCTTGTGGTTAGGCCTCGAGGTCTCTCTGAGTATACCTTGCCTGACTTACCTGACAATTATATGGTCCTCTCATATAGAGCTGCAGGGAAGCAAAGCATGGATGCTCAACTCTGTCATGGTAATGCTTTCCCACTGCTGGCGCCTCGTAGTAAAATAGGCTGGGAACATCAGCCTCGCTAGACAAACACTTAATTGCCACTTAAACAGTATAGATTCTGACCTTCCACATCGCGTGCTATTTGCAGTCAGCCATGAGGAGTATAGCACATTCAAGGTGAGGGCTAAGATTTGGAGAACACCATCCGCCATCTTTGCAAAGCATAAGGGCACACGCAATGACCACTAGGCCATTCTGATGCTAAGATCGCAGGAATGTACGCATCTCAGGATTTACTGGACGGAGGTCCTGGGCGCCGGGCTAAACATTTCTTTACTGAGGTAGCCCGTGTACATGAAGGTGCGTGGGGCAGGTAGCACACATCCTTCGGCTGTCAATGTCAATGCACAAAGGGAGGCCCATCCTTCTCTTCTCATTCATTGTCTCTCATCAGCTGCTGGACAGCTTGAATGTTCTTTCTCGATCTCAAGATCAATGTTGATGATGCTCTCTTCCACCGCGCAAGTTGTTGCTTGCAGGGGTAAAAGCTTGGGAGACAGGTGACATGAGAGCGTTTGGCTTGCTGATGTCACTATCAGGCCAGAGTTCCATCGACAATTATGAATGTGGTACCTCATGCTCAAATTGGCAGTTATGGCTAGCTGTGCTGTGGCTGTGGCTGTGGCTGCGGCTGCATAGCTGCCTTATCCTTCAGAAGATGTGACTCAATCCAAACTAATCTATTCCTATGCAGCCACAGCTTTAAAGGAAGATTCCAATGCCTTGTCAGCTTAACCTGGTCTCCCAGGCTGTGCACCCCTGGTGGACTTGCGATCAATCCTCCTCCGAGCACCCGGTGTTCTGGGAGCGCGCTTCAGTGGAGCTGGTTTCCGTGGATGCTGCATCGCCCTATGCGAACAAGACCATGCAGCAGCCTGTGCCGCCTTTGTCCAGGAGGAATATACTGCGCTACAGCCAGACCTTGTCAAGAACCTTAAGGGGCTGCCTTGCGTGGTCGCCTGCCAGTCGGCGGACGGGGCAAGGATCCTCCAATGAAGGCACAGCCCGAAAATGTAATTGGACATAAGTCAAAGCGCGTCTCGGTTTACTATGCAGCAATTCGTGATGGGTGATCCCCTGGTCTGACCTCAGTGCCATTAAGTATTGTAAAGGCTACATTTTGCTGTTCTATCTAAGCAGGAAGGTGTTGGTGAGCAAAGTGCAAGAGATAGTGGTCCTACAGCTATGACAGCGTCCCTTTGTGTTTGTTCGCACCAAGCAGCAGACGTTTGAGGGAGGACGCTCCAGTAGCGTCCATGGCCCAATGCGGGGGAATGGCGAGGAATCAGACGACATGATTGGCATTCGTCAGAGGGCTGCTGCCTCTCAGCAGTACCTGTCACGTTTCCTCATCTTCCTCGCGCCAGCTTGCTGCCTCGAATGACAGACGAGGCAGCGGTCGCGACGGCCCTCAGCCAGGGCGAGCTCAGCTGAGTAAGGAGAGTGAGGGCAATGGGTCTCGGTCATTGCGCCCCAGCGGCGGCGGCCCCACTCGCGGCACCTTCTGGCGCAGGACAGCTGAGAGAAACCAGGCCGTCGCCGGGACGCTGAGCCCGCGCTGGGCCGCTCGCCCAAGTGGAGGCGGCGGCCACGGCGCCCACTACAGTGCTCGCATCACAGCCACCTCCCGAAGGCCTAGGCCGCGGCCAGCAGCCTCGCAGCGACAACGGGCAGCAAGCCGGGCGCTTCGGTAATCGCGCAGCCCGCAGGGCGTCGATCGATGGGCTCACGGCGCGCTGGGCGCGCTGGCCTGCGCGGGCAGTAATCACGGCGCCGCCGCCGGCGCGCACGCCGCGCGCGGCGCGCGGCGGCCGGGGCGACGCTCAGATAAGATCAAGTGTGACCGTCTGCGGCAGCGGTGGCTGCTAAGTATCGGGAAGGTATTATTTGTGTATTTGAAACAAACGAAGGCCAGGAAGGGAAGGCGGATGGAGTGTGTATCAAGAGATGGAGGGCCTGTGTGGCCAAGTACAAAGGCAAGCACATTGACAAATGTACATCACCTGCTGCTAAGCTGACCCGCTCAGCAACCATGAGTCAGCACATAGAGGTCGCTAACTGATGCCCGAATGCTGGGATGCGATGGCATCCTTGTGGAGGCTGGCTTCTCGGTGGCAGCCGAGAACTCCGCCGTCATGCCGCAACGGGCCGACGGTCTCCACGCTCGTCGCGTCGACCTTGTGGCCACCCCACCAGCCGGCGGGCCACGTCTTCTCCTTGACGTGGTGACCACTGACCCCTACGACCGCGAACACCCAGCCCAGTGTGCTACGAAGACTTGGTATGCGGTAGCCTGCGCCGCTCAGGCCAAGGAGCTGAGCGGCGCAGATACGCTCAAATACGCAGATCACCCGCGGGAAGACGACTTCTTCCCGCTCGCCATCGACACGCACGGGGCGTTGGGCGCTCGGTGGCTCGAGCTGCTCAACCAGCTCTTACGTCACGCCATCGTCCGCCGCTTCCATGGGGAGCCGGTGGACTTCCCTGCAGCCGGGTCGCTGGCGCAGGTGTACCGTATTCTCTTGGCCGTCTTGCTGCCGAGGTCTATGGCCCGCGCGCTGCACCTGCGTGCCGAAAGAGCCCTCGCTGCTGCCTCTGGCTCCGGCCAAGGGACCCGCTTCCAGGCACCCAGTTTCTCTGACCTGCGGCTGCTTAGCAGGGGTTACTGAGTGCTTCGTAGCTGCTTAATTATTTTTGTGCTTGTTTTCCTTAGTGCTTCCCCTGGCCCCTTCTCGTCCTTTGTTCGTTCTTTTATTTGGGCTGGCTTTTTCCAGCCCCTATCCTCAATGGGCGAGCCCTTCTTCTGATACCGGACGGGAATCGACAAGCTCTTGAGCTACCAGCTACGGTTCGACTAGCTTTCTGATGCAACGCATCAGAAAGCTGAAAGGGAGAGAAAGCGCGCCGGTGCGCGTGAAATTAGAGGGTGTTTAATCCAAGCCGATACATTGTTCAGGCATTGTTCAAGGAAGGGGAGATTTCTTGTATTTGAAACAAAAAGGCCCCATCGCCGAGTGGGTGGTGACACGAAGGCGCACTCTACTGCGAGATTGATCATTCCTTTTTTGTGCTGGCCTTGCACAGCCATCTTCACCGAAATTGGATTCTTCTATCATAGAGACTGAAGCGCGATCCCACCATTAGGGGACGCAGCATGTTTTGCTTCGCCTGCGTGCAGCCCTCCGTCTGCACGCACTTGCTAAATAGATATGATTGAGCGCCCGCTCGCAGAAGTCATGGAGAGTGGTTTTGTGCTTTTGCGCCATCCGGCCCTTTCAAACTTTGTACAGCCTTAGGGCTGGCCTCTCACAGCCAGTACCTTACTTTGAAAGAGCATTTTCTTTCTCTGTGCAGGGATGCGGCTGGTATAGCCGACCAGTGGTCGCTGGGAGCAGGCATCAATGGGGAGGACTTCGATAAGTCTGGAGATAGGAGATCGCGATCCTCTCCTTCCAGATTCCAGTCAAACCGTGTCCTAGATTTATCACGAGACCGTGTCCTTGTTCCTACTTGGGGCTGGCCTCTCACAGCCACTGCCTTACTTTGGAAGAGTTGTTTCATCATAAGCGAGCCCTCACCTTATCTGGGGGGTAATTGGTGCAAGCCTTCTATCCCAAGAGCGAAGCTGGAGCTTTGAAAGAAAGTCTCCTCCAGTAGAGGGCAATGGATGTGATTGGCCAGCCCAGGAAAGAATGAACAAAGTTCGATGGGGCCAGAAAAGCGTTGAGCATACAGCGACTGAAGTGGCCACTGGCTGCTCAACAACCCCTGTTGAGCAGCCGCAGGTCAGAGAATTTAGTCTCCGAGTAGCGGGCCCCCTGTCCACAGCCAAAGCGCGACAGGCAGATGCACCGCGTGTGTCATTCTCCGCTGCAGCGATATGACAGGGCGCATGCGATAGACCTGGGCGAGGAGAAGAAAGTGCTCGCTGCAGGGAAAGAGGCACTCCGCCGAGACCCAGAGGCGGCCGCCATAGCACGGCCTGCTCGCTCGTGGACGGCGTAGGCAAGGGAGCGTTGAAACGATACCGCCAGGCGCATACGGAAGACTTGGGCGAGAGGAGAAGTCTTTCCTCTGAAAAGAAGGTAAGACTCTTCCAGTACAGAGCGATGTTTGTGACAGGCCAGTTCAAAAAAGAATGAGTCATTTTAGAAAGGGCCAGAGAAGGAAGTTAGCCCTTCCAAAGGGGGCAAGGGCTGTGAAATGCCAGCCTGAAGAAAGACTGACAAGGTCCGCTAAAACACGTAGTAATTTAGCAAGTACCCATGTACAATGTTGACTTAGTAACCTGCAGGTAGCAGCCACAAGTCAGGAAGACTAGCCGCCGGAAAGCAGTCCCCTTGACGAAAGCCAGAGGCTGCATAAAAGCGTTAAAGCACACGGTGACTCAAGTGGCCACTGGCGCACAATATCCCCTGTTGAGCAGCCGCAGGTCAGAGACAGTAGTCTCCGGGTAGCCAGTCACCTGTCTAAGCCAGAGAAGTGGCGTGTGTTTTGCGCCCTGTCTAAGCCGGAGGCTGTGGCCAAAGCGCGACCGGCTCTGAAAGAAGAAGGGAGCTGAAACCCAACCTAAACCCTACCATGAGAAAGAACAACAGCGCTTCCGATGTGAGGAAATGGCTGTGAGAAAGAGCTGTGAGAAAGTAAGGAAACGGCTGTGAGAGGAGGCGAGGGCTGTGAAGAGGAAAGACTCTTCCAGCAGATGACGGCCAGCCCCAAGGGAGTCCGCTGCCAAGTTTAGGGTTTAGGATTGAGGGTTGAGGGTTTAGGGTTCAGGTTTCAGGGGTTTGGGTTTTAGGCGGTCGGAAGACATGCGGCGGGACTCGCGGCGCAGAACGCGCCGTATTCTCGGGGGAGCCGCCGCCGCCGCGAGAAGCCGGCCACGCCGCTCGGGAGCCGCCGGAGACGGCCTCCCGGCGACGGCGGCGATGCCGGCAGCGCTTTTTTTTTTTTGCCGCCGCCGCCGAGGCGGTCATGACGGCGCGGGCGGTGCGGCGGGCGGCTCCTTGGCCTTGGCGACAGCGTCGCTCGCCGCGGCCAGGCGCGCCAGCGTGCCCTCGATCGTCGCCAGCAGCGCCTCGATCTGGAACGGCTTGCTGGCGTACCCGTCCATGCCCGCCTGCACGCCGGAGCCAGCCGTGCATTGAGCGCCACAGCCCCCATGCAGAGTCTGATCAGTGGCGGAGATCAGCCCCCGACGGCCGTCGCCACTGGCGCTGCCGCTGGTCAGGCGCCCATCACCTCGAGGCACTTGTCGTGGTAGGCCTGCATGGCGTGCGCGGTAAGGCCGATGATGCACACGCGACGGCCTCCAGCCTGCTGCACCGCCTCGCGTTCCCGGATGCGCGCCGTCGCCTGCAGGCCGTCCAGCACTGGCATCTGCATAATCGCCGCCATTGAAGCAAAAGGGGCGTCAGTCCTGGAGACGTCGCCGCCGCCATGGTCGATGGGAAGCCTAGACGCTGGTCTCGAAGCTGTCCATGCCGGCCC
This sequence comes from Spirogloea muscicola, assembly GCA_009602725.1. NCBI lineage: Eukaryota > Viridiplantae > Streptophyta > Zygnematophyceae > Spirogloeales > Spirogloeaceae > Spirogloea > Spirogloea muscicola. The sequence continues at coordinate 527,903 of WELB01000026.1, forward strand.
ACCTGTATGTCCATGAGGATGACGTCGAAGTGCTGGTGCCGCTCGAGGCCCCCGCCCAGCGCGTCCAGCACCTGCTGCCCGTCGCCCACAACCGCCACCTCGTGCCCGCATTTCTGCAGCTGCCTGGCGATGTAAGCGTGCGCCGCACCCCGAGCAGCACTGTCAGTGGCAGCTGACGAGGTCCGGTGGCAACTTATGGCAGCCAGCCAGCGCCGCGTGAAGACAGCACGCACCTGCAGGCCACCCGCTGGTTCACGACGTTGTCATCAGCGACCAGGATGGACAGCCTCCTGCCTGATGCTGCCAGCGGCAGCTCTTTGGTGTTGCTGGCAATGGCCAGCGGCACATTCGGCCTGCCACTGGTCCTGTGCAAGGAGAGGCCCGGCGGCTTCGGTTGACAGGAGACGGCAGCATCAGCGCCGGTGGGCGACCGCGACGCGCCGGGGCTCACGCCTTGGCATGCAGAGCAGGCTGCGCCGAGGCTTTGGTCTCGAGAGCCATGGCCGGCCTCGGCGTCCTGGCAACCCACTAATGGTCGGCCGCCACCAGCACAGCCAGTGCTGCAGTCCTTAGAGCGTGGTGTAGACGAAGTGGAGGTGTTGGACGCGGTGCGCATCAGCGGCGATAACAAGGACACATCCAGCGGCATTGACATGGAGAGGGGCTGTCGCTTCGCGTTCTCGTCAGCTGACGCGCGTCGGAGGCGTGCTGTGAAGTAGAATGTGCTGCCCTGGCCAACCTCACTGTGCACCCAAATGCGGCCGCCCATCATGCTCACCAGCCTGCATTGTCAGGAGCCACGACCACGACCACCACCATATCACGAACACGAATATGACACCATGAACGACCCTGACTGTTAGCTTGCTTATAAAAGGAAGGCTGCCCAAGAGGCACGACAGCGTGCTGGGCCGATCAGCTGTCTGCGCTTGGACCAATTGCCAGGCAGATGTGCAGCCTCCTGGAAAGTAGCTGGTAAGATCGGCTGCATACCTGGAGGTGATGGTGAGGCCGAGGCCGGTGCCGCCGTAGAGCCGCGAAGTAGATGAGTCCGCCTGTGTGAATGCTGTGAAGATGCGCTCCATCTGCTCCTGCGGGATGCCGATGCCAGTGTCTGCCACAGAGAATCTGATATGCATCTCCTGGCCATCATCCTGCCCGACATTGATGGCAGCGCTAGTCGTGTCGTCAGCCTCCTCGCAGCCTTCGCCGTTGCCGACCACATCAATAGCCACGTGCCCTGGTGATGCCGGCAGCTTCTTGCTCAGGCTGGCGGGCTGGCCGAAGATGTCGCGCGGCGTGGCGGGCGGTACAGGATGGACATTCGGCTGTAGCCTGTTGGCTGCACGGGCCATGGGCCTGCCGCTGCTGGCAGAACTTTCAGTTTGCCTCGTACCCATGACCGCTGACTCCGACATCCGCCTCATGCGTCGGCACCTGTCTGTGGATGCGGCCACCGAGTTGGCACGCAGCCAGCCGGGCAGGTCCAGCGACGGCCTCAGCGCACCACGCCAGAAGCTCATGGCCTCCGTCGACGGCGACTCCTCGCCGCCGCTGTGCTCGCTGCCGTCCCTGTCCATCTGCATCGCTCGCGCCCTGGCAGACTTGGCGTCCACAGGAAAGCCCCTTCGGCAAGTGTTGAGGAGCACCTGTCATAGCATCCGAAAGTACTGGTGAACGCATTGGATGGGGACTCTGCTGAAGCGTTGTCTGCTGTCTGCTCCTATTTGTTAGTCTGACCACCACGTAGGCCATGAGCTCACCAGAAAGTCGGCACTGCTCCGCGACGAGCTGCGGCGGTGCCTGCCACCGGTGCGTTGCCGTTGCACCAAGCCATGACTTGCATTGCCGCCTTCAGTCACGCCGGCCTCGTCCCCCAGCTCAACAGATAGAGTGATCTCGCCCTTGGCCGTGAACTTAATGGCATTGCTAATGAGGTTGAGCAGGCACTGGCGCAGGCGATTGGGATCGCCTATGAGGGTCGGGCCATCACTACTGCCGCTGGCTGCAATCAGGCTGGTGCTCAGTGACCACTTGATTGCCAAACCCTTCTGCGCCGCCCGCGCCTGCAGCGCTTTGGTTGTTGTGCCCAGCATCTCCGTGAGGCTGCCAATCAAGGTGCATGCAAGGACCGTCAGATCACAGTCAATTACCAGCAAACAAGGGCTCAGCGACGGAAGGACCCGGAGAGGCTCGAGCTCCATCGCATCTGCAGACTGCGGGAGTGCGTTCCAAAGACTCACCTGAATGGGACGCACTCAAATTGTAGTTTCCCAGCCTCAATCTTGCTCACGTCCAGGATGTCATCCACAATGCTGCAGAGGCATGTAGCTGAGTGGCGAACTGTTTCCAGATACTCCCGCTGCTCCTTGCTCAGCACTGTGTCCAGCGCCAGTGCTGCCGAGCCCAGGATGCCATGTATGGGCGTCCTGCATGCCAGCACCTTCTGCCAGTCAATTTAGCAGTATCTTCTAAGCCAGTCTGTTACATGTTGGTCCAAGAAATGCATGGACATGCCAAGTGTGATGCGCCACAATTATCGAGTCATAGGAGATGACTACACGACCCAGGCAGCCAACGGAAATGTCCGGACCTGATCTCATGGCTCATGTTTGCAAGGAACTCGGACTTGGCCTTGTTGGCGGCCTCAGCCTCCTTCTTGCTGTGCTGCAAATGCAGTGTGGCCTTCCACAGCTCCTCTGTCAGCGCGTCCTTTTCCCGAATGGCACCACTGATTAAGATAACCATGCCGCTGATGATCAAGCAGAATAGCTGCAGGACCACTTCGAACGCTTGTGTAAGACGAAATGTCAGGATTGGTGGCGCGAGACAGCTTGCAGCAAAGCAATCAGTTGGCCGAAGCTGCCTGCGGACCTGTACTTGCAGACCCCGCTCATAGATGCCCATGTACGCGAAGGTCCCATTGGGCAATTTGGCGGAGCCAAAGACAGCAATGACGCTCATGAGCACGCTGGCGGTCGTGGAGATCCGCTGGTCGAAGCGGAACGAGATCCAGATGAGGACAGGGAGGATGAGGTATGGCCGGCGCTCCATGGCTGGGACTGCCCCGCCGACAAGGCCGCCAAACACGAAGAAGGTGAGAATGAAAAGGAGGGCGAGCACTGCAGCTGCCTCCAGGGCTTTCCACCACCACCCTGCGTCATGTGGAAGCCGGAGCTGGTCAGAATTCAGATCCCACCTGAGTTTGCTTCTGGTCCTGTTTATGCTGTAATAGCAATAGCACCTAGATTGGAGTGACTTGATGCTCAAACACTGGCGATGGAGGGCATGTGGGGCCTTGTCAGCAGGGCACCTGGGCAGGGCCTCCAGTTCTTGGAGTAAGGTGAGATGCACCAGAAGAGGATGCAGGGCGTGAGCACGAAGATGCCAGCCAGCGCGCCCCACCACCATGCCAGCAGCGACTGAGAAACACAAATGTCGTACATGCATGTATTACCTAACTGTCTGTCTACTACTATGTACAGAGACATGTCTTTGAATGCATTCCTTGGCTTCCTGAGCTCCAGATGGATGTCAATATGAACGCCCTCGTCAAAAGGTCGGCAGTCATGCCAGACACCCTCTTATGGCTGAGATGTTAACTCGCCTTCACTGACTACACCAAAAGGATGAGTAGTAGATGGCCAGAACATGGCTAACAAGGCTGGTAAGCTTAATTGATTCTTGAATGCCTCTGTGAGAGCCAAGGTTGCGACATTGTCACCTTGAGCCAGGTGTGCACGGTGATGTGCGTCAGTACTGCCTTCACGACGGTAACAGAAATCGCAGCCCCAACAACGGTTGCAACGGCAGATATCACGAAGAAACGGAACGCCCACGTGACGCTGGCAATCATGAAAAAGATCTGCTTGCTTGCTCAGCAATGCCGTGCTTGCTCAGCATCACTTGCAATCCGAAGAGAAGAGGCATGGGCCAACACCAGAGTCAGCAACACGTTGTAGCAATACCTGCGAAAAGGTGGCCCCTTGTTCCAGCGCCGCAGGAGTGCAAGTGCCAAAGTGGCCTGCAACAATGACAGAGTAGTTGCGACGTCCACATCAGAGTGACTTGTCAGCAACGACACCTGCATGCTCCGAGTACGGCATTGTCAGAGTGAGAGTCCTTAACGAGCTTGGCCAGCGCAGCACTTGACCTCGATTGCGCCACCCAGGGTGACCGCCAGGCAGCTGGCAATGGTGCCGCCCAGCGCTGAGTGCAGTGGAGGGGAGTGTGTCCACCAAATGGTGATTGTCATAATGCCCACCACGACACCAGGTAGCATCCCATAGCCTGCTCTTGGTGCAGCGCAGCGCACTCTGGTCAGCCGGCTCTTCACACCTGTCTATTACTTCTCCGTCGCATTAGCAACTTCTGGACGACATTGGCAATGGCTGCAACAGGAGGAAGTGCTGGGCCAGGCACATACCAAGGAGCATGAAGGCGGCCAGGGTAAAGCCGGAGGGCGCCCACAGCGGCACCGGCTGGTCCCCGCGCTGCGCCAAGAGCGCGAGGCGGCCTGCACTTGGGGAAAGCAATAGGTGTAGGGACTGAGCTAGGGGGATCTGCTGTAGAGTCAGCACTAACAGCATGGCAGTACTTATGCTGTGGCACTGCCGTTGGACTCAAGGGCGCAGACTTGGTTAGGCAGGGGCCCATGGCGCTCGGTGGCAGGAGCGCCGCGCTTCCGACTGGTCGAAAGGACTCACCAGTGAGCACAATGACGATGGCGAGCGCCACGTTGAGGCCGCCGAAGCGCACCCAGCTTGGCGCAGCCCACGGGGAGTCGTCCACCACCCAGCCCTGGCCCGCCCAGCAGCTCCGCCTGGGCGACAGCACCTCCCCATCCACGCTCGGCCCGCCATGGACACCGTCGGGGCCCCTTTTGGCCTCCTTGCCAGCCTCCATGGCTGGTCCGCGCGCCCGTCAGAGCATGTGGCCCGCTGCTGCTATCTGAGATCGGGCCTCGGCTCCCAGCCTGGGCGCCCAGAGTCGGCCATGGCGGATCCGCAACGAACACGAGCTCGGCCGCAACCAAGGCCGAGGCTCTCAGGAGGGCGTCCGAGCACTGCTGCCGCCGTTCCTCTTGCCACCTGCTCTGCCTCCCGGTTCACCCATCACGGCTGCGCTCCTCGACGGCCTCAAGCGGCGTAGTCCGAGAGCGGCGTCGTCAACACCCAGCCACACGCGGCACACGGCCTCCAGCGCCGTCGCGGCAGCAGTACTGGCAGCGTGACGAGCAGGAGCCAGGGGTGAACTCCGGTGCCTGGCCTTCACCGGCCGGACACCCGCGTTGCACCTCCTGCAGCCTTCCCGCTCGATCTGGTCCCACAGGAAGGTACCCAAACAAGCCCCCCTCCCCCTTCTCCTCGCTTCCCCTCCTCCAACGCCCCCTCTTTACACTCTCCCTCCGTCCCACCCCACCCTCCTCCCCACTTCCTTCCTCCCCTCACCACCCCCCTCCCCCNTCTATGAATCTCCCTCTCTACCTCCCTACCTCTACCTCTCTCGCTCGCTCTCCTCGTTCTCAACCCCCCTCCCCGGCCCTCCCTCTCTCTCCCTCCTCTCTCTCTCCCCCTTGGAGGTACTAAGAGCGCCCTGTCTGCCTAGCCTGTGGCTCCGTCAAGAACACCTGTATGCATCTGGCTGGCTTTCTCCAGCCGCTCTTTCAATATCAGCAGCCGCATTCTCTCGGTCGCCGCCGCCCCCACCACAGCCGCAGCCACCTCTACACCACGTGGGCCCCCGCAAGCACCTGACTGCCACAGAGAGGCTGGCCGCTTGGGGCCTCTTGTGCGCGCAAGCAGGCCAGGGGCCCCAACGTGGTTCTGAAGGGGCCGTCCACAGCCGTTCGCGCTGGGCGCCTCCGACGGTGAACACGGCATCCTGTCATAGCCAGGTGGCGACGGGGCCGGAGGGGCCCCTGGCCCGGACTGGCTCTCCCGTGTCCCGACAGCCTGCTGAGCGCCGCTCCTGCGCCCCCACGGATCCAGGGGCCAACGACGAGGTGGGCACTCTCCGGTGCCATTTGCTCGAGGTTGAGGTTGAAGAAGTGCTCGCCCATAAGGGCTGAGGCTGAGGTCACCATGTGATTACACTTCCATCCTGTCTTTCAGCTGGGAGAGCCACTATCTCAAGGAAAAGCAGCCCGGATTCCGTCCTTTCTTTTCGGGCTCAACAGGAGATATCGAGCACCAGCGGCCACTTGTCGCCGTGTGCACGGCGACTTCACAGCCCGTTGCCGTAAACTGAAGGAGCTGTTTCTTTAGCGCTTCTTTGGCCTCTTCAAAAAGTGTTCATTCTTTTCCTGGGCCGGCCAACCACAGCCATCGCCCTCTGCTGGAAGAGTCTGTCGTCCTTAGGAGAAATGATTAACTCCATTGAAGGGGGTGAGGGCTGTGAAAAGCCAGCCTCAGTAAGATTGGACAAGGTCCGAACAGACAATACGTCCAATGTAAGGCAATGGCTGTGAGAGGCCAGCCCAAGGAGAGAAGTGGCTCTCCCAAAGAATGAAGTGGCTCTCCTGAAGGGGGCAAGGGCTGTCAACAGCCAGCCCGAAAAGACTTGACAAGGTCCGAAGGGGCCAAAAGCGCTGTCTCAGTGCTGGGGTGGACCGTTCCAATCCCGGGCTTTCTGCCTCGGGGGCTGGCCATGCTGCGGCGAACGCCGCTCGCAGCAAGGCGACGAAGTACGCAGACCACCCGGCAAGGGACGACTTCGTCCCCCTGGCCGTGGATTTGCACGGGACAGTCGGGTCCCAGTGCCTCGACCTGTTGGCCCGGCTTGCGCGGCTAGCTCAGGTCTATCGTATGTGCCTTCGATCTCCCTCCAGCGGTCCGTGGCCCACGCCTTGCACCTGCGTGCTGGCCGTGCTCTAGCTGCAGCCTCTGGCTTTCGTCAGGGGGATGCTTCCGGCTGCTAGTCCAGATCTACAAATATTACTAACTAGCGAATTTAGTGAACGACGTCAGATTTTATTATGGATCGCTTTATTTGCTTCTTTCGCCGTCAAGGTTCCTATGGTACCACGGCTGCCTTATACAGCCGCCCTTGGAGAAAGCCAGCCGCTGTCTATCGTGGACTTCCGTTGGTCAGTGTACAAACAGTGTACAAACACACCCAGCACTCTTTTGCCATGAGCTCTTCTTGCCCCCTCCCCACCACTTGCAGTCTGAATATTGAAGGCCAGAAATTTTCCCTATCCAATAATAAAACCCTGCGATTAAGGCACAGACAGCTCCCATAGAAAGAACATAATGAAAATGGGCTACCACATAGTAAGTATCATGCAAAGCGATATCCAAACCGGAGTGCTAATACAATTCCTGTTAGCCCTCCTCAAGTAAATAAGAAAATAAATCCTACAGCAAATAGCATAGGTGTTTTCAGCTCAATGGAACCTCCCCACATAATAGCAATCCAACTAAAATTTCAATTCCTGTTGGTACTGCAATGATCATTCGCATTTACGGCTCCTCACTCGTGGTTACTAAGTGATCCATCCTACCTTAGCGCAAAGGAATGTACAGGAGACATAAAATCTACCAGTAGAGGGGTGATGGCTGGGGCTGACCAGCCCAGAAAGAGAATGAACAAATTTCGAAGGGGCCAGAAAAGCGATAAAGCAAACAGCGACTCAAACGGCCACTGGGAGCAATATCCTCTGGTGAGCAGCCTCAGGTTAGAGAAAGTAGTCTCCGGGAAAGGTCCGAAAATTGAGGCAGCTTCTCCAATTTAAGGTAGTGGCTGAGAAGGTCCAATCGACAAGGTCTGAAGAGCCGAAAGGCGCCTAGCACACAACAATGCACGAGAGTACAGAGGAGAAACCTCAGTAACCCCGAAAGGTCTGAGAGGGCCGGAGGGCCAAAAAGCAGGAAGCTGTTCTCCATGACTTCTGCAAGTGGGCGCTCAATGACCTCTAGTCAGCAAGTGCATATCAGAATAACTAGAGGGCGGAAAAGCGTCGCCCTGACAGAATCTGGAGGCAGCAGCCAAGGTCCGAAGGGGCCGGACGGCGCTGAAGCACACGCACACCACTAAGAATGTACCACAAAGAATGGTCACTTAGTAACCCCTAGTAAGCAACCGCAAAAGAAAAGAATGCGCGGCCAAATTGACTGGTGCCTGGGAGAGGCCAGCCCAAATGAATGGACAAGGTCTGAAAGAGCCGGATGGTGCAGAAAGCAAGCAAGAGAGAGACCACAGCCGCCGGAACGCAGCCGATAGGAGCAAGGGCTCGCCCATTGAGGATAGGGGCTGGGAAAGCCAGCCCAAAAAAGAATGAAACAGAGTACGAGAAGGGAAATTTCGTGTATTTGAAATAAACGAAGGCCAAATGGCCAAGTACAAAGGCAAGGACATCTTAAGACCTACATAACCTACAGTAGATTGACCCGCTCAGAAACCACGGGGCAAAACATAAAGGTCGCTAACCGATGCCTGGATACTAGATGGCAGATACGAAGCCCTTCTGCCACCAACTAGAGCTCGCCCAGCTTTCTGGTGCAAAGCATTAGCCTGAGCACGCTGCAAACAGGCCGAAACTCGTCGTCGCAACAACGACAGATAAGCAGCTGGCAAGCCCATCTCAGCCGGGAACACATGTGCATGTCGTGTGTAGCCTAGATTGGCTATGTTTTGAAGGAGAGTAAGGAAACGAGGTCCTAAGCAGCCAAAGATGTCGATTGCCGCTGGCAAGAGCTGATCACATCGGGGGTAATCGGAGTAATCGGAGAATCGGAGAAGGGGGCCAGGGGAAGCGCTAAAGAAAACAAGCACAAAAAGAAACAGGCAGCTACGAAGCACTCAGTAACCCTTGCTAAGCAGCCTCAGGTCAGATCGCCAGAGGCGGCTCACTTCCGACGGGGGAGGGAGGAGACGGGGAAGGCCAAGGAAGCCAGCTGGCCCCTCCACATACTTGCACCTCCGCCCTCCCATCCCTGCCCGCGCCGCGCCCGCGGAGCGCCAGCTCGCGCGCCGGCGAGGGTCCGGGACAAGGCTGGCGGGCGGGGCCCGGGGGACTGGGAGGGGCGGCCGGAGACGGGAGCGCTCACATTCTCCGCGGGCCTGCGCGTGCCGCTGCCCACCGCCGGCCCAGCGCCGCCATGGACTACGAGGACGACGGGTTCACGGAGAACGAGTGAGACGGGCCGCCCCCTCAACCTCCCTCTCTCTGCCCCACTAGCCTTTCCACTTCAGTGCTTCCCCGTTCGGTCCCGCCTTGTAACCCACGTCCAACGTTACCTTCAGTCCCTCTCCTCGCACCGGCTGAGTCCATGGCCGCCTCCACTCCGCTGGACCACCCGTCTGTCATGCACGAGCCCATTGACGAGACATTACCGTCCTACACACTCCTTCGCCTTGCATGGCTGGTGCTCCCGAAACACGACGAGCGGCCAGCCCGAGCTTGGCTCGCACGCGCTGACAGTTTAGCTCCCACTCGTGGGTGCATGCCGCTTTCAGCATCTGCAACTGCTTCTGAACTCCTCCGGCTGTCGCGTCGCCGTGCCGCGCAGGTCCGACGCCGCCCTTGACGTCGAGTCCGAGGCGAATGGCGAGGACGCCGAGGTGACTTGTCACTGTCCCACCGTGCAAGATTTACCGTGCGAGCATCGCATATACCTTGTGCTTGCCACGGCCGCACCACCACTGTGGATCTGATGTGCTGCGGTTGGCCGCCACCTCAAATAAGCAGCTATGCGGACTTCAAGCTTCGTTGAATATCCAAGCTCAGCATGGAGTATGCCTGTCATTCAGTCCTGCATTTAAAGGGCGGTGCTCTTACCATGTCCCTTTCTGCGTTAGCTTGAGAGCCTCTGCAATGGCCACCTGCTTCTTACAAGCGCAGGAGGATGAGGAGGCAGCAACTGAGGGCGACGAGGACGACCGCACGACGACAACATCCGAAAATGTGAATACAATGGCGGACGATGCAGTGCATATGGAGTGGACCAAATTCATGACAGAGGAGCCGGAAGCACATTTGTCCACCAAGCCAAGGGTGACATCCAAGTTCATGACCAAATATGAACGCACTCGCATCCTAGGCACCAGGGCCCTTCAAATCAGGTCCAGTACTGGGTCACTCCTCTCTGCCTTGCTACCTGGCTTGCATGGCTTGTATTACGCATGAGATGTTGTTGTGTTCGAAAGAAAGCTAAAAGAGGGGCCATGCATCGACGTCTGTTGAATGAAGACTTTGTGCAATGGCCTTGTATCTGTCCTCATTATCATGTCACTGGATCCACAATCCACGCAGCGAGCTGGGCAGGCAGGTCTTTGCATTGACAATATGACTGATGACATTTACAACACAATTGTGGTCACTGGCAGCATGAATGCACCAGTTATGGTGGAGCTTGATGGGGAGACTGACCCCCTTGAGGTGCAAAGAGGGCATGCATTACTTGCAAAGTGTTGGCACAAGAGCTGCATTTCTTTTCAGCCTTTCTCCTGCGTAATAAAGCCAGACTCTCATGAACCTTGCATTGTGATATCTCCTTTGCTCGTGATTGTCATGCTCACTTAGGGTCATGCTCATCCGGGGTTTGACTGCACAGATTGCTCGTAAGGAACTTAGAGAAAAGAAGATTCCGTTTACGATCAGGCGGTACCTGCCGGACCGCAGGTTAGTGGCCCCAAAGCAGGTCATTGGTTTTGAAGTTTACACATGGATTCTGAAGGACTCGGTTTTAAGAAATATATATTCCTCAGCTCAGCCGGCAATGTTCAGTTGCAATTGGTGCTCGCAAGAATCCATATATGTCAGAAAGGCGTCAACATGGGGCACTTCAATAAGTTGGTGCCATTGGCATGCTCCTCTTGAACCTTCAGTTACGAGGAGTGGGCAGTGAGCGAACTCATCATTGAAGATTCTTGGCGACACCAAGTGGGCCATGGCTAGTGGCAGTTATCAGCAAAGATGGACAAGGCTGTATAGCTTAGCTTCAGAAACAATTCTTGTGATAAATCACAGAACAAGCTCATGACCTAGCAACAGCTACAATCAGAAATTGACTGTTTCTCTAGTAAAAAAATTCTTCAACCATGTGTGGTTGGTTCACAAAATACCTGCGGTTGACTGCGTGATACGGTGGGATACTGGCGGGTTCTGTAAACTCTGGAACAAGGCAAAGCAATTGAGCTCCCACAGTTGCTCTGGCTAGCATCTCTGCACTTCGATCACATTCCAAGGCAAAGCTGAGACAAATAGCAAGAGAGATAACAGAAATATAAAGTGGGCTGCCTTCACACAAGGTAATGGAAAGTCATGCTGCTTGCCAAGTAAGCAGTCATTCAAAGAAACCACAAATATGAAAGTAGCCTTCACACAAGGTAATGCAAACTCATGCTTGCCAATTGAGCAATGACTCAAGAGTGACTGCTCACTTGCAGTGACGAATGTTATCTGCCCATATGTGTGCATACAGCATCTTCAGAGAGAGCTTCATCATCTACAGCCAAAAAGAACTCGCCTCAGGTGATGTGAGGGTAGCTGTGAACGAGTCTCTTAACTTCGAGACGTTCCAATTCCACGTTCCAACACCAATCCTACGCATGACATCAGTTGATGGCGTCCAGGTCCAGCCTGCTGGCAGCATCTCAATGGAAGTGCTGCAGCTTTTCGTTGGTGTACTTGGGCAGCGCCTGATAGCTGCTCCCTGCAACACTGACCATGAGCAGGGCCTCCTCGTCGTGCTGCTCATCCAAGCAAGCCTGCTTGCTTGACACCATAGCAGACTCCTCATTGACAGCATCCTGCAGATTGGTCACCGCAAAGGTGGATGAGAGCTTCGACATCCTTGCAGACGACACTTCCTTGCCTCATCGGCAATATGACACAATGTTGGAACTGAACTTGACAGAGAAAGTAAGCAAGGGTGACTGCAACAGGCAAGCCCTGCTCACCTTTAAAGGAGCTGCTTCACGATGGCAATTGTCTACAGCTCCATCTAACGTGTCCTCCCACATACTATGACAGCTATTGAACTGGAACTCGTCCCATAGAATCTTCAGCATGTTCTTGTCCCCCCCTGGCAAACCTGCCTCAGCCTCATGCCCAGTGGGCTGTTGGGGCTCATCAAGCTGGGCCGGCACCGGCAGGATGCTGTGTGTTGGATATTCCTTCTTTCTGAGCTTGGCTCTTTTCTTGGCCTGAGCCTGAGTGATGGCCTTGTGGCAAATTACACACAAGGTCCTGAGGTTCTCGACTCCGCACTGTCCGCCTCCTTCAAAGACGGGCAGTATGTGGTCCGCATGCCAAGCTCTCCCTTCCTCCGGGGACTCCACCAGCTTCTCTAGTCTGTCACCAGGCAGTAGCAATTAAATACAGGATGCCAAAAGCTATTGAAACAAGCAACACACTCCTGCGGACATAGCAAGAATCAGCAGAATCCATGCTATGAAAAGCCTGGAGGAATTTTGGCAGTCTACAATGCAGGAATAGGTGTTGGGCTTACTGGTGAGGACAACTTGCAAAGGCAGGAGCCTGCTGGAGAACAGCCTCCCTTCTAAGTAACCCGCACTTGATGCCTTTCAAGCTGACTACCAATGAATGGCAGTCCAAGTGGCAGAGGGAGCACACACCCCGTTCTACTTGAAAGAGCGCCTACAGCAGACGTCCAAATTATGTCCAAAGGGACAGAGGGAGGCAGGCCAAATGCGGCCCGGATCAAATAAGATCAATAGTCGTGGTACTTCCTCACTCAGATGAAACACTTTCACTGCGACCATGGTACTGCAATAATAACACCTGCTCTTAATGACTACGTCATCTGCCTGTTCATTCATCACTGACATACTGGTCCTCACCTGACGTAGGTATCTTGGACTTGTTCTGCTGAGGTACTCTACATAGCATACTTTGCTGCAAAACAGGTCTTGAAATGCTTGTGGAGCATATGCCTTCTTGTCTCTGCATAGATGTTAATAGAAGCTTCAGACGCCAAGAGTTATCCACACAAATATAGCTAAGCACATTGATGTATGAAAATATCCTGCTATTTGATCAACTAGACAGAAGGAAACGGGCGTACTGCTGCAGTGCTGTAGCTTAAGCTCACCAACATGCTGGCTGTGTGTGTGACGCAAGAAGCAGAGCTCTGGCTTGGCTTGTCAAATTATTGAGCAACATGGTGTATTGCTTGCAGTATTTTCCGTGTACAAAGGGTAGTACTTCAGTGTGAGCGGCAGGTTTCACTTACAGGCAGGCCTGCATGCACAGGGTGCAGAGTGGAAGCCCATCAACCGATCTTGCCTGCCTCACCTCCCACTCCCGGCACCCTCCTGACCCGCGTCCCTCTAATCTGACCACCATAAGCGTTGCACCCTTGGGCAGCGCAAGCAACAGCTCCTCTTTGGGCAGCGCACGTCTCTTGCTCCCATTTCTGCGCAAACCCTGGCGACACGAGTTGTATCAGACATAAGTGGACTTGCAGGACCTTCACGAGCCTATCTTAATGTACCCTTGTTCGCATCCAATCCTTCTGTTACAAGAAGAGTGAGTGAGCACTGAGTAAACACGCGACATGATAAACTGTCACCTAGCATCGCTTTAGCATCACCTTGTCCGATACAACCTTCGCCACTCTGTCGTCTTCGGCAAGGGGTGGCCGCAGCCTCTGGCCAGCCAGTTTCCTCCTCTGCATTGGCCTCAAGGCAGTCCACTCCTCCAGGAACTGCTCAGCCACTTGGCAGTGCTGTGCGCGGTTCTGCAGTAGGGGTGGCAGGTCTGTGCAATTTTCACCTGCCTGATCATGCATGCACAAACGACATATGTGAGTAGTCAAGTGCTATCCATTGACAACCTCATCATCGTGTCTTTGCCGAAGCAACAAGCAAAGCCTAGAAGTACTATTGGCCTCAAGATCATGATGACATGCACAAAATGAGAGCAACAGCTTGATTCAGAGTGTAAGCTGCGGACCGTGAAAGCCTCAGGACGGAAGCTATCATGAAAGTTTCCCGCATAATCCTCGTCTGCTTGAGGTTGATCAAGGTTTTGCTCCGATGTGCTGAAAGCTTTGTCGGGCTTTCCAGAGCAATAATACACATGCACCCTCCCAGTATGGGTGCTCACCTATGACGAGTGTGGCAACAATGACTTATGAGTTCTGAGGCATCACTCATTCCCTCATAAACACATGAAGGGCTTGAACACAGTCATGCTTTACCCTGCATAGATGTTCTTGACCAAAATGAGGACCAACCTCAAATGCTAAATTTTCCAGCACAAGGGCATCCGCTGTACAAGACTGCTGGGGTGCTGCCTCCGCTGCAATGGCCTGAGCTGTCTGTTTGTTCGACGAAAGCTGAGCTATTGTGTCAGTGGACGCCTTGTCACCTTCTGAATGAAAGAATCTTGGGCTAGAACCTGTGCGATCTTCAACAACAGCCACCTGCACAACCAATTGAAGATCAATAGTGGCACCATTATGCTGGAGATGTTTCAATCTCGGGAATAATTGCCTTTCAAAGGCTTGCGAGCTGTGTAAGTACTGATGACCCAACCAGAATTCTGCGTGCTTAAGGACATCAACCAGGTGACTGTATTTTAGCCCAAGCCCACCTGTCACCACCTTATATGGCAACATGAATTTTCCCAGGTCAGTGTGAAAGTGCCAAACCAAGAACGTGTGACATAAGTTAAGAGAAACGAGATCAATTGCTTGGCAGATACGCAGGGTCCGGGCTGTGGAGAACAACCAACCTGTACACCTTCTGAAGCCTCCGCTGGGCCATCCAGCACAGTGCTCACCTTCTCCAGCTTTGAGCTCAAGCCCTGCCATCGCACCTCGTCACTTGTGTCCTGCTCAGGACAAGACAACGTCAGAACCCTGCTGCTAGCTGCCTTTCTCCCTCACGCACGCTGACATACTAACCACCCTACGAGCCTAACAGAGAGCGTGATGCTTGCTAATCAGTGAGAGAGAGTTGCCCATACCTTTGCGCAGAATATATAAACATTGACGGCTGTGTGCTGGCCAAGCCGGTGGCATCTATCTTCAGCTTGCAATAATTGACCACCCGTATTAGGCAGCTCAGTGAAGACAACCGATCTGGCCGAGGTGAAGTCAAGTCCTACACCACCGGCAGTTACTCCCACCAGCGCAACTTTGACCTGCAAAGAGAAGGGGAGTGTCTTGCTCTTGTCTTGTGGAGGACTTACAATGCCCCTCTAGGCACGTAGTACAATGAAGCTCATACATCAAAGGCATCTGCGCACACCCACGTTGCTCGAATGGTGTGTGTGTGTGTGTGTGTGTGTGTGTGTGTGTGTGTGTGTGTTGTGGTGCGTGCGTGCGTGTGTGCGTGTCACGCGCGCATGCGCGCGCTAGATTACTTTGCAAGCACTATGAAGAGCGGTGGTAAGGGAGAACCTTTGGCTGATGTTGAAATGCCTGTAGTACTTTCCTTCTATCCCAGCAGTCTGTGGACCCATCTATTCGGACATGCTCAACTTTCTTCTCATGCATGAAGCCCTGTAGCTCGTCAAGGACCTCCAGGTGGTGGCCAAAGATGACCATCTTGCCAGCATCAGAGGCCTTGGGCATCCCTAACACTTGGTCCGAAACCATCGCTTCGTCAGAGTCTTGCTCCTGTGCCCTCCCTTTCATCTCAGGCTCTCCCTTCTCAATGGTGTCAAGCTGATCTGCAATGTCCTTGCCTGTTGCAAAGATTGGGTGGTTTGCCAGCCACTCCTTAATGCCTTTCAGCTTCGCGATCCCTATCTCCTGATTGTTGAGCTGTGAGGCACTCTTCTTTGCCTCTTTGGAGTGAGACTCTGACACATCAAATGGATGAGTTGTAATCTTAGGAATGATGGATGATATACGAGCTCGTTGACCTTGTCCTCTTTGTGGGCAGAGGCTGTGTTAAGCAGGATGCGGTGTATCCAAGAGAATAAGCAGCAGCATAACAAAGTCAAGTACATGTACTTGAGCTACAAGCCTAGTCCAGTCCGAATATATCTCCAAACTTCATCTGTTCAGCCAACATGGAGTAACATGCCAATCTGCTTGGCTGTACCTTTGCCCTGGCTTATTACTTCCTCATTGGAATCGTCCACTTCCTCACTTCCACCGAAACTTTCACTGTCTGCATGAAAGTTGGCGAATGGATTCTTGACAGAGGAACAGTGACGAGCCAGGTGCTGCTGGTGCATCTTGGCTCTGTCAACGGCTTCTTGTATATCTGGAAAGCTCAAACTCAGGCGAATTACTTGGCGCCGCTTTGGTGGGAGTTGCGAGAGGATGTTCGCTTTCAATCGCCGAATCTGCTGGCGGGCCCTTATTGAGTGTCAGCTCCAACAAACTTGCAGCAGCCTGCAATCTTGACTTACTGATTGTGATAATTTGTGTAAGTGGTTATATACAATCTAAACTGGTCAAGAAAGCAGATGCTGAGGAGCTTCAGGGCCGTGCAACAATAGTAATCTGCAATTGAGGTCTGCAGCTTGCAAGTCACTGCATACAATTGGGTTGGACTAATCGGGCGGGCCTGAAATTCACCATGATAGTTTCTGACAGGAGCAGAAATAGCTCTCTTAGGCGTGTGCCTTGAGAGTAGTCTCTGTGTGTGCCAGCATAATCAACCCCACAATACGCTCTTGCAAATGCGTACTTGGAAGGGCCCAAAAGACCAGGCCAGAGGCTATCTGCTTGGCAGAAGATGTCAAAGGGTCTGGCAGCGCATGGAGTTCCAGATAGAAGCACTGCCTTCTCTGTCCTCCTGACAAAATCTGCAACTGCCGACACCTGAGGAAGGCGACCATAAGCTAAGCAGTTTTGAAGGCCTGGATACTCCACACTTCAGATTTCAGGAAGCATGCAAGGGGCTCCTATATAGTCTACTTCATAATAGCTTGGACAGGAAGAAAAGCGAGATACGAGTGAAAGACAGGGCCACTTTGAAGGGGTAATATAGGGCAATATGGAATCCGTTTAGGAAGGAAGAAGTACCTCTTCACACTCGTACAGTTTTTTGGACGTGCGCATGTTATGCGACTCGTCTACAATGACCATCCCCCATTGTATGCAACTCAGTGAAGCTCTTATACGAGGTAACATGGTGTAGGAGGTCACCACAACCTTTGGCAATCGGCCCTCCTTTCCATCCACGTCATCCCTCCTCCCGAAGACTGCAAGAAGCATCAAAAGTCCCTGCAAACGAGTTCCTCATACTGATCGACTACAAAGGGGACAACTTGCTCCTCCTAAATTGCATGATGCTGTCACAAATTGAAGAGCTCCACAAATTATTTAGAAGAGTGCACGGCACACCGAGGTGAATATCTGTGGGGCTGAGATACGTCATCCACCGCTCAATCTCCTCAGCCCATGCCAGCCGCATGCTCGCGGGACACACCACGAGGAGAGGTCCCAGGTCTCGGAAACAACTGGCCAAGGCAATTGCCTGCATTGCACCAAGTGATAGTTGGTGACAACATAGGACCCCTCTGTATGACAGATTGACCCGCTGACAGATACGACAGATACGCCAGTTCACCTGACAATCAGCAACACGTGGCATACAGTCCAGGGCTGACTTAATCACTTATAAAAGAGAGTCCTATGTCAAAGCACGTCCTTTCCATTTTAGACGAGTTCCGTGCAGCACGCGTGCATCCACCCAAGCTTAGCATCAGGACCTGGATGGTCTTTCCAACGCCCATGTCGTCGGCTATGAGGCACCGTCCTCCCCGTCGGAGCCCGAACAGGACCCCTTCTCTCTGAAATGGCATGAGGGCACCCGAGAGCTTCGTGGGCAGTCTCGTCCGCAGACATGCCTGCGCTTCGGCCTCAGATAGGTGGCCCCTCCTGAGCGGCACCCAACCAGCAGCAGCAGCTTGTGGCCGTGCAAGCCTCCACTTCAGCGCCTCCACTGTGGAGCGTGGGACCTCTTGCAACCGGATGCCGGGCATGCGCCTCAGTGCCATCACGACGGCCTCGTAATGCTGGGTTCCGTAGACGGGCCGGGCAGAGTCGGCGCCTGCTATCGACCTGTGCGCTCGGGCCTGGCAGAGTCACGCACAACGTCAAGGCTCTACTGGCAGCGGCAGCCTACATCGTCCACCACTGGTCGTGGGGATGACACCTGGTGTCTTGATCAGGCACTTGGGAGAGTGCTGAGGCAATTCGACGGGAATTGCGACTGATATAGGACCTGACATGGCTTTCGGGAAGATGGGTTCACGAGACGGAGACACTGACCGGCAGGCTTCCGAGGAGCGCCGCGCGCTGGCTCGCGGCGCAGCCGGCGACAGTGAGGCAGAACTCGCCCAGCGAGCACAGTTCGGCCTCCACCGCCACCATCGCCGGCGCGAGCCGGCCTGCGGCGGCGGGAGCGTCGCCGACGGTCGCAGGCGCCGGGCAGCGCTGGTCGCCGGGCCTCGGAGGCTGCCTCGGGCGGGCAGGCCCCTCCATGGCCGCCATTATGGAAGCTCATGTGCTCCTCTGCGGTGATCCAGACGTTGCAGCCGGAGCGGACGCTGACAATGGCGGCTAGTGCCGCGCCAGCAGGAGCCGCGAGGCCAGAGGCACAGTCCGGGCGTGGCCGAGGGGGCTCCGCGACTTCCCTCGCGCGCGGGGACTTCGGATCGGGGAGCCGGCTAGCTTCGAGCCGACGCCCGAATACGAAAAAGGATCAGCCATGTGTCGAATATCGCCCCCGTGCTGCGTGGTCTGAGCTTTCCGGCCTGCTTCGGACACTTGCCGTTCCTTCTCATGGGCAGGCCCTCTGCAGCCATTGCACGTATCAAGAGCGTCTTGGGCTGGCCTCTTATAGCCATCGCCACACATTGCAAGAGCTGTTCTTCTAATCGGGCCATGGGCCATGACCCGGGGTCTAAAAACCCCGGGTTCCTGAAAAGGGGCTCTTCCAAAGGGGGTGAGGATCATTGAAAGCCAGCCCATAAAAGCTTGGACAATGGACAATGTTCAAATGGCTGAAACGGTGCTAAAACCACACAGCTATGCGAGTGGCTGCAGCGAATGGAAGCTTAGTAACCCTGAGTCTGTAAAATAAAGTCGGAGTAACTTGCAGCTGGAAAAGAGTCACCCCGACGTATCCCAGAAGCAGCAGTCACGCAAGGCCTGCCCGCAAGTGCACTGCATGAGCCTGGCAACGCTAAAACGAGGTGAAGAGCGGCATGCGGGCACACCTAGGCAAGCGATTTGGCTGAGCTGAAGCCGGGCAGCTCACTTTGCTGTCCCTGACAAAATGTGATGGCCGGCCGTGCAAGCTGCTGCAGGAGGTGTAGCCACCGACTGCCTAATGCCCCGAGCACGTCCACCGCAGAGGCCTCCATGAAGAAGAAGCAACTCCGCCAAAGGAGAGAAGACTCTTCCAGTAGAGTGCAATGGGCTGTGATTGGCCAGCCCAGGAAAAGGATGAACAAAGTCCGAGGGGGCCAGGAAAGCGCTGTAGAACACAAGCGCTAAGCACTGCGACCCAAGTGGCCACTGGGTGCTCAGAACCTCCTAGTGAGCAGCCGTCGGTCAGAGGTATTTTTTCCGGGTAGCGGGTCCTACAGCAGTGGAGTCATGTACCCAGAGGCTGTAGCCAAAGCGCGAACGTCACGCAGATGCAACGCATGTGCCATTGATAGCTGCAGCGATACTGAGAGAAGTGGCACTCCCAATGGGGGCAATGGGCGCATCATTGCTGATGTGGTCACCACTGATGCGGTCGACCGCTCCAACCCGGGGCTCTCTGCCTCGCGGGCTGGCCACGCTGCGGCGAAGGCCGCTCGCAGCAAGGCGGCCAAACACGCCGACCACCCGGCTGCAGATGAGTTCGTCCCCCTGGCTGTGGACGTGCACGGGGCTCTCGGGTCCCAGTGGCTCGACCTGCTGGCCAGGCTTGCGCGGCGCGCTGTGTCCCGCAGGCTCCGTGAGCCGGCTGACTTCAACGCCGCTGGCTCGTGGGCCCAGGTATACCGCATGCGATTGTCAGTCTCCCTTCAGCGGTCCATGGCCCACGCCTTGTATCTGCGTGCTGGCCGTGCTCTCGCTGCGGCCTCAGGCTTTCGGCAGGGGGATAGTTTTCCGGCAGCTAGTTTGTTGCATTTGAGGCTCCTCACTCGTAACTACTGAGTGGTCCATCCTCCCCCGTTCTGACACAGCATCTTCAGGCCCCTTCGATCTTGAGAGGCGCATGCGATACACCTGGGGCAAGCCTGCCGCGTTATGATGCCTGCTCCAGAAAGGGGTGAGGGTGGTGACCGTTTCGAGCTGGCCTGCGATGTGGTCATCAACACCGTCTGTATGCACCTGGCTGGCCTTTACAGCCGCTCTTCTGATATCAGCAGCCGCACATCCTCATTTCGTCAATTTTTTGATGTGGGTCTCTCGCGGTTAGCCGCCATGGATACCCGCGTTCAGTTGGACTCCCACCCCCCCCGTAAATGTCCATTCTTTACACTCGCGTTTGGCCGAGCTCTGCATTGGCTTGGTCTGGCCTCCCATGTCGGGCGCACCGTGCGCTATTTCCTCCCGCCCGAATGCAGCCGCAGTAACCCTTAGCTTACCGGCTCTATCCCGACGGCCACGCAATTTCCTTCCTAGCCGCGCCAAGTGTCAAGCAGACATGTGGCACCCGCGCCGGGCGCCTCCTCCCCCGCCACCCCCCCCCCCTCCAGCCCCTTTTAGCATAGGGATTCGATGTACGCTGCCCCACTAGCTTTACGCCTGAACATCGTGTACTGGCTGTGGCTGAGATTGGCTATCCTTTCAATTCATGCGCACCGCGCGCCTTCGCCCCTACAAGGAAATCAGTGGGCCCCCCCTCCGGCTTCGTTCTATGTAGCCCCACTTTTTGCACTATCTTTCGCCCGAACAACGTCTTGATTGAAATTGGCCACCCTTTTAATTCATGCCCACCGCACGTCCTCTCCCTCCTCCACAATTAGTGGGCCCGCTAGACTCACTCCCCCCCCCTTGGCACAACGCGGCAAGACCCACCCCCCCGCTCCCTGGCCCTGGCCCCGCGCCGCGCCGCGCCGCTGAGGCTCAAAGCTCCGCCGCCTCCTGGCCGGCGGCGACGCCAGTGCGCGCCGCCATGGCGGACGTCGAGGCGCAGGCTCCCGGGCCGCTCCGGCCCCCGCTCCTCCGCAGGCGGCTGCTCGCCAGCCCGGCTGCCTGCGCCTCCGCCGTCGCCCTGCTCATCGTCCTGGCTCTCCTTCATAGCCGAGGAGCCACGCCAGGTCGTTACCAGCTCTACGGCCTCTCCTTCTCAACCCCCTGCCGCAAGCATTGATCGTGTGGACGCTGCCGTCAAGCTTGACCCTGCAGAGGCTGGCTTGGAGCCCTCATCAGAATCTCTGAGCTTCTTTTGTGTCCGCTGGTCCTCTTGCTGATCCCCTGCTGGACAAAGTATTCCAACGTCTTTGCGGAGAATGTTAAGATTAAGCTTCATTCTCCTGTTGGACTGTTTCTGACCCTGTGCACAAATGTGACTGTTTCAGGTAATCCAGACCTGCAGGCTACTCGCAGAGAGCTCGCTGATGTGTCTCCACCTGTTATAGAGATCAGAGATAGCAATACCTCTACAAACATGCCGCACATGAATACCAGCTCATCAACGGTGAGCTCAGATGTCTCACAACATAGCCGCTACTTACACCCTGCCTACTCCCACCTTAATGGCTCCCAGGAATAGGTATCTTGTGCTTCTGAGAAGCTCTGCGCCTGCGGCTGTAGTGCGACACACAATCAAGTATGCATTACGTCAGATCTTGTGCCAAGATGTCAGCTGCAGATAATTCCCTCTCTTAAGACTTCCTTGTCTGACCGTGTTGAAGAGGAGAGCAGGCATTGTGCAGTCTAGAAGCGGTGTAGGTTTGTACATTGATACAAGTTGCACGGTAGTCATTATGGGTGCGATGAAGAGCAGCTGTTGGCATACATTCATCCTTCCACAGGGCGAGCGGTGTAAGGAGCCATATGGTGGCCTTCCTTGTTCTACAACTGTTACTGGCAATATTTTTCTCATGGTTGCATATGGATTCCTTCTATTGGTGGCTGCCAAGCTCATCTCAGATGGCAGCGAGCTTCTCCTCCAGGTCTTTGGCTTGCAAACTCTTTGCGCAGCTTCGTGAAACTTTTGCACTTGTACTTTCAGATGCATCTTCACCAACATTCAGTCAATGGTCTGTGATCCGAGGAAGCTGCAGTTACTGGCATGCCAAACTATTGCTTTTGTCATGACAACTTAGGCTGCCTCTTGCTTGCCGAGCAGCGCAGACGGTTCTTAACAAATTAAAGCTGTTTGGGGCGCGACTATGTGTTGTAGGTTCTAAATCCTGGACTGATTGGTGGACTGTTATTGCCAATTCTTGGTGCCTTTCCAGACTCCCTGTTGATTGCGGTAGGCTTCTGGGTCTGACTCCCTGGATTATTATCAAGCGTCAGTCTGCATGGTCCTCAGAGTCTGTTCAGTCCAGCTATCAAACTTGCACAACATGCTTCTCAAGCTGGTTGCAGCCTAAGGTGACCAATCCAATCACCTTGCAGGTCTCTGGATTGGGGGGATCCAAGGAGGAGGCTCAGGACCAAGTGCTGGTTGGCATGGGTGTCCTGGCAGGAAGCACCATCATGATATTAGCACTTGCCTTTGGCGGTTCCCTCCTGGCTGGAAGGTGTGACCTCACTGGACCAAATGGAACTGCTCAGGATCGAACACTCACCAGAGGCTGGAGTCTCAGGGGCACTGGTGCGACTATAGCCTTCCTCCTACAGCCTTAGCTGCTCCTGTGCCCCACGTTTGCCAGCTGCCCCTCTGCCAGTTGCCCCTCACCCTGACTTTGTCTCTATCCCTGTGAAAGTTTGCAACTGCAGTATGACGTTGGACTTTCTTCTGGCAGGGATCACTGTTGACGCTCAGACGAGGTGGGGTGCGTGGATTATGATTATTACAATCCTCCCTTACATCGTTGCGCAGATCCCACTAGTAGATCACCGTAAAAGTCAGGGCAAAACCGCTGCCCTGGTCGGCTTCCTCATTGCCTTGGTAGGGCTTTGTGCCTATTGTGCATACCAGGTGGGACCCCCAAGCCCAACCTGTGCCACATGATGTCACCCTTTCGTAGAATGCAGTATTGCATAACGTCATGCAGTCCCGTCCTTTGATGTTGTTCGAGAATACCATGAAGGGGCAGTCTGCAAAAATTCCAACTTTCAGCTCGGTGCAAACAAAAAATAAGCTGCGTAATGCTGACAGGATGGATGACTTGCACATTGGGAAGTCATCGGGCCGCGGATGCTGTTGCTTTGCATCATACAGAGTGCAGGCCTCATACAACCATTTTCACTACTTGGCAGGTGACATCGCCCTGGCTTCAGCAACGCAAGATTCAGCATGCTAAGTTGCACTACATGCGTGCAATGGCTGTCAAGGAGATGCACAAAATGGCGACCAATGAGTCTTGGGGGGGGCTCCTACAGCCTGATGGAGGACCAAACGATGAAGCTATGAGGAAGCTTTTTGCACATTTTGATGAAAACCACGACGGCGTTCTTTCTTACCAGGAGCTCAGGGGACT
The DNA here is from genome assembly GCA_009602725.1 of Spirogloea muscicola. Classification (NCBI taxonomy): domain Eukaryota; kingdom Viridiplantae; phylum Streptophyta; class Zygnematophyceae; order Spirogloeales; family Spirogloeaceae; genus Spirogloea; species Spirogloea muscicola. The sequence goes on from WELB01000026.1 coordinate 551,439, forward strand.
CATTGTGGGACTTGGGATTAAGAGCAAGGTAACAGCATGTTGCAGCAGGGTCTGATCTGGGGGCTCTTGATGGAGCTTCGGCAGTTTGATGATTGGCCCTTCTTCTTCCTTCTGATCTATGTACTATGGAGCTTTTGCATCTTATTGTGGGTATAATTTGATTGACTGCGCTGTTGACCTGACAGGGTGAGATTCCTGATGAGCAAGAGGTCACGACGTGGCTTACAGACTTTGACCGGGATAGTGATAACATGCTCTCTGAGGTACGATGTCCGAGCATGAAGATCACTTGACTTCGCTTCACTGACCACTTTTACCGACCTTGATTGCACTGGCGGAACGGCTGATATCACGTGAATGCTCCTGCCATCGACCAGGATGAATTCGTTTGTGGGCTTAAGCGATGGATGAGCCGCATCGGCAGCCAACCAATGCAACGACAGAACCGCTTCAGCTCCGCAATACCCTTGTATAAGATCACCTCCATCCTGGGTCCCAGAGTATTAGCGATGAAGTGGCTCGTGCAAAATGCTGGCACTGGGGAGCACACGCTGACAAGATGTGCTTGAAAACGCGCCACTTCAGATAGTCTGGTGCTTTTGCTTGTGCCACAAGCTCAGAAATGCACTCTGATGTAGCCCTCAAGTGGCACAAACTTTTGCAAGACTCTGCTTTGTCAGCTCATGTCTGACCATGGGTGAACCTTACCTTCTGTACTCCTGCTTGGCAGGATCGAGCAGCAGCACCAGCAATTTGCTGGGCATGCAGAGGATGCCAAGTCGACACTTTCCCTTTTGCAAATGGAGGCATCCCAAGATGAGGAAGATGAGGAGGAAGACAAAGAAAAAGCCTCCAAGCCCAAAACTGTTGGACAAATTTATCGGCAGGTCTGGTGGGAAGGGCAGTTGTTGGCAAGGTTGCATGCTCACAGTCGTGGCCGAGCAGTAGGTGCAGGTGTTGCAGCCTTGAAGAATCGGGTATTGGACTTAATGCACTTGATTGAGGCTATTATGAGTTGCATGAGTGAAAGCAAGTATTGAATACTGCAGGCAATAATTCTCCTGGGAGCAGGCGTTGCAATTGTGTCAGTCTTTGCTGACCCAACAGTGGACTCTATCAATGGCTTCTCAAAGTGGGTACAATCGTCTGACACCTGCTTGTGATTCTACTCATGTAGTCAGCATTCGATGAAATTGTTAGGAGAGAGATGCTCGTTCACGAATATCATGCAAGGATGCAAGGACTTAACCCTCAACATATGAAGTTGGCAAGGCTGATGTTCTCTGCCCGCTATGCTGCCCAGGGCTTCCGGCATCCCTCCCTTCTTTGTCGCCTTTGTGGTCTCTCCGCTGGCCTCCAATGCCAGCGAGTTGGTCTCCTCCATCCTCTTTGCGATGAAGAGGCGCAAGAGAACGGCATCTCTTACTTACAGCCAGATCTACGGAGCCATCACGATGAACAATACCATGTGAGTTATGTTTTCAGCTTGAACTGGCACTCAGTCTTTCTGCACTGTGTTGCACCGCAAGCCCGCAATCGTACTCAACATCTCTTCATCTCTACCCTCTTATCTGCAGCACATGCTTTTCATCGCCGTTGTGCGATCCCTGCAGGTGCCTGGGCATCTTCCTTGTGATTGTGTATTTGCGTGGGCTCACATGGGATTTCTCCAGCGAGGTGACCGTGATCATTGCGTCCACTGTCATCGTCGGCATTATTGGCGGGACGCGGACGACATACCCCCTGTGGCTTGCCATCCCCGTGCTTGCCCTCTACCCGCTTGCCATTGCAGTCGTTGCCGTTCTCGACTACGTTTTCCACTGGCACTGAGAAAGGGCAATCAGCCCTGGCCCCTAGGCACAGCTGCTTCTTCTGCCTGCACCACCTCTCCTGAGCCATGGCAGCTGATCTTGTTCCTTACTCCGTTTGGCTTACTTTTAGGCCAACTTAGACCACCACTTGCGCCCCCTTGGTTGCCCGCCACGAATATGCAGCTGTAGAGCGGCATTGCCCCGTGCTCTCATTCCTGCTCTACTCTGCGGGCTTGTATGGCTTGTTGACTTACTCCTGACAAGATCCCGAGTCTTCGTCCAGCAGCTGGAGTTCCTCAAGTGCGGTTGACCTCTGCATGGTTGCCTGCGCTCCACTGCAGCTGCTTTCACTGTTGCTGCTCCCGCCTGATAGCGCTGCATATGGCCACTTGCTGCATCTTAAACCTTCACTTGTGTCTGTGTGTGGCGGTGGCTGCTGCAAATGCATGAGAGTCTCGGAGCATTTTGCGATGGATATGCAAGGAGTTGTCCACGTAGCCTGCCCATCACCACAGCCCGCCTGTCAGTTCTTGATGTTTGAGCAACAGTGGCATTGCAGTGGTCTGATCAGGAGCAGTTTTGAGACGTGACTGCTTGTGATGAACTTGGACAAAGTGACAATCGCTATTGGTACACAAGGCTGACCTGGCGGCTAGTGCCATGCCTGTGCAACATAGCAGAAAGCTTGATGTGCATTTGGAGCCCGCAGATGGGAGCCGCCTGCCTTGCGAGGGGGCCAGCGCACTCAACCCCGGCCCATGACTGATTTGCTTTGCAGTCGTGCTAAATGCTTCGTTGCTTATAAGCTGCAGAGTGCACTGACGGAACATTCTAAAGACAACCACCAGCATGCTTGATAAGATGGCTCCATTTCCTGACCCTTGTAAGGCAGCCACGCTTACCTGGGTAATGCCAGAGGACTCCAGCAAACTTGTTGAATACACGACGGGCACAATTGAGTGGAGACAGTGTCATTGCTAAGGTAAGTTGAGCAATGGTGAGCAACCAGGATGCACACAGAGCAATGGTGTACCATGGCACATGCCCATACCATGACACATGAAAGAGACAGACTGACGCTTGGCAAGACAGGTGTGGTAATGGCCAAATACAAGGCCGCTTTGCGGTCTGTAATCTGTACAATCTGCTTTGCCAGAAAGGGCACTGGCAAGCAGCGGCTCTGCTGTTGCTACTTCTGTCCTGACGGGCAGCACTGCAGGCTTTAATAGATCAACTGCGTATGCGTCAACGCCAGGCAGCGCAGGCAAGGGCATCCTACTGTGGCTAATACTGCTACTAGTGGAGGTGCTTGGGAAAGAGGGCTGGTCAGAGCTCTCAGAGGTTGGCTGCAGCGGTGAGCTGGCCGTCGGCGACGTGGGCGCCGAGGGAATGGAGGACGCGGCCGACGAGGGTGTCGTGGTAGGAGAGCGCACGACAATCCACGGGTCGCCACCGTCGTCTGGCCAGCTGCCGGAACCTCCGAAGCTGAGGGCCAAGTCGGGGATGTCGATTGCCGGCCGCGGGGCTTCGAGGCCCCAGCCGCGGTGTGGCGGTGAGAAGGCGAGCGTTGCAACAGCGGCGGTCGCGTCGACGTGACCGCTGTGAGTGGAGGACGAGGCCCAGCTGGCGGCGCTTGTGTCGAGGACGCTGACAGGGCTGACTGGTACAGCCTCTTTGGCGGCTGTGGCCGTCGGTGGCGCGGCAGTGGCAACGAAAGGATGCGCCAGGAGCTGGTGGGCGGTCCAGCGCTCAGCGGGGTCGCGGCGGAGGCAGCACGCTAGGAAGTCGGCAGCGGCTGGCGATGCGGCGAGCGCCGGCGGCGTCGGGGGGACGGCGTCGCCGGCGCCGATGGCGTAGAGTGCGCAGAAGGGGTCGCCGGCAAAGGCAGCGGGCCCCCAGGGCGGCGCGCCGGTCGCCAGCTCGATGACCGTGCACCCGAGGCTCCAGATGTCGGACGGGGGGCCCCGCGGCGCCGTCGCCGCCGTGGGCGG
>WELB01000026.1:557579-578627 GCA_009602725.1 Spirogloea muscicola
GGATAGCTGGCGGGGTGTGGAAGAGGAGGAGCTCTTTCTGATGGCACCGTGGCCACGAAAGGCCAGGCCAAGGAGGATGGACGAGCTCCGGAAAGAGAAGGATAGCTGGCGGGGTGTGGAAGAGGAGGAGCTCTTTCTGATGGCACCGTGGCCACGAAAGGCCAGGCCAAGGAGGATGGACGAGCTCCGGAAAGAGAAGGCGCGCGGTGCGCATGAAATTAAAAGGGAGGCCAATTCTAACCTTACAAATGTCCTGTTTACGGGGGGGTGATAAGCTGGCTGAGGGGGACATTAATATCCCCAAGTGAGCACATGCATGTCTGACAAGCGAAGCTGAGGAGCCAAACCAACACCATGGAAGCTATTAGCCTAGGCTAATGTGCCCAGCACGCTGGTGTATCGCGAGTGCAAGAAGCCCCGGAAAGAAGCTCCGGAAGGGGCCGGAGAGCGCAGACTGCGCAGCTGCTCGGGCGGCCCCAGAAAGAGCGGGAAGAAGCTCTTCCGAAGGGGCCGATGGCTGTGAGGGGCCAGGAGGATTTACATGAAAGAAGCTCTTCAGATATAGAAAGCGCGGCCAGATTGACTGGTGGCTATTAGAGGCCTTCAAAGGGGTTCCAGAGGGGCCACGGGTGGTTGGGCCAGCCCCCAACAGGGAATGAACAGGGCTCAAAGCAGTTGAAAGCGTGTACCACTGCAAATAAAGTGGGAGAAGCAAGAGAAGGGGAGAAGCAGCGGCAGCTGCCCCAGCCGCCTCAGACCTGATCTTGCTCACTCGCAGGTACTGAGCTTCCATATGCATCGTCGCGTGTCTAGTTGTGTGGTTTTGGCTATCGGCACCTTATTTGACTTTGGATATCGTCCATTCTTTTTGGGCTGGCTTGGCCAGCCCCTCTTCTCTAAGGGCGCCGCCATTCCCTCGGCCGCGGCGCACGCAGCTGCGCAACGCGGCGGCAGCCGCTCGTGCCGCTGAGCTGCACGGCGCCGGCCCAAGGCGCTGCGTGGCGCGCGTGCCGGCCGCCCAGTGGCTCGTGGAGGCCCACGAGCGGCGCCCGCCCGCGCCTCACCGAGCAGCGCGGGGTGCAGGGCTGCCGAAGAAAAGCGCGCCCATAGAAAAGAGGGGCTGTGGTTCGTGGTGGGGCCTGGGCCTTCCTGGTGGCGGGCGGGGTACGGCCAAATCCCGAGGTCGGGCGCCGGGGAGTTGCGGGCCACTGTCGCTGCGTGCTTCAAACGCTTTCCTGGCCCCTTCGAATTGGATCCGTTTCTTATTTCTGGGCTAGCCAATCAAAGAAGAAGTGGCACTCCCAATGGGGGCAAGGGCTGTGAAAAGCCAGCCCGAAAAAGAATTGACAAAGCTTCGTGATGGGGCCAAATGATGGAGGGGCCTAAAAAGCGCTAAGCAGCTACCAAGGGGCCTGAAGATGCTATGTCAGAACGGGGGAGGATGTACCACTCAGTATTTACGAGTGAGGAGCCTCAAATCCGACAGACTAGCTGCCGGAATACTATCCCCAATCAAAGCCATCGCCCTCTTCTGGAAGAAAGTGTCTCTCTTGCGGGCCACGCAGCGGTGTGGACCGTGCCCCGCCGCTGCGGCGCAACTCCCCACCTTTCCCCTCTCGTTGCATGTAGGAGAAACAGCTCTTCTAAGAAGAAGAAGGGCTTGCCCATTGATGATAGGGGCTGGAAAAAGCCAGCCCAATAAAGGATGAACAAAGGACGAGAAGGGGCCAGGGGAAGCACTAAGAAAGACAAGCACAAGGAAAACTAAGCAGCTACGAAGCACTCAGTAAACCTGCTAAGCAGCCTCAGGTCAGAGAGACTGGGTTCCTGGAAGCGGGTCCCCTGGCCAGAGCCAGAGGACCCGCTCTTTTGAACGTCTATCGGGGTTATTAGTGTCCCCCTTAGCCAGCTCATTACCCAGTTAACAGGTCATTTGTAAGGCTAGAATTGGCCTCCCTTTCAATTTCATGCGCACCGCGCGCCTTCTCTCTATCCGCCTGCTAGCTACTCTGACTTGCACTCACTGACTCGCGGTTACGGATTGCCCCCTTGCTGCCGTCTTAGCAGTTTGTATCTCGCTTTTTACGCCATCCAGCCCCTTCAGACCTTGTCCATTCTTTTGGGCTGGCCTCTCACAGCCATTTTTGTAAATTTATAAGAGCTGATTCTGTTCTCTTTCCGCCCTCTAGCGATTCCGACTGCACTTACTGACTAGAGGTTACTCAGAGCCTACTTGCTGACGTCTTCTTAGAATCTTGCTATTTGCGCCATCCGGCCATTTCATCCGGCCCATTGGTCTATTCTTTCTGGGCTGGCCTTTCCCAGCACCTCTGTGGGCTAGCGGTTGCTTTCAGACCTTGTCCATTCCTTTGGGCTGGCCTCTCACAGCCACTGCTGTCAATTTGGAAGCGCTGTTTCTTTGGAAAAAAAGAAGTGCTCGCCCACAGAGTGTAGGGGCTGGGAACGAAGAAGAAAGGGCTCGCCCATTGAGGATAGGGGCTGGGAAAGGCCAGCCCAAACAACAATGGACAAGGTCCAAAGAGCCAAAAAGCTCACAGGAAGGGCTCGCCCATTGAGGATAGGGGCTGGAAAGAACCAGCCCAAAAAAGAATGAAGAAAGGACGAGAAGGGGCCAGGGGAAGTACGAAGAACAACAAGCACAAAAAAGAAACGAAGCAGCTACGAAGCACTCAGTAACCCCTGTTAAGCAGCCTCAGGTCAGAGAGACTGGGTTCCTGGAAGCGGGTCCCCTGGCCAGAGCCAGAGGCAGCAGCGAGGGCTCTGCCTGCTCGCAGGTGCAGCGCGCGGGCCATAGACCTCTGCAGCGAGACGGCAAAGCGCATGCGGTACACCTGCTCAAGCGACCCTGCTGCGTGGAAGTCCACCGGCTCCCCATGGAAGCGGCGGACGATGGCGTGGCGTGAGAGCTGGTTGAGCAGCTCGAGCCACCGAGCGCCCAGCGCCCCGTGCGTATCGATGGCGAGCGGGAAGAACTCGTCTTCCCGCGGGTGATCTGCGTATTTTAGCTCCTTGGCCCGAGCGGCGCAGGCTACCGCATACCCAGCCTTGGTGGCACACTGGGCTGGGTGTGAGCGGTCATATGAGTCAGTGGTCACCACGTCCAGGAGAGGACGTGGCCCGCTGGCTGGTAGGGTGGCCACAAGGTCGACGCGACGAGCATGGAGGGTGGCCACAAGGTCGACGCGACGAGCATGGAGACCGTCGGCCGTCGGTCACAACCTTCCCGAGGGCCTCCGTACGCCTGCCCTGCCGGAACCAGCGGTCTTCCTCGTGGCCCGGAGAAGCTTTTCACCAACGCCCCGCGATCGCGCCTGTTGCCGCCGTGGCAGCCCCCACTGTAGCGCGGCTCCTCAGCCGCGCTGGGCGGGGGGGGGGGAGCGAGAGGGAGAGGGCGCCAGGGGGAGGGGGAGAGACAGGGGACAGCCAGCGAGAGGGGAGGGGGAGAGTGGCGCGGGGGGAGAGAGGTGGCCCACGCGCGGGCGAAGGGGCCGGTGGGGTTTAGGTGATTGGCAAGCCCGACCCTGCCGCCCACCATCAGCAGCCCCACGCGGGCAGCTCGAGCCACAAGCCCCAGCCACGCCCACCATCTCGGCCGCCCGGGGACGCGCCCCGCCGTTATGGGTGCACAACCTCGCGGCGCATCACGTGCCCCCTTACGTGCCCCCTTGTCAATACTAACGTCACACTCTTACCTTAGCCACCTTAGCGTAGGGCTTTCTTTTATGTAGCCTTATTGTTTTGCACTGATTTCTGATGTGGCTTGAATCGGCCTAACCTGTTTCTCATGCGCACTGTGCACCTTCCCTCTCCTTACATTGACATAGTCACGGAGGCGCAGGGAATGCCCAGCATCGCCATACGTTGCTGCTCAACGCGGTTGGATTGTTTCACTGCAACGAAGCTGCAGCTCCACGTTGACCAACCCCTGCTGTGATCACCTTCTACTACTAGCCACAATCGACAGCCATGGTTGCATAAGTCCTTGCTTCCACACAGTTGCTCGAGAGGAAGGCATGCCTAGGGTATGCACGTTGTGAGGGCAGGCTTGCGTGCAGCCAAGACGGGCTTGCCGGCAGGTTCCTGCCGTCCATGCACCACCGTGTCAGTCTGTCTTTAGCAAGCCCAGGACCATACGCTGCATCAGAAGCTGGGCGAGCTGTAGTGCGTGGCAGCACCTCTTGCAACCTGCACTCCAGTATTCGGGCACGCATCAGCAACCTTTACCATGCCGATTGCGGCTACTGAGAGGTCCAGTTGAGCAGCTAGCGGCCTACACCTGCAGATGTGCTCGCCTTCGTGATTGGCAGCTCAGGCCTCCAGTCATCGACATCCTGTCCACCCCGCCATACCGTGCCCCGCTTCGTGCCTGCCTCGTGGTTGGCCCGCTCTAGCATTCCACGCTTTTCCCCGTCCGGATCTAGCTCACGCCGCCATTTCCCTGCCCATTTCATCTTCCCACCCCAACTTCTCCCCCCTCTTACCTCCACAACTGGGCCGAGGATCCGGCGAGACCTCCACTGAAGGTCCCTCATCGTCCTGATAGGGCTGACCTCGGTCTGTAAGCTGAGCAGCCGGCACACTAAGTGGCAAGCATGTGGAAGTGCGGTGCGGGCACCTTCGGTCACCATGCAGTGCACTCGACTGCTGTACCAAGGCGATAGCGGCCGGTGGCCGTTGGCCCCTCCGTTATTGTTCGTGTGCTGGCTGGCGCCTCTGCGGGCACCTGCCTCTACAGACTCTCTTTCAGATTGGGCCTTTCCCCCGCGCTTGCTGGCTGCGCTTTCTTTGCCAATTCGTCTTTGGCCTGGTAATTTGTGGCCCTCTTGTTCGAAGTACACAACAAGCAGTCTCCCTCGTCCCATCTCATATTTGTGCCCACGCTCTCAGCGCCCGTCAGGCACACGGGCCCCAAAAGTACCTGCATTTCGTCATGCTAGCAGCCATCATTTGCTTTTTCTCGAACAACTGTGCCCCTCCTTTCCGAAGAAGAAGCCCTACAACAACTTCCCTAACGGAGACCGCATCTTGAGCATTCAGAATGGAGGCTGAGGTCACCAGCATACAGACACATTCTTATCTAGAGACGCGTGCTCACGGTCCAGAAGTAGCCACTAATTACACTGATGATCTTATCATGTAGCACAAAAAGATTTAGGCATTTTCTGTGCCAAATAGCTGGCTTGTTTAAGTTGGATCTAGTGCTGCAAGCAGCCTACAATGTGGCCTTAAGACTTCAACTGAACATGAAGAGATTATGGACAACTAATATGTCAGGTTTCAATATGCGCCTTCATGTCTCCTTCTGCCATTTCAACACACTTCAATTGCACAAGGAAGAAGGCAGGAGCACGTTTGGCACCCCAGGTTTTCCTTATCGCACATTTGGCTGTTAAATTTAGCGAAGAATCGGTGAATGCTGCAAAACCGACGCACTCCAAGTGCTGTTCAGGCACAGCTGCCGCCTGACTCTTACGTACCTACGAGTTGCCAAAGCAGCCTTTAATCAGGCTGCTTTGCTGCCCCTCTTACAGCAGGTCAAACTAGGCAAGTCAATAATGTCCAATCCACGTCTAGCCATAGTGGTCTCCATCGGCCGGCGGGCTTGGTGAGCCCCTTTCTTGGGTCTTGGCTGTGACCTTGCCACTGCCACGCCACCTGGTACAATTGATAATCTGCAATGGCGGCCAAGTCGCTTCCTTTGATGGTTCCCGCTATCATGGCACTCATGTATCCTGGTCTTCAGAATATCAATATGGCCTTGTACAGCAAGGGACGCCAGCACACACTGACTGCTCAAAGCTCTACTGCTGTTGTGCGCTGTGTTGTGCTTGTTTGGCATACCCCTTGCTTCACTTCCCAAGATAGAGAAAGACTCTTTGCAGGTCCCAATGCAATTAATACCTCACCCAGGCCACCTAGATGTACAGGCATGATCGGGCTATGTTGAAGCACTGCGCCAACTTTACCAGTGCGACCAGTTTTTAACATGTTACTAATCTGTGCAATGGCTGAAAAGCCGATCGGCAAGTAACACCGATGGTCGCTCAGTTGACCGTCACTAAGTTCCTCTCCAGTGTGCCAAGGCGCTTCTTCAAGGTTTGATATGCTAGCATTTCGACACACCTACGCAGCTAGTGTACCCCCGGGTGATAGTCACCCACTTGGTCCCGGAACAAAGTCCGTCACGCCAACTGTATTGGCAATTATCAATCTCAACCCTGTGATTCCGCTCGACACCACAGTGATCAAATAATGGTCTGTACAGTCAATGATGTCCAGTCGCTGGTCCCGCTCACATGGACTTATCAATGTCTAGGGTCTACTTGCCTGCTATATAACAACACTCTGAAAGAATGTATGTATGGAGCAACTAAGCCCTGCCCGAGGGAGCCTCTATTGCGAGACACGCCCAGGCGTCGCTGTCGGGGGCTGCGAGAGCCACCCTCGCCCTGCACAGGTATAGCCATGACCATGCTAATAACACGGTCCGCTATTAACACTCCATTCTAGGCGTGAACTAGTGAAAGAGAGGCAAAAATGGGCCAGCCCTCAGAGGCCAGGCGGCAATGGCACCACGCCACATTCTACTGGGGCCTGGTGCACCATGGCAACTGTACGAGCTGGGTTGTGCTCACTGGCGACAAGCCTCAGGAAGGGGACATAGGCCCCCGCCAGAGAACGCCGTCAGGCTGTGCGACAAATGCAGAGTACCCCGTAGCTGCAGGAGATTCTCTCCTGCACCACCTGGTAGCTCTGTAGAGATTGACAATGATGCTATATGCATTGTATCGTAGTCCTGTACAGAAGCTCCACTAAAGCCACCGCCGTGCCACCACCTCGTGGCACTTACTACCTGGCATAATCTGGGGAGTACATGTTCTGCTGCACGTACTGAGGAATGCTTGCCGGCCGTGGTATGCCAGCAACGCCCTCTGTGAAAGCTCGATCGATAACGGCCGATGCCACCACCATGCTGCAGGTTGCAAGAGAACATTCAATGTCAGTCAAGGCATAGATGCCTATCTGCAGGAGAAGAGCTGCATCACAACAACCATATGTATACTTTCATAGTCTGCAGTGGTATACCTTATATCTCGAACACTTGACACGTGGGGGAAGACCTGGCCCTGCTGAAGTTGCTCCTCAGAGAGACAGGACGCAAGAGCTTGGGCGGCAGCAATGAACATGCCGTCAGTCACCATCTTTGCACGGCACAGGACTGAGCCAAAACCAACCCCCGGGAAGATGAACTGCACAAGGTGATGGAATTGCAACTTGTACAATAATCAGTGATAATTCATAGCAATTGCTGAGACAATCGCAATGTCTGGCTAAGTAATCCTGTAATGGAATGCGATAGCCGCACCGCATACTTCCTCTGTAGTCTACAACTCACCATGTTGTTCCCTTGACCAGGATAAAATGTGCGGCCAGCATACTGATGACAAAGAAAAAGTATGGGTAGCATTAGAATATGAACCATGATTTTGTCGGGCATGTCTGAAGAAGGGTGATTCATTCTCAGCAAGCGAAGCATGAAGTTATATCCGACTATTCCCTCGTATGAACTTTCTTTTTCAGAGCTACCTACCTGTATACAAGTACTGGCTCGACATTGCAATTCAAGTCATTTCATAATGAAGTGTAAATACCTGAACAGGTGGAAAAGGAGAGCCTGCAGCAAAGATCAGATTCCCATCTGACCAGCGCACAGCATCCTCTGCAGTTATCTGCAGGCAACGACAACAAAGCAGATTGTGTCGCACCTTTACTTGCAAATCCGAACAACAACGTACCCATCACTTATCTACTGCGACAATGCTCAAGCCCACAAGTCAAGAATGTTAAAGTCTCAACACAATGGGTTCCTACACAGAAGGTGCAAGTGAAATGCGCACCTCCGACTTGCTGGTGGGGTTGGAAAGCGGGAATATGGCCGGCTTGGAGTGAAATTTCCGGAGCTCCTCCACTACCTGCTCAGATTTTGCAACCACATATAGTTGGACCCAAGATGCAGAGGTGCAAACATTAATGCGGGCCTTAATCAAGAGCAAGAGGTATAACTGTCAAAAATAGAGTTACGGTCCACAGAAACTATACCTCTTTTGTGAATACTCCTGGGGTGCCACTTAAGCCAAGCAGGGCTGTTGGCTTGACTGCTGCAACAATGTCCTCCAGGGCAGACCTGCCAACATATGGCCACAACGAGTGAAGGTTGCGAGGCATCAAGGTGTCATCGCCATTTCTCTTTGACACTGTCATCTTGCCAGCGTGCCTTTGACTCAGCTACCAGCCTCCTCAGGCACAAAACGTCAATTGCAAGTATGTAGGGCAGTAGGCAATGGCAAAATCTAATAGACCGACTGTAGCTTACTTGGCATTGAGGTCCCAAGACTCCTTGCGAGCAAAGATCAGCTTGTGTGGCTCCAGCTCGCCAGGACGGTCCAAGGTGATGAGGCCCTTGCGATCGACCATGTAGATGCGGTCCTTGGATTCCTCAGTACGAAGTCCCGCCTCCTCGAGGAGCGACACGATTGTTTGTGCCACACCAACTGCAGCAGACCCGGCTCCATAGAATAGCACCTTCGCTTCGGCCAGCGGAATCTGTTGACAGAAGTGCCCCTGCTGTGAGAAACTACAAGCCCAGTAGCCATCTAAGATATACATGCGGGTAACCAAGGCGAGTTCCAAGGCATGACGCCCTACAGCCTCTGCTACTTAATGACCATTGCATGGCTGCCCTCAATCAGCAGTCCAACCTCTCAATCAGCAGTCCAACCTTACAGCGAGAAAAGTGAGCTCTGGACCTGCTGTGCTTTGCAGGCATTGATCAGCCCGGCAGCAATGACAGCCCCTGTGCCCTGAATGTCATCGTTGAAGCAGAAAGCATCTTTCCTATGGCGCTCCAAGATTTCAATGGCATGTTCTGTCTTGAAGTCCTCAAATTGAATCAAAGCATTTGGCCACTTGTCCTTGACCTGTCAACAGGTCACATTGTCAAACTAAGGAAAGGTGTACAATGAATGACAACATCATCGACAACGTAGAAAGCTTGACACCTTCAACGGGCAAGTCCATGCAGGGCATGTCTACACAATTTTTGAGGGGCTTGCGCTTGTGGCTGAAAGGCAGGTAGCATCACGAGAATGTCCACTGTCACTAACAGCCATTGATATCAATGCGGAGCAAAGTCTTTTGCTGAACTCACCGCAGCAACAAATTCGTCCACTAAGGCCATGTGTGCTTGGCCCTCAATGCGTTTGTGGCGCGAACCCAGATATAGAGGATCTGACAGAAGTCCCTGGAAGCAGAATAAAATGGTCATATTTCCATGCTGATCCCAAATAAGACTACCAGAGTCTTGCTGCTGTTATGATGTTCGGTTTTGTGGTAGGTAACTCATAACTCAGGCAACATACCTCATTGTCCGTCCCCATGTCTAACATGACTGGCAATGTCCTTGCTGGATGGAATCCCCCTCCAGCTACATAGAGGGAGAGCTTCCCCACTGATATAGGCATACCATTGGCACCAAGATCACCAAGTCCCAAAATCTGCAACCTCAAGAGGTCAACGTTGAGATTTAAAAGGTGAAGCCAACACCCTGCTATGACATAGAGCAGAAGTGCATGCATGAAGTGCATGAGTCCTGACAGGCAACCTACCCTTCCACCATCTGTAACCACAATGACATCCACTTCGGGTTGCGGCCAGCTATCCAACATGGCGCGTACGTGGCCCTGCCACGCGAACAATGCGTATGACTCTCTGTAAACTTTGAATTGAACATGGAGATTGCGGAAACTAGTTATCATGCTTGTTTGTGCACGCTGCGCCGCATGATCGCCAGCTCTGCTATAAGCTGATACCTTGTCCTCGTGGCAGAAGAACATTCCCTGGGCTGCTCTGTAAATGTCGCCAAACTTGAGACATGCTTCACCGACCTGCAGACGCAGAAAACAGAAGCAAGAGATTGTCAACATTGATCACCTGGTGTGCAAAAGCATGCTCTGAATGTACTTCTTGGCAGCACGGATTTTGTGCCCATGATTTCCAACTGTCAAGTAGTCCAAAAGACTCACCGTGGGTGTGTAGACAATGGGCAGGAGCTCCTCCAGGTAGTTGATGAGCACATGGTAGAAAAGTGTCTCATTAGTCTGATTGAGGCTGGATAGCATCAAGTATCTGCATGCCAGGGCTTGAGGTTGTAAGTATCCATAGGAAGTTTTGCACCCTCACAACATTGGCAATGAGTGTTATTGCACGCATTGAAGATAATATTGACTTGCAAAGCAATGCAAAGTGAGGCTCCATTGAGTGCATGATCCAGGTGAGGGCCGAGGACTTCGTAACGTGGAGAGACGTGCAATCAACTCATAAGCCACAGCAGCACAGCGTGTGGAACATTAGCAGTACCTATTGATGGGCTCTGAGAAGGACTGCAAAAGTGCCATGGCCCGCTTGGCTTGGACATCTAAGGCTTCCACACGTGGAGGTAAGAGGCCTCTGATGCCCATTCTCTGTCGCTCCTCAGACCTGATATTCAAGGAATACAAGTACAGCAACTGAGTCACTTTCTACTCCCTCAAGTCAGTGGATGATCAAGACCTGAGACCCAATCATTAATCTCAGTGAGACCTACTTCCAAACTGCAGGGCTACATCTGTGAGTTTAGAGCTCTAACAGCCAATATGTAGCCATGACTAACTCCCAGGCTTGCTGACGGTGGCATTTACTCACTGAAGGTCTGTTTGACACTTACAACCGAAAGGATGAAATGACATGCAAATAGACCCATGCCTTATGCCACCAGTAGTATCTGTCAGGAGTCTGTCAGCAGAACAGAAGAGCAAGGCGAACAGCTGCCACTGTTGCAGTTGCTTGGAGCAGGTGCTATCTCACATTTGGCTCAGTAAAGAACGACTCACGTGAAAGCTGTGCCCTTGTTCAATGCTGGGTCACGAAGCACGCTGATCTGGTCACCAGCCAGCTGCCTGGAAGCCTGTTTGCTCTGTCTGGTCTTGATCTCCAAACTTGTATGTCCTGGCCTTGAAGTTGCAACAAGACCAGTCTGGGCACCAGTCTCCACAACAGCAGGACTACGACCAGTAGTGACTGGGGAGATCCTGGCTGGAGCTGCTAGAATACTTGGGGGTTCTAGGATCTGAAGCCTTGAGGTGATCTGCACCGCTTCATACTCAAATGCACCAACAGCCTGCCCATATCTGCCATCCTCACCAGAATCTCCAGCTATGACGAACTTCTGGGTGGATTTCTGCTTCTGGCTTATGAAGGATTGAGGGAGGGCTGTGGTCTCCAGAACAGGCGCCACAGCACTGGCTTCTGCCCTTGGTCCTGTCTGTGAATACTGCAGCCTCTCAGTGGTTGAGCACCTGTTCCTCCTTCTCCGGACCAGCTCAAGGGACTGTCGATCCAATCTGAGGCCCTGGCTTGCGCTGACATGCCTGCTTGACAAGCGGCCCTCCCTGCTTCTCGCAACGGAGCTCACCGCACCAGGCCTCCTACTCAGGAACTCAACACTGCAGCTCGGCGTACATGCAGCCAAGACAGCGGCAGCCTGATCCGAGACAACGAGGCTTGTCGTCATCGACGCGGCCATGGCGGAGGCCAACAGTGCAGCAGAGGACCTCAGAGGCGCCTGCGTCAGGCCTGCCTGGCTTCCAAGAATAAGAGCTGTTGTTGCTCGCCGGCCAAACCTCCACGCCAGCACCGCCGGAAGGACTGAGATGGACGCTCAGCGCAGGCCCAAGCGCGAAGGCAGCGGCCTGACGGTAGAGCTGCGAGGAGGCCGGCGACAGCGGCGGCGGCGGCAGCGGCGGCGGCAGCAGACGGCGGCGGCGGCGGCGGCGGCGGAGGGAGAGGCGGGGCGATCAGAGTCGGAGTGGTCAGGCGGCGCTAAGTTCTCAGACGGAGGAAGAACGCGGGGACAGTGGGCGCGTGAGACGGAGCCGTCCAGGCGGAAGGGGGGGTGGGGACCGCAGGCGGGAAGGGCGGGGGCGACGGACGACCCCGAGCAAAGAATCTGCGGCGGGCGAAAAGGCCTTCGCCGACGCGGGCGGGCAGCCGGCCGTTCGATTCACGGGTAGGTGCCGCTGCTTCGGGCCCACCCCCATTCGTGGGCGGTCTCCTGCCGTCCGCCTGCTGCGCGCCGAGCCGAGGGATGGAGCGGGGAGGAGGGAGGTTGGCGCAGGTGCCGGCTGCCTCCCTCCTTCCTGGCCCTTTCGGACCTTGTACCCCCCTCTTTTATAGCATTTCCATGATTGAAAGGAGAAAGACTCTTCCAATGGAAAGTGGCCAGCTCTGGAAAAGGACCAAAAGAACGCTCCTTTGGGCTGGCCTCCCACATGTACTCTGGTGCTTGCTTACCTACTTGTTTCAGCGACTCCTCGGCCCCTTCGGACCTTGGCAATTCTTTTCAGGCTCCGCTTTTAACACCCCTCGCCCCATTTGGACTTGCTCACTTCTCACAGCCAAAGTTGAAGAGCTATTTCCACTTCTCTGTGGGGGACCACTGGCCTCGCCCTCAATCAGCGCCCAACGGGCGGGGGGTCCTGCCACTCGGGAAGCGAGGCCGCCGAAGCTCGCCGCGTGGCGCTCGCTCCCAGGAAGGTGGGATCCAATCGCGGCGGCCCGCCGGACGGCTGCCCGCCGTTCGCGGCCGAAGCTTTCGCCGCTCCGCGCGCGCTGCTTCCAGGGGCATCCTGGAAGTTCTCCAACAAAAGAAGAAAAAAAATAGCAAGTGAGCTCTTCCGAAAGACAGTGGTCCTCCGTAAGGGGGCGAGGGCTGTGAAAAGCTAGCCTGAAAAGAATGGCAAGGTCCGAAGGGGCTGAAAAGAGCTCTGGGATGGGGGGCTGTGAAAAGCCAGCCCAGAAAGTATGCACAAGGCCCAAAGAAGGGGTGCGACGGCTGTGAAAGGCCAGGTCAGAAGCGAATGGAAGAGGTCCCAAGGGCCGGAAACCGCCAAGCCACATCGCTATGCAATTGGTTACTATGAAATTGGTACTCAATAGCCCGCAGCCGCAAGTCAGAGTAGCTTGCAGGCAATGACAGCCCGCCATGTCGTCCGCCATGGCGGTTGGTGGGGATGGGGCCGGTGGCTGCGAGGACTCCATCAGACGAGAACCGGAGACGGCCCCAGGTGGCGCGCTTGTCAAAATTCCGCTCGTTGGGCGGTGCGCTGCTGCTGCGGCTAGTCGGTGCTCCAGCAAGGGCTCGGCGCGCTCCGTCGCTGGCGGACGGCCGGAATCACCGTGACTGCGACTGTCGGCGACCAGGTTGACCGCCACTCCTGTCTCCACTCCTGAGCACGTGGCACGGTTTCTAGTCATTCCTTGACTCTGCAACTTTATATACTTCACTTTGCTCACACACAGGGGACGGACGTGTTTCCGTGGTGTAGTTGGTCATCACGTCAGTCTAACACACTGAAGGTCTCCGGTTCGAGCCCGGACGGAAACATGTGCTTTTGCAGCCTCCCAATCCAGGTGTTGTATATCATATAATCTTTGCATCACCGTGCCATCGTAAGAATTGAAGCATTACAGACCGCACCGCTGAGCTGCACAACCTTCTCAGTAGGGACCCCCCTTTAGAAAGAGCTTCTTTACTCTCTACTGAGTCACTCAAGTATTATTCAGAAAATGCTTGTTTAGCACCACCTTGACCACTGTAATAAGTCCAGTAATAAATGACCAATGATTTAAAGGTGTTGTTATCTCTCAGAAGAATGATGTGGGATGTTCGCTTGATACCCTACTTCGCTACTGACTGCCCTCTCATGTCAACCTCATAAGAAGAAGCTCCTCTGCTGGGGCAATAAAGTCATCTTCAGAAATTGTGTACTCAGCATATCACCTTGCAGTTGCAAAGCAGGAGTACCAGGGATCCATGATAAGCGATCTTCCATTCCTCGGCTATCATTCATAACAAACATCTGAAAATTTTCCGGGAGGATTTTATAGGGCTCAACACAACAACCGCCCATTGGTGGACGCTGCAGTTTCTCCTCCAAGATGGCTGGCTCCTCACAGCCACAACCCTTATGCTATTTCAGTCCCCTTCTCCATCACGTCACCACCTTTTGGGCAGGCGGCATTGAGATACTCCATGAATGGCTCAACCCCAACCCCTCCAACAGAGGCAGCGCGCGGCTGACAACAAGGCGGCAAGTAAGAGCTGTACAGAGTTGGACGAGAAAGCCCAAGAAAAGTTGGTGAGTTTTGCAGCCAGGGCACGAGGGCGAACTTCCACACCTTGTTTCTGTTGGACCCTCTTCTTCTTCTGGTGACACTGCTTGTCCAAATGTATCCACCCTTGGGCCTGGTGACTTGCACGAGGGCGACCAATGCTAGATGATGTCGGCAAGTCTATCCAGAGACAAATGCTGACGTGCTCAGACGTGTAAGCAGGTCAACTGTCTGAACCAGATCGACACAATCAAGCCAAGAACGGGATGTAGCACGAATTGTCCGCGGCAAGCATTGTTCCCTTCGGCGGCTACGTTCACTGGAGCTGATTCTGAAGCTCGACTTAGCGTCCTTCCTGGTCGACAGATGAAGGGTACCCTGATGCACTGTTTTTTGCTAAGTAGCTGCTCACAACCACTGTCGCATGGGAGCCTGGTCCTGTCTAGAGACCTTGGCCGTACTTTTGAGGTTGTCCCATTTAAAGTTTGTTCATTCTTCTCTCTGGGCTGGCCGATCACAGCCATCGCCCGCTAGTAGAAGAGCCTTCCTTCTTCTCCCAGCCCCGTTGAACCTTGTTCATTCTTTTTGGGCTGGCCGTTCCCAGCCCCTACCCTCTATGGGCGAGCACTTCTTCTCATAGGCATCGCCTTACTTTTGAAGAGCTGCTTCCCTGGGAGAGCACTTTCTATGTGGGAAAGCGCTTCCACTCTCCCGATAGATGCTTTTCTTGCCAGCTTACCTGTGTGTTTGATTTAGATTTATGTGGTGGGTCAATTACCCTTTTCTTTGTATTGCTGCCTTGCTTGGTGAGTTACTACGCGCGTTAGCCGTGCAACTGCGGGATCAAGACGATTCTAATCAGGAAATGGCTTGCCGCACTTGACAGTGCCCAAGTGGCCAGTCGGCCTGCAGTGTGACGGGCTCGACAGAAGCAGCTCTTCCGAAGGGGGCAAGGGCTGTGAAAAGCGAACACCAAAGGAGAAGGAAACCCCTTTTTGACGACGTGCAGATGTGTTTCCAGCTGAGATGGGCCTGCCAGCTGCATATCTGTCGTTCTTGCGAAGACACGTTCCGGCCTGTTTGCAGCGTGCTCAGGCTAATGCTTTGCATCAGAAAGCTGGGCGAGCTCTAGTTGGTAGCAGAAGGGCTTCGTTTCTGCCATCCAGTATTCAGGCATCCTTAGCGACCTATATGTATTGACCCGTGGTTACTGAGCGGGTCAATCTGCTGTAGATGTACGTCTCTAGATGTGCTTCCCTTCGTACTTGGCCATTTGGTCTTTGTTTGTTTCAAATACACGAAAATTCTCTTTCAAAGGGGGGCTAGGGCTGTGGAAAAGCCAACCTAGAAAGCGAGGAAGACTCTTCAGTAGAGTTGCGATGGCTGTGATTGGCCAGCCAAGCGTGAAGAATGAACAAAGTCGATGAAAAGAAAACATTACAATTTGATAGCAATGGCTGCGAGAGGCCAGCCCGAGAAACCACCGAGACAGCCACCCCGGTCCGGCCAGTGTCGAGCCGTGTGTCTGGCCGCCACGTGTACGCAAGCTGACCTGCCCTTGAGGAAAGACCACCTGATCCCTGTTCACACAAGAGAAGGCGAGAACCCCACAGCAGCAGCTTCAGCAGAGCGCCTCCATCATTGGCTGGAGGCGGCGAATGACACTACCTCATTGGTCGCACAGCCACCTCAGCGTCGTACAGGGGCTCGTGTGAATGTTCGCGTGGCCCCACCCTGACTCCCGAAACCCCCCGCCGCCTCGAGCTCCCCACTAACGTTCCTCCGCCGCCGCCCTTTGTCACCGCCGCCGCCGTCGCTGCCGCCTCCGCCGCCGACGTCGCCGCCGTTCCCTTCCCGCCCTCTCGGCCCCGTCGGGAGCACCCAGTGAGCGCCGCATCGTGTTCCTGCCCTCTCTTGCAGGTACCCACGTCACCATGGCTGCACTCAGACAGGTCCTTGTGGGATGCTTGCTTGGGGACAAGCACAGAGGCAGCGATTTGAAGCTTAGGTGTCAGCGGTGGGGCTGTAAAGATAGCGGAATTTAGAGATCTTGCAGGATGTCATTACTAGGTCTTTGGCTCAAGCTGTTGCACGCATCAAAGTCTATGAATCTGTATACTTGCAATTCAGGGTAGCCGGCTAGAGATAGTGGGCTTTTGTAAGGACCCTGCCGCTATGATTTTACCGGGCTTTTGTTGCTGGAGTGGAATTTGGCTTATTCCCTCTGCTTGCTCAGCTTTGAGCAGGTGTTCTTGGGCAGCCAAAATCCGAGCTGTTCTTGGGCAGCTTCACACCGACCTGGCTTGCCTCAGATTGTCAAACCTGTGCACACGCCATGTACTGCTATGCGTGCCCTCTGAGTCAGTTGAAACTGGCCCAGGTTAGTGATGCTGACATCGGCATTGATTAGTGGTCTTCATTGCAGAAGGCGACCGTCTTCACCGACCAGGTCCATTGTCAAGTATTCCATGGCCACTGAGCAGGATACGAAGCTGGTGGAGTCTGAGGATGTCCCGGGCATGATAGAGAAGACCGGTCCTTTGGAAGCAAGTGACATATCTCGTGCAGACGAGATTGGGGGAAAGCCTAACCAGGTTCTGTCAACCTAAACCCTGAGCAAGACGACAGTTCAAGCGATCGTGTATTGGTAATTAAAAAAGATAAACAGGAATGATGAGCAGATGCATATTGAGGATGTTCGTTGAGCCGAGCTTCAGCTCCCAAATTGGCTAATGCCTGCTGGACTCATTAAGCCTTGCAGCCTTGTCAATAGCAATAAGTAGAACCTTTGCTTGCTCTGCGAGTGAGATGTTTGCAGAGGACAATGCTGTATTTCACAACATACAGGTGCTGCAAGCACTGGGTTAAAGTGGTCGTAGTTTCCTCATGAGATGCAGTTGAAGGAAATTGATGGCAAGCCCATCAGCATTCAAGACGCAAAGGAGGTGCAGCAGTCAGAGGAGGCAGCAGGGCACCCTACGGGCAAAGGAAGTCTTCCGGCCAGAATGCAGGTAAGCCCTGTATAAGTGTATTCTTATTCCAAGCAAATAGGCTATCCCCTTTTGCCCTTCTGCCCTTCTGCCCTTGACTGAGAGTTTAGCTAGCAATATCAGCGTTACTGGTAAAGCTGACAGATTTGCGTTTGCATTCCATGCTCATGTGATTTTCTTGATTAGAGCTTTGGCAGTTGAAATGGTTAGGACGATGTCGGGGGTTTAAGTCCCAGGGTTTCCAAATTATTCTCTCTGGATTACAAGGTGGATACAGTACCATGATTCAAACGTCGGAATGTTGCTGCAGGCTGCAGCTGCAGTGAATCTGCGTGAAGGTATAGTGCCGCCAATTGGCACGAAGAACGTCGGCACCGAGAGGGGTGTTATCAGTGGTCACCAGGCAGACTTGGTAAACAAGCAGAAGTCAGCCAGTGGCTCCAGGGAGGAAAAGACAAGGACGTGAAATGCACACAACCTTGGCGGCACGGCACAAGTGGTACATGAGAATTTGGCATTCGGCAGAACTCGAGAAATAGCATCTCTTCTGCTCGTTCGGTTGTTTACTATTGCTTAGGCCCTCAGCAGCAACTCTGAATGACAATGAGAGTTATGCTTTCTGTTTGGCAGCTCCATGCTACATTGCTCATCAAAGATCAAGGAAATTGCTGTCACCCATCTTACTTGCAATATGAGTAGAGTGCTTCATGTGAGGTACTAGATGCAAGCAAGCACAGCAACCTTGTCAACGTCGAATTCAGCCCTTGGGCAACATCATCTTGAAAGCCCTACCTCGTCTTTGTAGTGCAGCACAGGTGTCAGGACCGTCTAGATTGATGTACAACGTGCCCACTCTGGTCAGCTATGACGATATCTACCAGCTTGCAAGCCATCAATGCTTTTTAACTGAAAGAGAGGCGCAATCTGCACCACAAAGAGCTGTCTTCATATGCTATGCCGAGCTTTCTTTGAGAGCAGTGGCAACACAATGGGCTGTCAAGAGAGGTCAGGGTAACAAGAGAGTCGTCCACACAAACTTCAGATCCGCATGTGAGGCCTTGCAGCTGGCTGCCTTCCTGCAGGCTGTCGTACTTGAAGCGCCAGCAACATTGACAGTGCTCCTACAACATTGATAACTCCGAGCTGCACAAGAGGCAGTACACACCGTGTACAACGCTCTGAGGAATACATGTCACACTTTCTGCAGGTTGCTGCCTCCTGCCTTGCGTACTACCAGTCCTTCTGCCTTCTGAAAGCACCTGCAATATAAGCTTTGGCAACAAAAGTTTGGAAGCTATTAAGCACTAATAGTTACTTACAATCAGAAGGGTTTGCTGGACAGCTTGGAAGCCAACAAGGCCAGCAAACGCAACGAAGAGCACCTGGTATCAGAATCATCAATAGCCCTTTCAAAATTTCAGCACATGCACAAGGACACAATACAATTGCAGCAAGGAATGTATTCGTGACGATCAACCAGGGACAGCACCTTCACAACGTGCTCTATCAAGTCAATAAATTACTGATCACTGAGATCACTGATCCACAAGCTTGGCCCAAAGAACATGCTCACTTAGACTGCAGCTCTTGAGCTCATACTAGAGAAGCAGAGTAGCACACATTGCTCGACCAATGACAGTCGGCTTACAGATAGATGCCTTCACACTGCACTCTTGAGAAATCATGAGGACTCAAACTTTTGGCCCTGCGTTTGTAACACGCTGACATAGTCTTAAAATCTGCAGAACAAGCTTATACCAAAGAAGCACAAGAATACTCACTGCTCGACCAATCACAGTTGATATGTAGAAGCCATCAACACCCAGCCCCAGCACGTCCCCAGCTGCAGCACCAATGTAGTAGCAGCCAAAGAGCTGACCAGAGAAGGGCAAACATCAGTCTACAGGACTGAGCTCGAACAGCATGGCCACTCTCTCAAGCAGATGCTTGAGAGAGTGGCTGTGAGAGAGTGCTGTGATATTAAACCCAAGATACCCATTTGTTGTAACTGTCAATCAAAGACAACAAGCCTGCCAGTTGGATGAGCGCATGCAGCCCCAAATACGAGGAGCCATTGGCAGGGAGCTAGCATCTATCCAGATCAACAAAAGCAGGTGACAAAATGGGCCGCGATCGCACCACCATCAGTACAGCAAAGACCTGGACCCAGCCGATGGCGATGGTGCTCCAATCAAAGAGAAGTCCTGCCATGAAAGAGAGGCATTATCAATTGGCCTTTCTGTGACTGGCTTATAGCTGAAATCGAACAGCCTCTGTCAGCAAGCGACAGCTATGCTTTGAGCAAATCAGGAAAATAAGTTGCAAAGACACGCACGACGAACGGCATCAGCATACAAGATACATCCCTCGTTAAGATAAGGGCATCAATAGTTATGTTCAGTCATCACATACCAAAGCTCCACGCCGGGGCGCAGAAGGTCACAATGCCGGCGGCGGCAATGTAGATGCCGGTCAGCAGCGCAGCGCGGGCAGGGCGGAAGGACCGGGATGCGGTGGGCTTCAGCTGTCCCAGAAGCAGCTTCCAGATCCGCGCGAGCGGCGCCTCCAGTCTGTCGCCGTCGTCTGCGCCTCTCTCCGCTGGAGACGCTGGCAAGATGCTGCCGGACATTGCAGACTGCATGCGAGTGTCAGGCACTCTCTGACGCCACAACCAGCGTGGCAGCACGAAACGAGTCAAGCGCGCAGCTCCAGACTGCACGAATGCAAGGCATCCACCTTCATGGCTTTGGCAAAAGAGCAAGTTCCGCCAAAAGGGGCAAGGCTTGAGGCTGATGGGCTGACATCTGAGGCCTAGAAGTCGACATTATCAACCAGATTTGGAGACTGAACCTCAGGGCTCAGTGACTGTCAGTGAGGTACAGACGTCAGGGAGCTGTGCTGTAGCTCACGTGATGGTGCCCTCCTCGGAGATGGCCGCCACCTCCGGATGCAGCTCACCGGCGCCGCTGAGCCACTCCGGGCCCAGGGCCTGCTCGCTCGCGATGGCTATGCGGCGCGGATCCATGACCAGTGCGGCGACGACTGCGTCACGGTCGCCGTCTGCGCCCGCGTGCACCTCGCCCCGCAGCCGGCCGAAGACGACGACGTCGCCGGCGGCGAAGATGCGGGCGCCCTGGTTCACGTCCCCATACACCTGGCAGCCGAGAAGACGCGCTAGACGCGGCCAGGCGCCGTGGCCGAGCATCACACTCAGATACTCCCTACTTGTTAAATAAGTCAACGGCACGACGACGTAGCCCGCTACACATGCATTGCCATCATACTCAGCACAGGCAGCACAACTGAGTCTCTCCTGTAACAGAAGTCCCTTCCCGCGGTAACAAGCTAAGTCAAGCAGAGCTGCATGATCAAAGCCGAGCAACAATGGCCGACTATTGAAAGTCCGTGCTACTAGGCACAAAGCGCGCTTCTGTGGACTATGGATGAATTGACAATGGCGCAGGGTTTAGGGTTATGGGTTAGGGTTTCGACAGGGGCAAGCGCGTGGAGCTAGCCCGCCGTTCTGATGGCCGATGTCTCAGTGGCTGCGCTCTGGCCTGGCAGCCACAGAGCTGCCGGACCAGCTGAGGCGGCGGCGAAGGGGGAGCAGTCTCACCACGACGGCGCCCGGGCTGCGGACCTCCTCGTCCTGCCGCAGCGTGCTGCGCACGTAGAGCGCCGGGCGGCCCTTGGCGTCCAGCTTGGCGCCGCTGAGCCACGACGCCGCCACCGCCTTCAGGCGCTCCTCCGCGGCGGCGGCGTCGTCGCCGTCGCCGTCGCCGGCGAGGGAGCCGGCGGGCCCTGCGGGTGTCGACGCTTCGGAGGCTGC
>WELB01000026.1:578981-637768 GCA_009602725.1 Spirogloea muscicola
TTTTTTTTTTTTTTTTTTTTTTTTTTTTTTTTTTTTTTTTTTTTTTTTTTTTTTTTTTTTTTTTTTTTTTTTTTTTTTTTTTTTTTTTTTTTTTTTTTTTTTTTTTTTTTTTTTTTTTTTTTTCTCCGACGCGGCCATGGCGGCGCGCGGCGTGGCGGTGCGGCGGCGGCCGCCGGCGGGCCCGCCGTCGCACATGGTCGGGCCCTTCCAGTTCCGCATCGACGGCGAGGACAACCTGCCGCGCAACATCCTGGAGGAGATCGTCTGGAACAAGGTCCGGCACCATCGCCCTGGCGCTCGTAGGCCACCTGCCATGGCACGGCACTCCAGGCCCCCTGGCACTACAGCGGATCCCGCAACAAGCAGGTCCAGCCGGTGATTTACTACAGCACAGCAAAGCGGCCCCAAGTGTGGTGTCGGACTGGTGGCAAGAGCCGGGCAGCGGCCGCTGCGCCCGAAAGCCGCACCCACCATGGCAATTTCACCGTCCTGATTGCCGCGGCTGGGGGTGATCGGGGATCGCCCTGTGCCACGAACCTTCTCTGCCAGTAGTCAGGCAGCGCTCGACTAGTGCAAGTGGCAGGAGCTCAGCTGGCACACCGACCCATGGTAGAGATTGGCAGAAGCATTGGAGATTCGCCAGCAGCCTGCGACAGCAATAACTCGTGAAGTCGTCATTACTTCCTGACCCAGTGTTCGCGTGGCTTGCCTAGCTAAAATGCCCACGGGCACTAGCGGCCTGCCGCAGGACAAGGAGGTAGACGCGATGAAGGAGAAGATGCCGCTGAGCACGCTGCTACGGGGGATGGACGGCCTGCCGCCGACGCGCGACTTCGCGGGCACGTTGCGCTCGCGCGCCGCGGAGACGGGCGTGCCCGGCCTCATCGCAGAGGTCAAGAAGGCATCGCCCAGCCGGGGCGTTATTCAGCCCAACTTTGATCACGTGAGCGCCTTTGTTTCCAAGCTCCGCATTGCTTCGCTTACTTGCTGGAAGAACAGTGCCCACAGTAAGCTAAGGTCCTTCATGTCAGATCCCCAGCGTGGAGTCCTCTCTAGAGTTGCCTTTGGCACATCACCAGACAAAGCTCCTGGCTTAGGCGTCCTCGCTGTCGTCTTTGCCAATGAATGTAGGTGAAGATAGCGAAGGCATACGAGAGAGGAGGTGCGGCATGCCTGAGCGTCCTCACAGACTCCAAGTACTTCCAGGTAGGTCTGGCCTCCTCAACCCCTCACCATGGTGGCCAACATACTGTAGTTCCAGCTCTAGGTCCAACTCATTTGCATCGTTTGCATATACGAGGCTCTTCGTCACGCTCAGAGCTTCTACGCAGCCTGTTGTGAGCTCTCCTGCAATGTCATCTTAGAGAAGGTGAAGTGCGTCATACCTGAGGTTGCATGTTAGTTGGTGGATATGGCGGCTGGCAGGGAAGCTTTGAGAACCTGAAGGAGATTCGAGCAGCAGGTGTGCAGGTACGCTAAGGGCAAACCCTACTTGAAGTGCAAGTTAGCTGAAATGTATGGTACGCAATCATGTTCTTGTGTGGAGCTTTACCCCATCTGTGATCACCACACTAAAGCTGCTGCACTGGAGACAGACACACAAGAATCTGATGTTCGTGAGCTTTAGCTTGAAGTCTAGCCCCAGAGCCAGAAGCAAGGGAAAGTGTGTAGCAATGCGAGGAGTTACACGAGGAGCCCAAGTGGCTTCACCTGGTAACTGACCCGCTCCAGTGCCTGCAGTGCCCGTTGCTGTGCAAGGAGTTCATCATCGACGCCTGGCAGCTCCACTTCGCACGGCTTAAGGGCGCCGACGCCGTGCTGCTCATTGCGGCCGTGCTGCCTGATGCTGATCTCAAGTACATGAGCCAGATCTGCAAGTTCCTCGGCCTCACACCCCTCATTGAGGTAGCCCATGTAGTGGCAACAATGCCGCTATCTGAAGATCCAATGCTTGTGGCTTGCTTGCTTCCCGGTTGCTAGTAGCAGGTCTCTGCGCAGGGCGCCTGCTCGTCCTTCGCTTGAGCCACTGGCCATGTGTGATGCTTATATTCAGGTGCACACGCCGCTCGAGATGGACAGGGTCCTTGGCCTTCCCAGCGTGGCCATGATTGGAATCAATAACCGAGACCTGGGTGAGGCAATTTGCACCCAAAATGTTGTCAGCATTTCTGAAGGAGAGATGACAATCTAGCAGGAATATGTGTTTGCACTACCTCAGTGGCCCCATCAGGGTTCTTCAATTTTTCTGCACAAACTGGAGAGTGTTATGAGATGACGTAGTGATATGAGAAAGGATGGGACAATCTTAACATCGTTCATTTGCTTCTCTAGGTCTTTATCTTACAACTAAATACCCTTACTGCATTTTATGCAGGTACCTTCAAGGTGGACATCGGCAACACAGTAAGTCTCTTGAGTGGTGATCGTGGCAAGAAAATTCGAGACAGAGGCATCCTTGTGAGCACTCAGTCCAACGACTTGCAGCAGCTTCGCATTGACGTTAAATGTGGCTAAAGCTGTCAGGTCTTACTCGAAGAGTTTTCATATCAATTGATATGATCATGAGCTCCTCCACACATGATCGACTGCTGGCCATCTTTGGTTTGATTCCTGCGAGCTACACATCCGTCACAGGTCGTTGGGGAGTCTGGCCTGTTCACTCCAGAGGACATCGCCACTGTTCAACAGGCTGGATGCGAAGCGGTACATGCTACCCTTTGTCTTCGACATAGCACGTTATATCATTTACTTATCTGCCAAAAGGCAGAAGTCAGAAGGACCACACTGCAAGGCTTACGTTACAGACAGACTGGCACCAGTACCTTTTGCAGCCGTCTCACAGGGATATGTCGCTGTTGCAGCTCAAACATCTCGAGCATGCTCCATCAGCTGATATTTTTCGTCCCACAGGTCCTGGTTGGGGAGTCGCTGGTGAAGCAGGATGATCCGGCCATGGGTATAGCAGGCCTCTTTGGGAAAGACATCTCCCGGACAGCGGCGTTTGAGCATGGGGTGCAAGCTGCAGTCACATGAAGAGACGACAACAGGCGTTGCCCTCAAGCCAGCACGCAGGGCGGCCACCTGCGGAGGCTTCTCGTCAGCCAAGAGAGCCAGCTCTGTTGAGGCTTTGCCTTTACCTGTATTTGTAAATTTACTTGAATGTGCTCCTTTCCTTACGTATGAGCCGATTATTTCAGAGGCAGACGTTTTGCAGCAGAACCAGTAAGGGGTCTTTGGCAGCCTTGAGTAGCAGGGCTGCTGTGGGTGGCAATGGCTGAAGCTAGGTTGTTCCAAGTGAAGGCAGCAAAGCCAAGCGCACGACAATTTTTAGGAGAATTGGCGGAGGCCTTTCGGACTGCTTATATAGCTAGGTACGTCTGCAACGTGCATCTAAGGGAATTGATGGCATCCTTGCAACAAGCATTGAAACCCTTGCAAAACCAGCGATTAGATTTGGACCGAAAGCAAGCGACTAGGTGTTACTTTCGGTCCAAAACGCTTGACTATCTGACAGTGGCAAGACCAGCAAGGAGGTTGCCTGATGTCACTTGGAAGGACATTCTACTGAACAACAAGCTCGTGCACACAAGTCATAAGGCAGAGTGCAGGCTTAGTAGGGGCCTCCACCATAGGCTTGCAATGAACTACAACAGCAACGCGTCAAGAAGAATGTGCCGAGGCATGTGCCTGACGGTGGCTAAAATTGCTAGAGTGGAAGCGGCAAGCAGTGCACTGCCAACAGCTGTGTGCAAAGGCCCCAAAGCAGCAGGCCACTTGCTTGTAGTATGTCTGCCAGAGGAACTGTGCCCAAATGTGCAGCCCATGATTGCAGCCCGGATCTTTAATGACGCCCCTCTTAAGAGGAACCTACTGACCCCATCCATAACAAGTACCGATTGACAAAGCCACCAAGGGAAGCAGCGCCGCTTTGATCAGTATTTCAAGTATATCCAACCCATTGTTACACTTCCAAAACCCAACCCATGTGGTCCTGGGACTTGCCAAGCTGCAAGTCCGTGAGCGCCGTGTACAGCTCTTGGGAGATGGGACCAACACCTCCACCGCCGTAATGCACACTGCCAAGAAACATATATTCCAACAAGTGAGCAGCATCATGAGCAGGCAACATGTTGATCTGCACTTTGCAAAAGCTTCATCATGTGCTAAATTACAAGGTGGCTACAAAGTCAAAGACAAAACCTGAGCATTGCATAGCCCTTGACTTGTGGCATTACTTACACATCGTCTTTAAAGCTGACGCTGCCAACGGGGGATACAACCACAGCAGTGCCCGTGCAGAAGACCTCATCAGCCGCCAGCAGCTCGTCAACTGCTATTGGCTTCTCTGCAACCTGTTGCATGTTCACAATCCAAATGACTTGGTCAGGGAGGTACTATGCACTACTGGATCTCCGAAGGTAGTGTCACTTTCTGGCTCTTGATCAAGCAGGGTAGCTGAAGGTGCTATGAATGCAGCTGTTGACAGGCCAACACTGGCCAGCTTGCCAGTTGTGCACCTTGTAGCCGCGGCTGCTGGCGAGCTCCAGAATGCTTTTCCTCGTGATGCCAGGCAGTATCGTGCCTTTCACTAGGTCAGGCGTGGCAACCTCCCCATCCTGCCAGATGTCAAACTGGTGTTATGGAGCTTCTTCCAACCCCACCTCCTTGAGGCTTGCCACTGTCAGTGACGTAAGGCAACTCTGCATGACTGAGGACTCTCACATTGGTCCTACTAGAGACCCAGACCCTAACACCCTTTGTGCACGGTGGTTGACACTGTAAGGGTAATGTACAGTCACTCTAGCTACTTGGAAGCTTTCAAGGTAGTCCTACAATGGACTCTGGTCCTAACAATTTTTAATGAGTATTAGAGCGGTAATCCTCATCACATATTGATCAGACTGACTTGGTAGTACCTTCACAACGAAGATGTTGCAAGAAGAGACCTCCTCAATGTACCTATTCTCCACAACATCCAGGTAGACCACATCTGAAAAGCCCTTGGCCTTGGCCTCCAGCTGGGTCCTCAGGACCTGGCAGAGTGACCAGCAACTGTCTCAGTCCAGTCTGACCTCATGCAAAACTTGCTCTGCTTCAATGAGGGCTGCCACTTGGGCTACAGCACCACGCTCAAGCTAAGAACGACTCAACTGGAGCGTAATTGCCGATAGTCTTGGCGGCGCCGGTGCCGCCGGGCGCTGCCCGGTGGTATGTCTCCTCCACCTTGAGGACGATCGGTGTCAGGCTCCCACCCTATGATGCCATCCACACACAGACTGCCTCAGCACCCAAAGAAACGATGACATATTCACAACAGCAACAGGAGCAGCAGCCTCACTACTTCCCGCCAATGTGCTTAGGGGAAGAGGCTGGTGAGAAGAGCACTAGGGGCTGAGCTCACACAGCATTGTCAATTGAGGCTCACCCGAAAGTAATTGCCTACAGGGGAGCAGTACACGAGGAAGGTGTACTCGGGCGCGGGTCCAAGGCCCAAGATGGGACCACTCCCAATCAACAGCGGCCGCACATACAGTGAGCCCTTGCCCGGCGGCGGTACCTACACCGCTTCCCAAGCAATGTCAGTGTCTGGGCAATCGTTGAAGTGGTCAAGTTGGTCCGCTTTTCGCCAGCCTCCTCAAATATGCAACCTAGCACTACGATCAAGCAGTTGAGCATAGCAGCTGAGAAAGATGGCCGTCCATTAAGGGCCAGTCTGTCCCACCCATCGCTCGTTGGCGCGAATAGTTTGCCTGACAGCCTCCACAAAGGCGTCCACGGATGGTGCAGGCATGCTCATGCGGTCGGCACTTGCAATCATGCGCTCCGCGTTCTGGTTGGGCCGAAACGTGAGCAACCGCCCGTCGGCCGCACGGTACGCCTTGAGACCCTCGAAAACGCCCTGCAGCCAGACGAAGAAAACATGATCGCTCTTCATCACCACTGCCACTATAGTGGCTTCATGGACAGAAGAAGGCCAGTGGCAGCAGGAGAGAGAGAGAGGGTGTCAGGAGGAGAAGAGCGCCGCCAGTCTCGAGCAGCTGCCGCACCTGACCATAATTGAGCACGCCGGCGGACGGGCTGAGCTCCAGGTTGCCAAAGGGCAGTAGCCGGCCGGGCTGCCACTCACCGCCGCGCTCGCACGTCATCGAGAACATGGCGTCCGTGGCGATCAGACCAAACTCAATGTGATCCCAGTCGATGCTCGCCAGCGGCGTCACGCTGTCCGCCTGGTCGCTGCAGTAGCGACACCAGCAGATGACGGCCTGAAGCTACCACTCAGAAGTAAAGTACACTAAGTGACCAACATGAAAGCAAACCAGTAGAATGCTTGCCAAAAACGTGACGAAAAGCGGCGTACCTCTGAGGAGCCGCCACGGCGGCCTCGACGGCAGCCACTGGCCGCCTCCGGGGAGCCTCATGGACCTGACAAGCGCAACCCTTGGCAGTTTTGGGGCTCCCGCTGCGATGACCACAGGCAGCAGCAGCAGAGGTACAACCGACAGCGGTGGCGACGGCTACGACCGGACTTGCTTAACGGCAGGGCGGCCGACAGCGAACGGCGGCGGCTTTCGCCTCGGAGGCGCCATTCACCTGTGCAGGGCTTCGAAGGCTTCCGGCGGAGGAGGGCGACGAGCCTCGAAGCGGGCCGGGCGCAGCGCGCG
Organism: Spirogloea muscicola; assembly: GCA_009602725.1. Taxonomy (NCBI): domain Eukaryota; kingdom Viridiplantae; phylum Streptophyta; class Zygnematophyceae; order Spirogloeales; family Spirogloeaceae; genus Spirogloea; species Spirogloea muscicola. The sequence continues at coordinate 585,644 of WELB01000026.1, forward strand.
GCGCCCGCAGGCGGCGTGGCGCGAGCCTGGCGGGCCCGTCGCCGTCGCGCGGGTGATCGGCAAGCCAGGCCTCCGAGGCGACGGCGGCGGCGGCGGCGGCGACTGCGGCGGCGGCGGCGGCGGGGGGGACGCAAGCAGGCCTAGTCTGCGGGGAAATAATCAGGAATATGACAGAATTGCCAGGCCGGCAGAGACCGCCGGGGGAGAGCAGGCTGGAAGAGCCCTTCTTCGAAGCGCAGCCACGGCGGGTAGGGGTTTCCGAGGGGTTCAGGATTTGGTGGCGTGACGCAGGGGTCATCCAGTGTCGGGGACGAGAGGCGCATGAGACGCGAGGGACAGGCCAAAGCAAGCCGATGCACAGTGCAGGCAGAAAGCTACGGGGGACGAACAGCGGGCGATAGGGCGAGGGCTGTGAAAGACGAGTGCTTCTTCCAGTGGTGGGAGAAGAGGCTAGCCCCGAGTGTGGACGAGGTCAGGGTGGGGAAGCACTGCTACAGACTGAACGAGGGGCTGCTCATGCGAGTGGCAGCTGTGAAAGCCAGCCTGGTGCATAAATAACAACTTCTGGCGTGCAATGACACCAAACGGCCTCCTAGTTCCTCCGAGCATTTATGCACTTGTGGACCAGAAACTATTGAGCGTCCATTCACAGAAATCACAGAAGAGTAGTCTCGCTGCCCGCCTTCTCGGACCTTATCCATCCTGTTTCGCTGGCCTCTCACAGCCACCGCCTTCCGTCGCAAGTGCTGCCTCTGCTGTCATGTGTACTACGCAGAGCCGCAGCTGGGCAACAGGGCCCTCTCTACAATCCCGTGTCAGCAGAAGGAAGTCAGATGAGCTGCAGAGGGGAGAGGAACCCCGCTGTTCAAGACAGGCTGCATCAAGTGCGCAACCGGCACGGGGGTGCAAGGCCAGCAATTGGGACCGCTGGCGGGACATGGAGATACGCCTACAGTAGCAAGACACAAGACCCAGAGGCACGGAGCCTCCAGGCAGTGCTGCACCCTGCTCGCCGAGCCGGTGGTCAGCTTGAGAGGCCATGCAGCGCCAAAGGAAGCGATGGCTGTGGACAAGGGGTTGCCTCCCCCCACCCGCGGCAACTGAGGCGCTTGAGCGCAGCCTTTCACGTCGCCGCGCTGCTGAAGCCGTCCACGGGCGCTGCTGTGGGCCAGGCGCTCGGAATTATGCACTCAATCAAGGCTACTTTGCTTCGCAGTGACTGCGACACGGAGGCGGGATCGAGAGCCATGACTGTCGGGCATCTTGCCCGCCTAGTACTCCTCCCACCAGCTGCCAAAGGTGGCAGCAGGCGATGGAACATCTGCCTCGGCCCCTAACGCCACTGGGAGAAGCCACTCCAGCGACTCCACGCCGCCATTGCCTTTCTGGGGCATGTTGTCGCTCTCCTTGTCGTTATCTTCATCAGATGTCTCCACTTCCGCTCTTTGCTCCGACGCGGCTCGCTGCCAAGGCTCTCCGCGTACCCGGAAGTACCGGCCCAAGCAGCCATTGACCACCCTCGCAGCAGCCGGATCGCAGTACAGCTTTGACAGCTCCACAGCCTGTACATTTGATTGCAGCAAGAGGCACATTGCTGTCATGCTACTCAACAGCGTCAAGAGGCAGAGGCACATGACTGACTTGGTAAGATAATGGGAGAGACATTGGGGTCCTTAAGCACCAACTGCATACCTCGCTCATGACCACCCGATAAGGAGTCGGGAGACCCTCCAGCTCGGCCAGGGCTAGGTGGAGGATGCACCTTGGCAGCAGTGCCTCCACCTCTGCCCCCTGCCGGAGAACAATGACGTGCATATAATTACCAGAAGACAATAGAGGCTTCATCTTCGACTTGGACTGCCTTGTAGCTACGAGAGCAGAAGATTGCAAGGTGGGCAGCCATTGAGACATACCTTCCATCGGTGCGGCACAAGCTGGTTGATGATGCTGGCATGTGCTGACCACTTGACTGCCGCTGCCTCCACAAGTGAGCCGCAGAAGCTGAGTGGCAAACCACAAGCATCAGTGAAGAGTATCCACCTGAGTAGCCGCAGATAGGAGACTTGCATCCACTGTGTGAATGCAGGTCTGGCAGAGGTACCTCAGCACGAAGTCGTTGAACACTGCAGTGAGGGGCACAGCCAGCTCCACTAGCTCCATGGACCATCCTGGACGATGTCGAGCAACATCAGGAATGCTGCTAGATCCAACACAGACTCAGAGAGGGCACAATAGAGTGGACACAGAGATTGTCAAGCTTTATCATACCTGCAGGAGTCTCCATGACATTTCCATCAGTATGCAGCTTGTGCGTGGAGCTTGTGCTTTCCGACTTGACGACAACAGGTTGCACCACAAGATCCCTGAATGCTCTCCGGTCGAGAGTGCCTGAGCAAAACCAGAGGAGAGAGGTACTTTAGTAGAAGTGTTACATTTGGGCTTTAACACAACCGACACCCTACTCCCCATACAACCAATTGAGGCAGGAGCTTGGCATACCCCGGCCCAGGGATGCAAATGCAAGTCAGGCTAAGAGTGCACAGTGAGGAGGAAGGGGGACAAGCGCCGGGACAAGCACAGCTGCAAGTCGGATTGGAGTGGCACTACTTCATATCGAGATTCTTCCTAGTCATGGAGCACAGCAGTCACGACTGCGCTGTGGCGGGGAGATGAATGTCCGGCCCCAATGGAGCCATGCGGCAACCACGCAAGATGCCGCTTGGCAACGAGAGGCCGGTGGGAGAGCAGCGAAACGGCAGCCCGACGCCAGGACGGCAGCGGGCAGCCGCCCCGCGGTCGCTCTCCCGTGTCCCTCTCCCTGGGATGTAACGAACGAACGCCACAGGCGCAGCCAGAAGCCGCAAGGCCGGCCGTCCTGACCATCCCAGAACAAGCTCTAATCGTGGACCTTGACACTTAAGTCCAAGTCTGAAGCCCTGAGCAAAATGGCTAGGACTACAGAGCGGCGCAGGGTCGTGTGTACCTCTGTCAGCTGCCAGCCTCGCATTTGAGACTTGCAGGGGATCCCTGTCTAAATTGGCGGCGGAGAACACCATAGACCTGGGCATGGCCAAGCACAAGGGAGAATGGACCTGGTGGGCAAGGCATTCTGTGACGATGACTCAGAGTGATAAGGCAAGAACATAGGTCATTTCATCAGTACTAATTACTTTTAATCTAAGAGATGACATTGCAATGTCAATATATAAGCAGCAACACTTACAGCGCAAGCTCACGTGCCGCCCGCTTGGTCCGCAGCCGCCCGCTCCAGTCAAGCTTTGGCTCTCCACCATGGCTTTCGTGCACTGCTGCTGGCACAGCAGATGCTTCCTTGCCAAGTGGCTCATCACTCACGGCCCTGCGCGTGTTTGGCTGGCTTCGATGGCCGACCAGGAGCGACACTGCAGCTCCGTCTATGGCATGCCCGTCTTCACCGACTCCGTCCAGCTCTGGGGGCAGCGCCGCTGCCGGTAGCGCGGCCTTGCTCCTCTGGCGCTGGCCGCCATTGTCGACGCCCTCGCGGCATCCAGCATGTGGCAGCAAAGCAGAAGCCTCAATCGGCCGTTCGCCCATCCCTGAGTTTGTTCGGCCGTCGGCCATCACTGACTCGTCTTCGAGCTCAACGGCGCTGCAAGGCATGCCGTCTCTGTCCTCCACCGGCAGCTCGTCGTCAAGTCCACCGTCGGCCGCATCCCGACTTCCAACTCTCGCTGGCCCACTGTGGTCATCGCCGGCTGCCTCTGGGCGCACGTCCACTGGCGGCGCGTCCGCTGGAGTGTGGCGGCGGCTGCCGCCCAGGTCGAGCAGCCGGAGATCGATGGTGTCCCCCGTCGTCGCGGCGCCACCTGAGCGGTCCCGCCGCGCGGCTTTCTGCTGCTGCCGGCCTGCCGGTGTCTCGCGCGAAGCTGTGGGCAGAGCCCGTGCGCTTGCCGTTCCTGCGGAGGCCGCGGCGAGCTCGGACGCCGGCAGAGGAGGCTGTGCCGCGCGGAAACGCGGGACCGCCATGGCAGTGCCGCCGCGCCACACTACCCGGCTCTGCGCACAGAGGCCCAGGGGACCTGACATTGCCGTTGCTCTCCAGGTTGAGCCCTTGCCGTCAAAGTTCCGGCTGGCGCTAGTCGGACGTGCGAGGTCCCGTCTATCTGCTCGCTGCAACTCGACGACACAGCGCCATTGGCGTCGGCCTGTTGCGGCGGCAGCGGCTGCGGCGGGCGTGGTGGCGGGAGGGCCAAAACTCTGGGTTTAGGCGCAGGGTGGCGGAGCCAGGCGGGGTCGGGGCGAGACGGAGGAGTGTACCCTGGCGCCGTCTCCCCGAGACGGCGGCGCGGCGCGCGCCAAGTGGGGCTGGGCCCAAGCGGCCGGCGGCACGCCACCTGCGCGATGCCGTCAGCGCCACCACTAATTGGGACCAGTCCAACGGACCGGCTCGATCGGGCCCAGACAGCGAGAGCGGGAGGCGCTCACCACCCAGTGAGACACCGGGGGGAAGGCGCGCGGAGCGCAGGAAATGACAGGGTGGCCATCGTCAAGCCAGTACCATTGTTCAGTAGTGCAATGAGTGGGGCTACATGAAACGAAGCCCTATGCTAAGGAGAAGGGCTCGCCCATTGAGGATAGGGGCTGGAAAAAGCCAGCCCAGAAAAGAATGAACAAAGGACGAGAAGGGGCTAAGGTGGCTAAGGTCACAGTGTGACGTGAGTACCAACGGGTGAGCACACACAAACCCGACAAGCTAACTGATGGGGGGAGCCTTGGTTCATTCTTTCAACTGGGCTGGCCACTCACAGCCATCGCCCTCCCCTGGAAGAAGTGACTCTCCCAATGGGGGCAAGGGCTGTGAGAAGCCAGCTCGAAAAGAATTGACAAGGTTCGAAGGGGCCAAACTACGAGCTAAGCAGCGACTGCGGGGCCTGAAGAGGCTATGGCAGAACGGGGGAGGATGGACCACTTAGTAGTGACGAGTGAGGAGCAGCAGCAGTGTAAGGCAGTGCTTGTGGGAGGCCAGCCCAAAGGAGTATGCGGAAGAGTCCTCCTTTGCGGCATGACATTGCCCATTCTTTTCTGGGCTGGCATTGCTAGCCCCTCCTCTCTATTTTGGGCCACTCCAGCATTCCACAGGCCTTAATTGCATATTATAGAATGCGGCTCTCGCTTTGTTTGCTGTGCTCGCAAGCATTGGCTCTTCATCAACGTGCAGGGCGCGCTCTAAGTCAGGCCTCCGGCTTTCGTGGCGGCGCTCCAGCTCCCCAAGTTAGCTTGTCCGATTTGTTTGTGCTCTCCCGTGGGTACTAATGTCACCTTAGGCACCTTAGTTTAGGTCTCTGTATTATGTAGCCTTGTTTAGTTTGCACTCGCCTCTGCTTGAACTGTGTATTGGCTTGAATTGGCCTCCCTTTTCATTTTCATTTCATGCGCCCCGCGCTCCTTTCTCTCTTTCTCTCTGTGGGCGAGCACGTTGGTCTTTGCGACCCGGTCTCCCTGAAGCTCAATCAGGCCGGGCGGCGGCCCAGCACCCCGCCGCCGCCGCCGACATCGCCATGATGCGCGCCGCGGGCGCCAGGATCGGCGCGCGCCTGCGACGCGCCGCGNCGTCGGCGGCCAGCGCAGAGGAGGCGGCGGCGGCGATCACGCCGCCGGGGGCCCGCTGTCCCCCGCCTGGAAGCACGCGCCGCGAGGCCTCGCCACTGCTTCTGCCAGCGCGCAGAGTCAGCCTCCTCCGGCTTCACCTTACGTCGTTAGCCGAGCTGCGGCGGAGCTCGAGCGGCTCGGGATGCTCATCGTTGCCTCAGCAGGCCTGCAGCCCATTGCAATCGCTTCGATCTGACCTGGTCGGCAGCACAGCGCTGTGCAGGCACGGAGCTGACGGAGAAGTTTGAGCACGCCACCGGGCTCGAGAGGGAAGAGCTGGAGGCCGAACTAGAGGTATGCAGCCCACTGATATGTCGATGGGCCCACTGAGAAGTCAATGATGCACAAACTGATCACAGCTTCTAAGACTGTTCGCACTGCAAAGCAATTTCAAAATACAAACTGACCACAGCTTCTAAGACTGTTCGCACTGCAAAGCAATTTCAAAACTTCACTGTTATCGTTAAGTTTGCATTAAGTATGTGACAGCGTGTGTTCTGCTTGCGGCCCAGGGCACCTCGCGCTTCGAAACAACCCCACCCAGGGGGCCCTTTGGCACAGAGGTGTCCCTCAAGCCCTTTGCTTTGCCTTGACGTGAACAGCACTTGTCTGTCAAGTAACCCACGAATGTGGTCATGAGCAAGTGCAGTATGCCCTCTCAACAGCATCTATAGTAATGCATTATCAAGACTGCTTGTTGGATTGAAAGTGGATCTACTATGTACATCACAGGATGCTCCTGCCCACATTGAATCACAATACGATGAGCGAATAGTGGGCTGCTCGGGTGGCATTGCTGGTATGTGTGCACCTGTCGTAAAATGAACTCCTATAAAGCATGCATAAAATGTCCACAAAAGTAGAGCTCGGTGACTTGTATGGTGCTGGCTCCTGTTTACCCAAGCTTCGAAAAGCAAAGCCTTCGACACTGTGACCTTATCATCAGTCCACCTCAAGATAACCGAGCACACTCCTCTGTGCATGTTGCATTTTTTACTTGACAGCGTGCAATTGCAATGCTTGATGAATGCACGCTCCTCCAGCAGATGATGAACACGATGTAATATGGTTTCACTTGAAAAAGGGAGTCCGCCACGAATGCCCTGTGTGCACTCAGATCTTTGAGGTTTGTACTCACAATCCACTTGTTCGCTTACTTCACTCATACATTGCCTTTGTGGTCGATCTGTTGATCTGACGACGTTAGAGAAAGGTGTTTGCAATAGAAAATGACATTTTCCCGTGAGAAAGCTTGGAAATGTTGTTGGAGCAAGAGATGCTTAGTGGATTAGGCAGCAGAGTGCGATCCTGCACAGGATTGATTGCGCGCTGTTCCTTACCTAAGGTAACCCACTGTTTATATAGGCACCAACAATGCTGGGCTGCACTGTTTTTTGAAGGGTTGCTTGTCATGCTGCAGCTCAGAGTTGTGGGAGAAGGGGGCCAACCAGGGGCTCACCACTGAGAACCGCCAGCACCATGCCGAGCTAACACATTTGTGTTCTATACTTCTGAGTTGCACTAAACACAAACCAGCTATAATGTAGGGGGTCTGTTGTTCAACTGCACGCAGAGCGTCTCACGATCGAGGAAGCATGTTGTCAAGCTCCACCAGTGTGTTCCCCTAGATACCTCTGCCTCAAGCAGAGGTAACTGGTATCCTGCATCGTTTCCATTTTCATCTCTGCGCACACCTGCATTTACCTATAAGAAGCGTGGTCTGAAGCATCGGAGATACTGGAGGGACGACAGATGGAGATGAGAGACTCCCTTCAATGTCTTTACCTCTGTTTAAACCAATGGAAACCCAATGGAATCCAGATTCTGCTGACCGTCTAGAAACTTACTTCTTAAGCCTAGACAATGGCAAGCCATCAGCACGAATGAGTGGAAAGCATACTGTCTGATGCATTGGCCGCATAGCGAGCGTGAGTGTTATAGAGTATCGAAGTCATAGATGCAAACTTAGTGGCACACAAGCTCATGTGGAATTGCTTTTTACACCTTGAAGCTGATTGTCACATGCTGCTGTGGTCTTGGCACACGCTGCTGTGGTCAATGTTGTTAGCGGGTCATGGCTGAATGTTACCACAAACTATTATGTTCAGTTGAGGAGCTGCCATGTCTGGGCTTCCACTTGAATGAGGAAAAAAGGCGGGCATACATCATAAGCGCACAGGATTGTCTCGCAGTATGCTAGAAAGGTAAACATCGAAAGCAACTCCATTAAGTGGCACTCAGAGCCTGAGCAGATCAAAGCTCGACGAGTTGGGGCCTGTACACTATAGTACGGAATGCACCACCCAACCATGTCTGCGTTTTGCAAGACCTAAGTTTGAGCTCTTAACTGGAGGTCTGCAGGGAAGCACCTCGGCCCTCCAACAAGTAGAGCACCCACCCTGCCCAGCAGAGAACAGTAACGAGAGCAATTTCCTGCCCAAGGACTATCGTGGTAAGGCACACGTGCTGTGTCGATAGCACCAGTTTGCTGTGTCATTTCAACAGGGCAACACTGGCAAGGAATGTTCCTGAAAGCGGCGCTTGTTGATAGCGAACCCAGAGGTTTGGGAGGTAGCAATTTGTGCCTCACAGCAGTCTTGCAGTTGTTGACCAGGTAGGCTTAAGTGGCTCTTATCAGAAGCCAAGTAGCCAACTATTCAACTGAGTAAGTGGAAGTTTTCGTGTTGGGCTATCTTCTCGGTGATTCTTGTGGAATCGATGGGCTGGCTTTGCCCGGCCACCGCTTCCTTCTGGGTGGGTAACGGGTATTCTTGACAGAGAGCTTTGCCAAATGGGAGCGATGGCTATGACAGGCCAACCCAGAGTATTAAGAATGAGAAGCAAGCTCTCCAAGGGGGTCATGGGCTGTGAAAAGGGAAGTGGCACTCCCAATGGGGGTAAGGGCTGTGAGAAGCCAGCCCGAAAAGAATTGACAAGGTTCAAAGGGGCCAAACTACGAAGGGGCCAGAAGCGCTGTCTCAGAACTGGTGTAGGATGAATTACTCAATAAAGAATGTACAAGACGAAGTAGGTATTTGCTCAGTGCCCATAAAATGAAAGGGTGGTCAATGGAGGCCAATACACTGTCCAAGCAAAAGCTAGAGCTTTACAATTTGAAGCACTATGGCTAAGGTAACAGTGTGACGTCAGTACCCACGGGTGAGCACATGCGAATTCTACATGCTTACTTGGGGAGCCGGAGCGCCGCCACGGAAGCCAGTGGCCTGACTTCAGAGCCCGCGCCATAGGGCCGGAATGGGCTAAAATCGAAATGCGCTAAAAGTTGGATGTACACGGGGCTCTCGGGTCCCAGTGGCTCGACCTGCTGGCCAAGCTTGCACGGCGCGCTGTGTCCCGCAGGCGAGGTGAGCCGGCTGACTTCAACGCCGCTGGCTCACGGGCCCAAGTCTATCGCATGCGGTTGTCAGTCTCCCTTCAGCGGTCCAAGGCACACGCCTTGCATCTGCGTGCTGGCCGGGCTCTCGCTGCAGCCTCTGGCTTTCGCCAGGGGGATTGGTTTCCGGCAGCTAGTCTGTCGGATTTGAGGCTACTCATTCGTCGCTACTGAGTTCATTCATCCACCCGTTCTGCCATAGCGCTTCAGGCCCCTCCGTCATTTGGCCCCTTCGAACCTTTGTCAATATTTTTCGGGCTGGCTTTTTCACAACCCTTGCCCCCATTGGGAGAGCAACTTCTTCTTCCTCATTTTGCACCAGTTTCTGCCTAAGCAATGTATTGGCTTAAATTGGCCTCACTCTCGTTCATCTGCACCGCGCGCGCCTTCTGGTACTTTGAATCTTGTCCATCTTTTTGGGCTGGCCTTCCCAGCCCCTATACTGTGGGCGAGCAGTTTTTCCTCTCACAAGTTGGGCCTTCCTCGCAGACACTTGCAACCTCTGGTCCGCCTCAGCCAACGGCCACCGCGGAGGAGCAGCCTCATCCAAACGCGGAAGGAAGAGCTTCGCTTTCTGGATCTTGGGCGGTGCGCCGTCAGCGGTGGCCGACCCCGCACGGCCCCTCGCGGGGGCCCCCTGCGCTCGCGGGCCCGTCCCGCCACGCGTCGGCCTGGCGGCGTCGCGCTGCCTGCTTCCAGAAGCCCACGTGCTCAACGCTGGCGGCAGATCGCGGGCACTTCCGGGACGGGTGTCGTGGAGCACGTGCCGCTCGACAGGCACGTGTTGCTTGCAACTGTACGCCGCCGCGGCGCAAGCTTTGTGCCGCGTGGCGGGCGGTTGGCGCACGTGCAGCGGACCCGGCGCCACGCGGCGGCTGCCGGGAAGAGAGGCAGGGAGGGAGGCGGGNGGAGGGGGGGCGGGCCGCCGGCGCGCGAGGCCGGTGACGTCAAGGCCCCGCGGCCGCCGGCGCGCGCCAGATCAGCCGTCCGGGCCGGGGGGATGTTTTGTCGGCCCCCCGACGGTTTCCAGAGTTGACCCGGGACTGGCGGCGGGCGGTTTCCTCTGCCGGCGCCGTCGGCGGGCCGCTCCTTGCGCCTTTCGTGTCCGCCGCTCCGGCCGTCCCATCGGCCCCTTCTGATTTCTGCCGTTCCAGCCGTCACATCAGTGGGGGGGAGCCGCGGCCCGACGCCCCACCATTCCCCCCTCCATGCCCGGAACGACTTCCCGCGGAAACACACGCCCCGCCCAACTAGAACTGCGGAGCCTCCGCCACCTTCAGGCCGCCGCCCGCCATGGCGCTGCCCCGCGCCGCCTGCCTCGCCGCCGTCAGCGTGGTCTTGCTGCTGCCAGCCACCTTCTGGCCCGTCGCCGCTGTCGTGAGGTCCGGGCGCACCGCCGTCCCAGCCGGCTGGGGCGACGCCTTCGGGAGCATCACCGGCCCGGCCTTCGTCGTCGCCGAGGACGGCAGTGGTGACTTCACGACCGTGCAGGCCGCCGTGGACGCGGTGCCCAAGAAGAACACCAAGCGGGTCGTCATCCTCATCAAGCCCGGCATGTACAGGTGCTAGCCTCCCCGCGAGCACGTCTACACACTAAGTCTTTCTGTGACGCGCTCTGAATGGGCTCCTGAGTGCCCGTTGCACTGAAGCTTGTGTGCCGCACGGCGCCCTTGGGAAGCTGCGTATACTCATCGACGCACCTTTCCACCAATACCGTGTTGCAGGGAGAAGGTGACAATCGCCAAGGGCAAGTCGTTCATAACGCTGCAGGGCCTCGACGCGTTGACCACCAAGATTGTGTGGAACGACTGGGCTGGCCGCAAGGTCGACGGCGAGGAGCTCTCGACCATCGGCTCCTGCACGCTGTGCGTCAGCAGCTACAATCTGGTCGTCAACCATCTCACCATCGAGGTCCGGACCCCTTCCTCGTCACTCCTCTCTCACTTCTTGTGACCCCGTTTGCTTACTTCCATGACACATGCGTATTCTTACTCCTTCGAAGCTACTTCCTACCCTCCAGGCTTCACTGAGTAAAGGTCTGCTTATCATCAGCTCAAGCTGGACCTGCACTTGCCGCAAGGAATACTTATACTGCCTCTTCCTGCAGTCTCTTGATGAAGCACCTACAACTGCCTCTGCTGTCTTGCCGGCTGGCCACAGAACGACCACCCCAAGCCGAGTGCAGGCAGCACCACAGACCAAGCGGTGGCCGTAAGGATCACTGGAGACATGGCTGCCTTCTACAACTCCCGCTTCATCGGGTGGCAGGACACACTGTATGACCACAAGGTGCACACCACGCCGTGCTCAGTACTCGCTCATCCTCATCTTGTCTCATCGCCGCCCTTAGCATCCACTCATTCAACACTGAAGTACTGTTCAGTCTCTCTTTGTTACATGACTACATGCGAGGAGCAGCTAGCAGCAACCATGAACTAGCCTGCAGCTGCGTGCTGCCTGAAGTCTTTAGAACTGGAGAGTTAACAAGTTTCTGTTACGGTGAATTATACTGAAACAGAATAGGCACTTCTTCAAGGCCTGTTATATTGAGGGGTCATGGGACTTCGTATTTGGATACGGCCAGAGCATCTATGAGGTGAGAAGCTCAGCTGCCTAGCAGCCCAGTGCCAGTGCTCATGCCAATAGGGAGGGTACAGCTTGGGAAGGCGAGTTGTTTGACAGTCACTGTCTATTGGGCTACCAGCAAGCCCGCCAAACATATGATTCAGAATCTAATCACCTGCAACATGTATCAGCAACAGTGATAAATTATGTCACCCTTGTCATGTGTGAAATTGTGCACGTTGCTCATGCAGGGCTGCACACTCTTCGCCAAAGACTGGGGCTCGTACACCGCCCAGAAGCGCATGTCGACCAGCGAGACGAGCGGATTCGTTTTCCTCCGCTCCAACATCACAGGCTCTGGGAAGGTGACGACCTCGTCACCTGATACTGTGCAGTATCTTGATACACAGATTCAGGATCTGGAGCTTGCCCACAGCCTTAGTGCACTGCAGGTCCCATGCAGAACTTGTATGCGAATCTCTTCGGGGTGCTGCCTTCGTTGAAGCAATGGTCTGTAAAACAAACTTGATTCAAACCCCCAGAATAATTGTCCTTACTCGTGCTTCAGTGCAGTCAAAAGGTTCTGTATGCTCGCATGCAGGCTTTACTGGGCCGCGCATGGGGGCCGGCAGCTAGGACTGTATATGCCTTCTCCTTTCTGGATAAGGGCGTGGACCCGTCAGGCTGGGGCTCCGTCAAGGACTTCGACTCAGAAAAGTCAATCTTCTTCGCACTGGTGATTCGGCCTGAATGCACTGCCCGCCCAACCAGCCATGAGATGACATACATGATTTTAAGCTCGTTCATGCTGCCAGACACGCTTGTAGCAGTCTCATAAGATGCCGAACATAGAAGCAAATCATCGTTCCTCTGGAAAAACAGCGAGCTAGGTGAAGATTTTATCAGTGCTGTTTCGATCCAGTCGTGATCAATTTCTGGTTGACATCAATGCAGCACAAATGCTGGGGTCCTGGTTACAGCGCCGCAGCGCGCAGCAAGTACAGTCGCACCTTGAGCTCCAAGCAAGCGGCCCAGTTCACATACTACAGCTTCATTGGTGCATCCGACTGGCTTGGTCCAGATCCTGCAGGCCCTATGACGAGCTACTCGCTGCCCACCACGAACAGTTACAGACCCTCCAGGTTTAATATACCCGATGCGCCTTGACATTTGTGACAACCGATACTAGGCGTGCAGCACCGGCAGCCACGTCAAACAAGGCAACAACAGCATCCAGGGAGCTTACCGATGTGAACCAGCTAGCTTACAACCCTCATTCATTGACTTAGTTTCAAGGTCTGTACTTTCATTTTTTCATTCATTTTGTCCTCGGGCTCCCTGCCATTCACTAGAAGATGCAAGAGCACATGAGTGTGCATAGGCGCATTCCGGCAAGTTGCACAGCCTTGCAGTTGAAGTAGCTATACAAGCTCGCTGTGATGTACATAACAATGAGACAAAAATTGTGCTTACAAAAAGATGGAAAGCACTTTAGGCAAGCCTTTCATATTTATACAGTCTGCAATGCTGACAATGTGTTTGTTCATTTCCTGCACAGACAGTCCTTTACCTGCATGCCAGACATAATAGATAAGTTACAAGCTTAAGTTCATTTCAGCTTGCTGCAGAAGTCCGGCAGGTCGACGACATGAATTCTTGATATCTTGTTTGCCTCCTCTCTCTCTGAAGGCGTGTTGTAACCCCAAGTGCCTATGTGGAGATAAAGTTGGTGTCAGCCCAACAGAGTGTGATGACTTACCACAAGATCAAGCTCCTTACCTCTCATACTCCTCAACAGCTTATGCAGGACAGCAATGCAGAAGGTGAGAACTGGCACAACTCTAAGTCGACCACGAAGTGCTTTACCCAAGTAGAGGTGCCACTTGTCGAGCTCCGGGCGCTTTATAACATTCTTCAGCGTCGCCAGCCGGTCCTCAACGAAGCTGGGAAGAAGGGGAGAACATGCGAGGCAACAAGGTCTGCAACTGCTGCAACAAAGCTTACGGCTTGTGTCTCTGAACCTGTGAGAGGCTCAGAGAGCTACATAAGGATAGCAGCTGCAGAAAAGTGGGGAGCTGAGTACAAATGCTCAGTTGGTTGGCTCACTGCAGACTGCAGTCAGGATGAGCCGCCTGCAGCTTCTGCAGGACCTCCACCTTGGGCCTGCAGCGGATATGAAACCTCCGGCAGCTCTCACGGAGCGGCTAATGAGCATTATGCAACAGAGCGACGAGTACTAGCAGGTGCTCTGTGATTGGTCAGCAATGAGGTCCATTGCTCATTATGCCTGGAGCTTGCATGCTTCCTCTCACCCGGAGCCGAGGCCATATATGTTGTCCTCTGGGAACGTGACGCCCGCTAGCTCCTTAAGGAGGGCCTGGGTGAAACGCGCCTGCCCAAGCACAGGTCCGCCAAACATTGCTCTGGAGTTCTCATCGGCCACTCTTCTGATGGTGATCAAGGTAAGGTCTGAGACAAGTTGCAGCTACGTCTGCAGATGGAGCCGCAGACGCATCGATGACCAGGCACCGTTGCAGTGGCAGCATCGGCATGCCGCCAGGGAGACGACAGAGGCAGGGCTGCCAAGACATGGTACCTGCTTCGTAGTCACTATGTACAAGGCGGACGACGCAAAGCGCAGGGCATCGGCCGTGCCTGGGTAGAATCTGCGAGTGCGGTGTCAAGGGCGGGTCTAAACGGCGCCGGTCGGCGATGAGCCCACACGGCCCGACACAAATGCCGTCAACGTGCGATCAGGAGAAGGCAGCCGGCGAGGCTGCTGGCGCACCGGTTGGCGCCGATCCAGCCTTTGAGGTCGGTCTCCAGCCAGTGGTCCCGGTAGATCCCGAAGGCGTGGACAAGCGACTGTGTGTCGGTCTCACCCCACTCCTCCTGGACGCGCGGCTTGATCAGTGCCTCCCACTCCTTCAGGATGTCGTCCACCGACAGGCCCTCCGAGGCCTGTGCCGCCGCAGCAATGCTAGCTGCTGTGATGGTCGTCAAGTCATAACCTCAGGACAGGCTAAGGTTGAGGATCACATCGACTTATGATCTGAGATTGTGAGGAAAGGGTCTTCAGACACTTGGTCACATTTGCAGTGGGGCTCCAAGGTGAGGCACACAAGGCGCGCACCTTGCAGCGGCGGGGCGTGGCGGGGACGCGCATCTCCAGCAGCAGGCGCACGAGGAGCAGGTTCTCGTACCCCGTCTCGACCACCGGCCGCACCGTGCGCATGGTGGCCAGGATCCAGTCCTCGTCGGCGGGCGTGGCGGCATCCCAGAGGTCCGGCCACCGCAGCTTGGCGGCCTGCCAAGGCCCGGATCGTCGTCTCAGCGCAAAACATGGGACGGTAGGGACGGCAGCGGCGGGCGCTGTGGCGGCGGCGGCGGCGGCGGCGGCGGCGGGAACCTTGAGGGCGGAGAGGGAGCTCTCGCCGGCGCTGTCGCAGAGGACGCCATCGAAGTCCAGCGCGTACAGAGCAAGCGCGGGCATGGCCGCCGCGGCCGCGGCGGCGGCGGAGGCGGCGGCGGCGGCGGCGGCGGCGGCGGGACAGGAGGACGGGGAGTGCCAGACCAGCCGGGGGGCCTTGCGGAGGCGGACGAGCTGGGGTCCCGTTCACATGCGGCTTGTCATTCCAACGAGTCACTTGCTGACCGGAGGTTGTTTATGCCCTTAGCCAACTCATCACCACGTTACCAGGACATCTGTAAGGCTAAAATAAGCCTCCCTTTCAACTCCATGCGCACCGCGCGCCTTCCTCTCCATTGAGCGCCCACTCGCTAGACTCAGGCTCAGGCTGCTGTCTGTCTGCCTCAAAAGTCTCGACGGAGCAACTTACACTTTCTGTTTAGCTGCCTGCGTTGCAATATCTGGCCCTTTTGGGCCATCCTATTGGCATTTTGGGCCACTCGAGTCGCTGTGCGCTATAGCACTTTTCTGGCCCCTTCGGACTATGTTACATACTTTTTCTGGGCTGGTCACTCATAGCCATCGCGCTCTTTGTCCGGCTGCTCTTACTGAGCAGCNGGCCCACGTGGCGGTCGCGCCGCCGCTGCCCTCCGGCGCCGCCCTCGGCCCCACCGCCGGCGGCGCGGCGCTCGCCGTCCTGGCCTTCGTTGCGTGCGCCGTGAGTACACCTGTGAGCTCGCATTGGGCTTGCAGCGGCCAAGTGTACGCCCAGCAAGCCCATGTTGGGCTGCCGTGTTACCCCCAAGGCTTAAGGCCGCCGCCACCTCTCTGGGGAGCCGCTGCGCTCGCTTGCCGTGCACACCTGAGCCGTGAGCTGCGCTGCAGCGCAGGCCACCGGCGCGCTCTCGGCGCTGCTCCTCACGGCCATCCCCACCCTCCGGGTGAGCCCCCGACAGCCCCTTGTTGCCCAACTATCAGAGCTTGTGGTTGCTCCCAGCAAGGGGCCATTGGTCGCATCACTAGCAGATGTTGCTAAAGAGTGTGCAGTGTCCACGCTCGTTCTGAGAGCGCCAGGCGACGGATCGTGGAGAGAAAGTGGAGTATATCTTGCCAGATCATCAGATGCTTTATTGCATTCCGGAGTTTGATTCCTGGCGTGCTGACGCGGCCGCACTCTTGGCGCCCTGCAGGCGATTCGGCGAGCCGCGCAGTCTGTGGAGAAGCTGGCTGACACGGCGAGGGCGGAACTCCCTGGTACCATGGCGGCCGTGCGCCTCTCGGGCATGGAGATCAGCGACCTGACAATGGAGCTCAGCGACCTCAGGTGAGGGCTCCATGGGCACTCTTACGGTTCCCAGGCGCGTGCGTCATACAATGTTCATCTTCGCAGCACAACAGCGGCTCATGCGTCCCTTCTCGTTGGTTTCCGTAGAGGATCGTGAGCAGGGCTTGAGACGCTGTGCCCTGAGCTTAAAGACTAAACCAAACATTTACTCTTGAACTCAAACCTTCGCATCTTCGTCGCTTCCTCCTGCGATCTTGGCTGCCAATCAGAGGTTAGCTCATGCCATACCAGCAGAGAATTGGAAAAGAAAAGCTGGCTGTGCCCCACTTCCGACATCTAACATCAGCCGTGTATTGGGGGCCCGTGGCAGCCAGGACATTGCAGAGGGCGTGAAGGGCTCGGCCCGCGCAGTGCAGGCTGCAGAGGACGGTCTGCGGCGAATGGGCAACTTTGCCGCCTCTCAGACTGTCGGTGCGGCAGCTTTCCACAGTGCTCTCCTGCTAGCAGGGGCTCCTTGCAATGGCACTTCGTCTTTGGCACTTCAAGCTGCTCTGCTGCTTGTGCCAGGCTGCTCATGATCCCAGCTTAGGACTGAGGATGTGAATAGTCGATGGGGCCAGAGGTCACAAGTCAGCATCTGGAGCTTCTCTCTTACTTCCGCATGACACGCTTGCTTCAACTCATGGTGGACATGGGGCTTTAGCTTCCGTCAGTGTTGTATCTGCTGGATGCTCCTGCTCAAGCTAGCACCTGACTGGGACACAAGCGCCGCCGCTGATGGGCAGCCATGCTGCGGGAGCGGGCGAGCGCGCCGGCGGGTGCGGTGAAACCAGCGGTGGTGAGTGCCGCGGCTGGCACACGGCAGGTGGTGGCGGAGGCGCGCCGCGTGATGCACGATCTTGTGCAGGTGCAGCGCTTAACCAAGTGGCTCGGCAGGGTGCGGCGGCAGCCCCGCAAGGCCAAAGCCACAGAGTCTACTGGTGGCTAGAGGGTGTGAAAGAGTGGCGGCATAGACTCTGGGCCGCCTGGTGGGTTCCAGGGTGTGAGGAGATTTTCTTGCTGGCTCTGCTATTGACAGGGCTTGTCATTACGCGACATTGTTCAACTCCTTCACATTTAGATGTATATCAATTTATGCAAAGTATGTATCCATTAAATTGACAAATGACGCGGCTTGGTCACAACGCCGCAGTAACTGCCATCTACGTAGCTCCAAGGCTAAGAGATGTATGTACAGTCTTTAACATGTAAAAGTATGCAGTAGGACCACAGAGCACCCTAAGGATGACGGATTGTGAACTGACACCCCTTGTTAAGACGGAGCTTTCACTGCCAAAGGATACTTACAAGCACTAATTCAGGAAGCATTTGGAGAAACGTGCATTTACTCGGCAGCGTGTGAGTGCCATCTCTTGGGCAGCAGACGCAAGGTTCGTTTTGTATCTGACTTAAGCAGATCCTGCTGTAGAGCTACATGAGGTATAAGGAAGGAGCATGCCCCTTGCTGTGCACCAGCACTGAAAGGCACGAATGCAAGTCACGGAGTTTGTCCCAGAGGTCGTTCAGCACCCGGAAGTCTGAGAGAGTGCCGTCAGCTTGAGAAATCTTCGTTACTCTTCGCGCTCGCAGTCTACCAGGTGGGCAATGCAGCCGGCAATGATGGATTGAGAGGTCTCCGGCTAGGGGGTTCAATGTTCTTTGACATCTCGCAGTGGATTTGCAAGCCCGGGCGGGGGCCCAGCTCAGAAGCACCAGCCTCCGGACGGTGCGTAAACCTTTAGGGATTGCCCATTTTGAATTCTACGAGGATCATGGCGGCGCTGCCTTCTCCAAACCAGCCACGCATGGCAAGTGAAAGCCCCTTATATGGGGCATTGTCGCATGAATTAAGGCCCGCTCCGCGACGTGCCGCACAATCAGTGCAACATTGATAAAGAGGGGGGGGTTTGCAAAGGAGGGGGGGTGGCGTCCGAGGACATGGCTCGCCCATAGAGAAAGAGGGGCTAGCAAAGCCAGCCCAGAAAAAACTTGACAACATCTACATACCACAAAGACCACAAAATGGTGCCGGGAGAAAAAAGAAAGGTACACACCAGGACACGTAATGATGCAGATGGATGCTCAGTTTTCACGAGTGAGCAACAGCAAATCAGAATAGCTCGAAGCAGGAAAAGTAGCACACCGCCGAGACCCTGAGGCAGCAGCCATAATGCGGCCGGCGCGAGGGGGAAGCCATGCAGGGGAGAAGCCTTCTGCCCCCCGTCTAGGATCACCAACCGCCGGGGGGAAGAAACTTTCGTGTATTTGAAACAAACGAAGGCCATATGGCCAAGTACAAAGCACATCTGAAGACCTACATAACCTTCAGCAGATTGACCCGCTCAATAACCACGGGTCAAAACATTAAGTTCGCTAATCGATGCCTGAATACTAGATGTCAGATACGGAGCCCTTCTGCCACCAACTAGAGCTCGCCCAGCTTTCTGGTGCAAAGCATTAGCCTGAGCACGCTGCAAACAGGCCGAAACTCGCAAGAACGACAGATATGCAGCTGGCGAGCCCATCTCAGCTGGAAACACATCTGCATGTCGTGTGTAGCCTACATTGGCCATATTCTGCAGGAGAGTGTGGAAGCGAGGACCCAGACAGCCAAAGATGTCGACTGCCGCTGGCAGAAGCTGATCGCATTGGGGTCAATCGGAGTAGTGCTGCAGCTTTCTTTGTTCAGCACCGGCCACTGCGTGACCAGCAATGTGTGTCGATGCTGGATGCCGATGCTTATACGCCTCCGTAAGAACGACATCGACCAAGGCCCGTGGTCCTCCACCAGGTTGCACGCCCGCAATGTCAAGTGTGCGGCGACGATGAAGTCCCTGGGCGTCCGTGGTGATAGGCACGATGTCGCTGACTTCCACGACACGGCGACACGGCGGAAGGGCTTACCAGCTGCATATCTGTCGTTCTTGCGACGACTTTCGGCCTGTTTGCAGCTTGCTCAGGCTAATGCTTTGCACCAGAAAGCTGGGCGAGCTCTAGTTGGTGGCAGAAGGGCTCCGTATCTGACATCTAGTATTCAGGCAGCGATTAGCGACCTTCGTGTTCTGACCCGTGATTATTGAGCGGGTCAATCTGCCGTAGTTTATGTAGGTCTTTAGATGTGCTTGCCTTTGTACTTGGCCATTTGGCCTTCGTTTGTTTCAAATACTCGAGATTTCCTTCCCCACGGCGGTTGGTGATCCCGGCGGCCGACGGGTGGGTGTCGCTCTTTAGCTGAAACAAGCCGGTGCTTGCCGGGGAGCTGTTTGTTTCAAATACACGAAATCTCCTGTTGTCATTAACGCGACCGAATTTCGAGCCACCGAGCCCCCAAGGTCCCGTTCAAGAGCTGGCAACTCACGAAGCTGTGCTATCTCACCTTGCCCTGGTAGCTGCTGCTGGCGCCGCTTCTCGTCTTCCTCACTCCTGACATCTAGCTGGCCATTTATCCTTCTCCACAGGACCAGCAGACTGCCTCCGTCTTGACTGCTTTCTTCTGCCGGGCCACAGCGGAAAAAGTAGACTCGACTTGCAGCCTTGCTTGCAGCCGCCACCTTGGTCTCCTGCTTGTCCTGCTCCACTCCACTGTGAAGCATCATGGTGGCCAATGATTGAAACCCGGCAAGCTGCGACACTCGGTTAGTTGCTGTATATCGGTGTGCAAGTAACTTGCTTCAAGTACGAGTTAGAGTTATTGATATCTGCAATTGCACAAGTCGAAGGGAAACGTCGGCAGGCAGGTAAGTCAAAAATGACAAACATGAATGGAAGTCTTGCACCCTATGCAGATCTGAAAAGTGATGTTATGCCAACTTCTTGTTCTTCTGGCTGATTGTAATGACGGCAATCTGCACATGCCTCCAGGCGACTGTTATTTGCATAACACTCTGCTAGAGTATGGAGTTCCTAGCACCTTGTTTTGCTTAGACTCCTACCAACATTCTCTTGCAACTTCATGTAGGCGAGCGCGCTGAGAAGCAACAGATTCACCGGAGGGTACGAGTCCTTCGTGTGCTTGAAGGCAGTTCGCTTTTGCCAAATACGGCAAGCACGCTTTGTCCCCTTGTAGAACAAGTAGGCCGCAAGTATGGCCACCACGCCAGAGGAGAATATCAAAAAGTGGTATATCTCTTCGTCATGACTTCCTTCTTCTTGGCCACTCATAGCCAGATTGTCCCATGTGAGCAACCGCATCATCCAGCTGGGCTTTTGCAGGGTGGCACAATCTGCACCCTGGAAGAACTTATCGCAGATGTATTTATTGGTGAGCCCGTTACGGACTCCGTGGCCACTGCGCAGTCACAGCAGTAGGACACGGGCAGCCACTCTTAACGCTCTGCGCAGGCATGTGATCTCCGCGAGACGCACATGAAAGAAGCAGGGCTTGAAGCAAGCAACAATACAAACGACTCATTATATCGCTTAAATGCAAGTGCTGGCAGCCAGCTTGAGTTGTAAGGAATGAACGTCGACCTGCAGCCATGGGGGCAGAGATAAGGTACAAGGAACAGCCTGCTCGTTGGAGGAGAGCTTGGACGAGTCTGCATAGCCACTATCCAAAACTGGCCGCCTGGGGCAAGGCCCATGACCTCTGGTTGGCCCTTGACAGATGCCTGGCATGGTGGAAGCGAGAAATTGCCAACGGTGGTGGCTACTGCGTAGCTGTATGTGTATGTGCCTGCCTTGAGAAAGCCACTAGATACTCGAACTGTAGACATAGCCATCTGTAGCTCGCCATACCAAGGCATAGAAAGTCCCCTGCATAGGCTTGACGTACGGGCTTGAGCTTACTTATTGCATACCCGGCTAATCGGAGTGCTCAGAGGCTCGTGAATGTAGTTATCCATTAAATTGCTGTATGAACTGAAGACATCCATCTTGCATGCTGGAAAGGAAAATGCTCTACGAAATCTATTACGAGCGACTTCCACATCTGCTGCAGATTAAGTACGACCTGTGTGCACTTACGTAGCATAGGAGCCAGGAAGGTGGTCTTGTGCGTCAGAGGCACCATAATAGGAGAAAGGTTCACAACCTCCAGGCAGCTTGTCGACCAGCTGCAGACCTTCAATATCATCGAGGGTAGTCATTTGGAGAGTGACTTGTAGACCTGAGCCAACCTCCACCTGCAGTCATGGACGACTCCGGTGGTCGATGCACTGCTATTAGGGCGGATACCCGAGGAGAAGCAGCACATCTTGGGTGTCTGACAAGTTGAGCACCTTAAGCATGACTAAAATGCTTCAACCAGGATGGAGTATTTTCAGAGCTGCTTGAGAATTGCTGCTACTTCACTCACCCAGGTAAGATCCTCCAAAAGGGTTTCACCTGTTGAGACATCTATCTTTTGAATTACCCGTCTTACATCCAGCCCACAGAAAAGAGGGAAGGTAATGGCGTTCAGCGGCACATAGCTGACTGTGGTTGTGACAGAAACCTGCACTCACAGTAGGCATAAATAATGTTGAATCTGCAGGGGCTTACAAGGTGGTATGATGATGTCAGCTTGAACACTTCATCAAATAAAGCGGCACAATGATATCATACCTCTCCCTTGCCATTGGCCTGATACTTTATGCTTGGCCTGGCTGAGCCAACCTCCTGAATGGAGAAAGATCTGTGTACCAGAGGTGAGCTCCCTCCAAGCCTGTAGGAGGCCGTCAATAACTTCTTCTTCTCGACAGCAGCCTCAAGCTGAAGATCGGTATTCACACTGCCCTTCCATCGGTCGTACTGTGCAAGTGCTATAATGGACAAGGCAGCCTCCCTAGGGCTGACGGAGTAGATTCCCAAGTTTTGGCCTCCCAAGGAGCTATATGCAGAGAGGAGATTCGCAATTTTCTCTTCTATGACTCCCGTGCCATTGAGCTGCAGCAAAAGAGTTTTATTCAGCTGGCTCTTACCTTGAGCGTTCATTCCAGCCAGGATCAAAGTCTTCCATAAGAATCATACTTAGATTGAATTTGAAATTAAGTGCACAGGACATCCTGAGTAAGCAATCACCGAATTGACAACATACAGACGATGTTCAGAGACACTGATCAGAGAGAGCAGCACTAAGCAGCTACGCAAGGATGCTTCGAACTTGGTGGCTCCAGTGCATGACTTCAACCGAAGCACAAATAATAGATTTGCCTTGGTGAAAAGTAGTAGCGCCATGGCGTTAGCAGATCTGGAAGCAGGCTGGTTGGACCCCTCGGTAATGTACGCAGTGCTGCCTTGGATTCTCACAGCAGCTCGCAATGATGTGATGATATTTGCAAGCTCTGAAGCCCAAAGTGATGAGTAGAAGTCGTCCAAGGACGCTGACAAAGTAAGACCAAGTGCTGCTTTGTGAAAATTTGAGAGCTGGGACACATGCTGAAGAAGACGGCTCATGCCAAGATCTCTCCGGAGGCTTCTGTCTCTGCGCCTTCTGGACACCCAGGATGTGCCAAGGGCGAGACGCGCCTCAGCTAGGCGCGGTATCCGCATGGTGCCTTG
This sequence comes from Spirogloea muscicola, assembly GCA_009602725.1. Lineage (NCBI taxonomy): Eukaryota > Viridiplantae > Streptophyta > Zygnematophyceae > Spirogloeales > Spirogloeaceae > Spirogloea > Spirogloea muscicola. Next base: position 608,444 of record WELB01000026.1, read on the forward strand.
ACCTTTGTGACAGGATTCCAACCTCTGGACGAGACCCTCGTGCCACGTCCGTTGCAGGTACTCATGAAGCGACGGGCTCAGCAAGGGGCAGTTCAGATGTTCCAACAGCCTCAGCAAGAAGAGAGCAACAGCTTGAAAGCCCACATCACAAGGACTGGAGCTCCAGCAGAGCGACCCTGGACAAAGGGAGCAATTTGCAGCACTTTAAGCAAGTAACATGCTTGCCAGAAAGGGTTGTGACCATTCCAGCCACGTTGCTGCAACTCTTGCATCGCAGGACGATACTCATCACGACCAAGTTCTGCTTGTACCAACAAGAAGGCTTGTAAGTACGTACCACTTGCAACTAAGTCACTCAGGTTGCTGGATATTTCTTCAGGTACATCAAGCTGAAGCAGAGAACTTCCTTGCAGGTACTCCGACGTAGACAGTGAAGCTGCCAGCTTAGCAATGAGCCACTCATGGGAGATGCAATCTTGAACAGGGGCGTGTAAGCTCAAGATCTGGGCGATCGCGTCTATGGCGGGCTGCCTCCCAATCCTGATGGAAAAGAAGTTGTCAGATCAACATGGCTATGCTGCTGTAATGCATTCTCCCCAAAACATGGCGTACACCAATGCATACACCTAATTGAACTGCTCATCTGCGTCTCAATTCAGGTGGTATTTGGGCCATGCCTACCCTGCTCGGATAATCAGCTCTCCACTGTCTGGAAGAGCTGGTGGGATCTCCACGCCTTCTTGCCGTTCCTCACCAGCTGACAATACAAAGCTGGACGAGAGCATCACTACCTCATGCAAAGCTTCCACCTGCAATTTTGCTTCGACTTGATCCTCGACCTCGTGCCCCACAACAGCCTTGAAGTGTAAAACAGCGACACCAACAGCATGTGCAGAGAAATGGAACACGGCCTGCATGAGGGAGCCAATGGTTGTCAAATGTTGAGGACTGAAGTGATGACTAGCTAGCTAGCTCTGCAAGCATGGGCTTCTCAACACACCTGTTGAAGCCTTGCTCTGAGTCTCATATTCACATGAAACAGTCTCTATGTGTCAACTACATTGCATGAGATACGAGTATAAGGACATACTAAAAGCATTTGTGCTTTCCGAGCAACTTCGAATGGGGCTGTGCACCTGTACAAGTACTGCAACTAATTACCTCTCCGGTTGCTGGCCCCAGGATGTACTTGGTTGTTGTAGTATTACCCACAGTGCGTACCCCGCTCGATGTCAATTCTATAGACACGTTAATACCCTTCTCTGGTGTATAGTTGTCCAATACAACATTTACTCCTGCCTCAAATACGTCTCCAAGCCTGACCAGTTTGGGGGCAGAAGCTCGAAGTGAGATTGATCTTCTCACTACCATCTGTGCCTCTGCAGAAGCAAACCTGTGGTCTTTGGTAGCTGCATAGGCATTAATAGCTAGTGAACGCACATTGGCAGGTAGCTGGAAGGTGACAGCCACCTGCAATCAAAGAGTGAGCTATATATAGGTTATTGATTGCCAGATCGTTGATTTGTTTTTGCCTTCCAGAGCAATTGCTAGACCACATGTGTGCAGCGAATTGACGAACACTGAATATTGGTCATGCCTTGCTTACCTTGCCAAGCTTGTCAGAAACGACCTGGGTTGCAAAGAGTAGCGTGGGATTGAAGTGTGTTCTCCTTCTGAAGAGTATAGCATCATGCTCATTCTGAACAAGTGTGGCGGCATTGGTGATACGAGACGTCTTCACCTCTGCCCACTTGGCTAGCTTCTCACGCTTCAATATTGCATCAGCTACACTGAAAGTATCACGGCTCCTCCTCAAGTCAGCTGCTCATATTGAAACAAGGCAAGGTTGAGCTTCTGGTGACAGGTGTCTACAACTCTGTCCTTTAAGCCATACCCGTCATGTGCTGAAAGTCAAATCTATGGTGGCAGCCACTCATAACAGCCCAGGCACGCCAATCCAGTGCAGATTCACCGAATTTAGATTTCGATTCAGACCAAACCTGTCTCATCAGAAAGGCTGGAAGTAAATTGCATCAAGGCCTCGTTTACATCCATGTCAATGACTCTCTTGTGGCAGAAATCAGCTCTGAAGGGCTCCAACAGATTGTTTCCACGGTGGAGGTCTTGTATACTGTGAAAGACAAGTCCAAGTCGGAATGTAAGTTAGTATCATTCACTCCTTCCATTAAGCCTTCTTTTCATTGGGCACAGCTAGTTCCCCAGCATCAGCAGGTTTCGATGGTTATTTCAGAGTAGACACAAATCATCAGCAATTTCAAGCAGTAGTAGGCCCTATTTGACGAGGTGACAATCTGTGTACATACACAAGCCCAGGCTCAAGTTTCTTCAGCTGCTCAAATTTATTGACGACAGTCTGGAGGTACTTAGGCGCCAGCAGGCGTTCCTGTGTTGACACCACCAGCGCTTCATACATTTCGTTGTTGCTGACACTTGCTGTGTCAAATATCTCCTGAAGTGATGCCAAGGGGAATTGTGCCGTTTCCAAAGTGGCTTTGTCCACCGCGACAACCATCAGTTCAACATCAGATTCTGGTAAGCCACGGCAAGATATGCCAATGTCCACTGTCACTTCAGTGTCTGGCAGAAGTGCTGCTTCAGGAACAGACTGCGCATGCTTGCACGAGCATAAAGCTACTGGTTAATATCTGACATATCTCTGCAATTTGGAATAAGGACCTGTTCACTAGAGCGGAATTATCATGCTTCTCATTTTGCATCAAACCGTGCCTGTGCTATATGACCAGAGTCACACGGACTAACCAAGTCAACTTTCAATGCTCCATCTATCTGCCGGATGGGTAGTATCAAGAACATGCTGTGGGTGGTGGGGGCATTGATGTCAAATGTTGCAGTTGAAGGGATAGTTGCCAATCTCTTGGATAATAGTGTGGATACTTGTCGAGGAACTGCTACAAGCTACCACATACAGGAGCAAGCACAGCTTATTAGAGATGATGTCATCTTCAAGCCAAAGGGAAGGTAAAGCAAGCCCATCTCTGCAACTCAGCCACCGATAGAAGACTGCCAGAACTTACAATTTGCAGTGCACAGCCTTTACTACACTCATCTCCAATTGGGATAGAAATTGAGGTTCTTGGAAATCCATGCAGCTTGAAGGTCTTCATTTGACGTCCATTCGTTGGTCCCCACATTGTCAGGGCCCAAGCATCAACATATGGTGTATCGAAGGAGACCACCGCTGTGTCTCCTATACTGTATTCCTCTTTGTCCAGTATGCTTATGAAACGCCCATGCCAGGACAAAGGGCAGTCTTTCCATTGCTGCAATAGAAAGGTTGTGTGACTGTAAGTGCTGCAGCAAATTAGCCAAAACATCCTCACATGTCAATGTCAAGGTGTAATACTGTCTATGCAAGACTACCCACCCACTCATTACTATGTATTCACCTGCTTGGAAGACCCTAGTTGAAGGGCACTGCATATCTCAATGCCAGATGCATCATTGAGGCAACCTCTCAGAAGATACTGGGCCACTTTGCGCATCTGGAAGCTGCACAAGGAACCTGCATGATGATGACCAGGTTTTTGTAGTTTGCTACTTGGATCCAGAGTCGTTGCATTGGTGAGGCAAGTAGAGACTTCCTTTATTTGCGACGTGCCATTTGTGCTTGTCCGATTGACTAGCAATGTCAATTTAACCACTTGTGAGTATACATCTTCAACCAGTAGGGGTCGATCTATCAAAGCTCTTTTCAAAAGCACTTGAACACCTGCATGGAGGGTAGTGAGTGAGCAATGCTGGTGATTGTGGCATCCTTGGTAACATTCCTGCATCAAACATGCAATGAACGTCCAGACGTTCTGCATAGTCATGTGATGTCATATCATGGATTGCACCTACGGCCTCCCTCTAAGCTATGAGCAGCGGATATATAGCTTGTGTTCTCACCAAAGTGTTGCCCAGGCAAAGGAAAACTCTGTGTGAGCAGTAGTGTGAGACTGAGCTCGCTCTTGGCTATGGGTATGTACAGGTGCCTGACAATCATCTCCCCGCTAGGGCCCACAACTTTTGCTGTCAGCCAAAGAGATTGTTGTGCGAATTCTTGGCTAGCTATATGCAGCCTGAAGACGGCCGATCCCTCTGACGTGCAAGCAATGGAGGTGGAACCAGGGTTGGTTGAGGTCTTGCTTTCACTTTCCTTGGCAGCACAATTCTCTTCCATGAAAGTGATCAAAGGCCTGTCCTCCATTGCAGTGTCAATTTGGGAGCTAGGAGCTGTTGTCACTTCCCAACTAACTTGGATCATAGCACCCGCCACAGGTGCACCTGTGTAGGTCCTCATCTTTGCAGTGAAACTCAGACACTCTCCAGGCCTTGCCACCACTTGATCCGCAACGAGGTCAAGCGTCAGAACAGGTGCTTGCTCTCCAAGTACATGGAATTCTGTTGTAGTCAGTGTCACCAATTTATGGTCATATAGCAAGCTTGAGTCTTGCCCTGCCTGCAGCCCTGCTGTTGCTCCTGCCATGTTGCCCATGCGCTGCTCATATGCTGCAGTATGCCAGGAGGAGCCAAATCTGTCATTTTCTTGAGAATCACTACCCCTCATCTCTTCTTCAACATCTTCACGTGAATGTCGTAGCTCTTGCCACGCTGCAGGCTGCATGGAGGGCTCCATGGCCGTTGCCTCAGTTGTCATAACAAGCTCCATCATGTATGAGCCAGGCATGGTGCCAGCTGGTATGTGGATCTCTGCTGAGAAGCTTCCATAGGTTGGATCAAGTACAACTGGGTGCTTTTTGAAGGTGGTTGATGGCCTCACTCTAACATAGAAATTGGCCGTCAAGGATGAAAGCTGCAACTGAGGATCACAACGCAGACACGTAAAAGCTCACTTGCAGAATTGCTCAGTCAAGTCGACTCCGCCGCATAGTACAATGTGATAGCGTGCCTAGCCACAAATCTCATGGACGCTGACTTGCACCTCTATCCTGCAATTACAGATGCAAGATGCCAACAGAGGACTGCAGTCAATGCCTATCGATGTACAGGGCCTACTCACACCAAACCAGAGGGCATTGCATTCGCACCTCAGAATGCTTCACTTGGCGCACATACCCTTTCACCATCAAGCTCTCATTTGCATAGTACATGAGTCGATCTAGAATCAGAATGGCTGTGTGACGGTCTGATTTGACATGCTGGTCAAGAAACTGGTATGGCATGGACAGTTGGATGGCCTTCATATCGTGCAGAATGAAAGCAACATAACTCGACTCGCAGCACTCCGGTAGCTTGAAAGAAGCCAGCCCCTTCTCATCTGTGCTTCTTGTGAAATTCATGTTCTTTCCTCTTTTGCGCTCCCATGGATTGTGCTGCAACCGTGATTAACTCATGGAACCATCACTGTGCTTGATGTAGGTAGATAGCATATTAAGATGACAAGCTTAGGGATGAAGCACCTGCCTGCTCATTTACACTATGGGCATGCATCTGTATGAGTTAGAAAGCAGTTGATTATTTGCTGGTCGCTTGAGCTCACATGGAAACATGATTGAATACATTTACTAGGTATGCATGGTCTTGACCACAGCCCAATCTCAAGCTGGGATGTACATGCTACAGCATAACGAAATGTAATGGCATAGAGCAGAAAGCATTAAGGGTAAAGAGGCACCGAGGCTTGGATGTATAAGGCAGCCAATGACCTTTATTAAGTGGACTTGCGCTTTCTTGATGGGGCTCCCTGTCTTGAGATCAACCACCCAAAAGTGAACATTCAGGTCCTCAAAGAAGTATGAAGCCCCAAGGCCTGTCTCCCCTATTGTCATCAGTCTGTGATTCACCAAAGTCTCCTCCTCTATGTCCTGCTCTAGCTTTTGCAACGTGAAAAGCCTGCACTTGGCAACTGTGAGGCTAGTCATGACATGCTTTATCCATCCTCTTTATAATGCATCTGTAATGTGGAAAGCCAGCCCAAGTAAAGCATGACTTGATTCAGTTACATGCCCTGTAGTCATTGCTCATATACTTTGGGGCCTGTGCTTGGTAGTCCCTTCAAAGTCCTGCATTGGTGACATCATGCAGCACGGGTGTTGTGAAAATACATCTACGAAGTTGTACTATGGTAGCAGCAGTAGTTGGAGGAGGAGAAGGCACCCTGAAGTCCCCAGGAGCCTACTAGCATTGACAGGTGTTATTTGCATTGCCTCCTCAGACATGAGGTCAACCTGCCAAAAGACAAACAGCCACTGTAAGAAATTTTCCAAGGCATTCTGTATAGAAAGGAGCAGATTTTAACTCATGACCTTATGGTGAAGGGTTGAGGGTGAACAACCCCTGAAGGCAAAGCAAAAGTAAGATGCTCAACAACAAGGTGCTCACAGAAAAGTCAGGAGGACGTCTTGAGACTCCCATTGCGCGCCACTCATGGAGGCCAGGATTTAAGCTCCACTTGCTTAATGTGCTTACGTCACCTTCAATATTTCAAGCTCTCACAGACAGCAACCTGAGATATGTGTCAGATGATTGCTGCTCCTTGATGCAGCTGCTACTTCTACAGTCCAAGAATTGCTCTGCAATTCTCTGCATAAACCCTGTGAAGGCAGAGTAGCAGCAACAGCGCAGCTCCTAATGGCATGAACAGACCTTGTTGCACGAAACTCTACAGGCCTTTGGGTGAAGATGGGCCAAGTACCATCCCAACCTGTTCCCTCCTCCAACAAAGGTCCATGTAGTGCCGCTGCAAATGCCCATCACGTCAGGACTCTTCGGGTTCTGACAGCAGCCTGCCAACATCTGATGATACTATACTGGCTTGTGTAAGCAGGGGCAGTCTGGTGTTCTGCCAATCATTGTAGCAGAACAGCAATGACTTGTAATACCATAATCGCTCCAGGAGAACTGCGGATTGGGTGCATCTGTGAAGAGCAGAGATGCATTGGCCATGTTGAATATGACACTCGAACTCTCCAAAGGTTGCCCGTATCCATCTATTACAAGGCTCGTGTTCCGAATGAAGAGCATCTGTCATGCAGATCATGTGAAGATCAGCTAGGATGCAATAGCACTAATATGATGAGTTTGGTTGAGATGCAACATCAATGACACTGGTGTGGAACACACACTGGTGTATGGCATACGCTCAATGGTGATGGAGGCGTTAGACAGGAGTACTGGACAAAGATAAGCTCTTGAGGCCAATCAGACAATTCATGCTCACGTATTTGCGTCCGCATTCCAACGGAGTGTGAATACAAATGGAGCCTGCTGATAAGCGTGACACGTTGAAAGGCAGTGGCATGCCATAAGTTCCCTTTCCTCTCAACTCTTGCACAACAAAAGCTTCCCTCAATGCCCTCCTTGTCACAGCTGTCCCTAGTCCATGTGGGAGGTTGAGCACAAGGCGACGATAGCTGATGCACTCACAACAGCAAAGTCAGCAAAATTAAACCCAATGCAGGAAAACATGTCAGCATACGTTCCACTAGTTGATGACGAGCAGTGCCACCCTCGGTATAAGATGGACGCTGACAAAAAATCACGACAGACTGAGTTACTCCTTACAAGACTGTGTTGTAATCTCTCAGATGTCGTCGCATCTTCCTTGGAAACAAGTAATGGCTGCTGATATCAACAAGCGGCCTTGTCTCCTTAAAAAGTGGGATCAAGAATCTGCAGAGTCCTGTGATCTTGACACTGAAGGGGGTGCTCATTGGTCCTCCAAGTGGGTGAAGCTTTGCACCCTCTGCAAATGTCAGCCTGTACTCTGACCCCCACTGTAATGCACCTCCTACAGAGCTTGATGTCAGCTGCACAATCACAACCGATTGTGCATACTGATGGGGCCTATGGTCCTGAGAGGACCACCCATAACCGACTTCTCTCTGCATCATGCTGTATGTCTGCCATGGCGAAGCTAGCCAATCTGGCGGATCTTGCCACCTTGTGACGTTGATTTTAAGTTGAGACGTAGCAGCCCCAGAAGTGGGCAATATCTGGCAAAAACGCAGTGGTAGGCATTGCTGCAAATGAGAGATAGTTGGGGTCCTTCCAGAGCAATTATTGTTACGTGAGTGACCAGACCTACACAATCCAGCAGCTCCGGTTACGCCATTGCAGGTGGAAGCTAGACGCCACACTTCTTGGCTGAGGGCTGAATCCATACCCTTAAAGCCTCCTGCACCCGTGCAATGTTGACAGCGCTTGAGAACGTGAGGACAAGTCTGCAGACAAGCAGCCATTTGATTGTTAAAAAGACAGGAGAACACCTGGGAACATCCAGACCAAATGCAGCCTCTTGAGTGTGGGAGATGGACACAAACGTGATCCTTGTGAATTCAAGGGATGTCGCCGTGAGAGGGCTGCGCTTGCAATGCAGAGGCAGGATGATCTGATACCTTCCATCAGGGGGCACTTCACGAGTGGCTGACAGTTCCTCATGATGGCCGCTGTAGCACTGCTGGCTTGACCACATGCCACCCTGCAAAAGTAGAATCTTAGCAGCATGATGCACACAATCGAGTTGCAGCTTGGCGCACGGAGGTTGAGGGCATATGTATTTATACTATACATATAGTATGTCATAAAAGTCAGTATGTCACTCAGTTTAAAAGTCTTCATGCACTGCGTACTGTGAAGTTGGTGGCACTGGTGGATAGAACAGTGGCCACACTGATATTCAAGGGCCTTGTGTGGAGTATCAGCTTGTGGTCTCACAATCCAACGGTATCCAGCCTGCAGTCACATGTTGCCTGACTATTCAGTTGCCATCGACAGTATCCAGCCTGCAGTCACATGTTGCCTGACCATTCATTGCCATCACGCATTCTAACAGAAGCTGGATCAGGTGAGTCATGCCTAAGTGTTCAGAATTAGCAGCAATGTGGATCCGAGGCCTGAGCAGTCCACTCACTGACAACCGTCAAAAGAGGTGTAGTTACGACAAAGATTTAGTGCGATGGTCAGATCAGGAGGCCAGGTTTCATCAGGGTCAAATCTGAACACTGAGGTAGAGACCCTGCATGATGCGGGTAAAGTGTGTCTGAGGAGAGGACAAACGTGACATTCAGTCGCAAGGTTGGAAAAGTGGCTTCATTGGTACAAAGAAATTTGGCAATCTGAACCTTCTCGATTAGCAGCAACATACGTGCACCACACGAAGACATATGTGGACCCAACACTGCTGCTGCAAGTTGGGAAGGATGTGGCTGACCAGTGGTATTTGCCAGGAACTGGCTCAGAAAGAACAAAAGGTTGTTGACCTCCGCTTCTGCCGTGGTCGGCACCCAGTGCTAGGGCAGCCTTTGTGAAGGTCATCTGCACTCGTTAGAATTGAATTGGCTGCAGGCATTCGAGATGGAGCAGTTGCTGTGATAGTGTATTGCAAACTGATGCGAATCTGTCACCTCAACTGTTGAGCCGAGAGTACTAGAGAACTCCTGCTTGACATGAAAGTATGGCCATCTAATCGTAAGAGCCCCAACAAAATACACCACACCACCCTTCCAGGATAGATTGTGTGAAACACGCGCAAAGACTCACAGTAATCGGTGTCCAGCCATCGAGTTCTGGTTGTGACATGTCGCTCATTGGTGCTGGCTCAATTGACACTATCCTGAAAGGAAGCAAGCCTGTAGCAGCAGGCAGGAGGCAGGGGGACACACTTAGGAACAGGCTAATACAGCTGCAGGTGCTTCAGCTTAGCAAAGAGCAGCACAGTGTGTAATTAACGTGCATGGGCTGGTATATCCTATACCCTTGCTTCATCTCAGCAGCATAGAAGGGCAGATGATTCTGCAGCACCACGGCACGCTCAGTCAAGTTACAAGGCAATCTGCCGACGCAGAGCGGCTTGGGTCACTGTATTACCAGCTCCAGGACGAATGCAGCTGATGACAACTAGAAAGTACAGGCCTGCAGCAGCAGCACCACCAGCCCCTGCATGGCCCGAGAGACGTTAGGGGAAGCTCAATTGACTTGGGCACTCGGCAGAACAGGACGAAGCTGACGTAGCGGCTCTATGGCGGCAATGCACCAGGCAGCACTACAGCAAGTGCGCAAGAGCGCGTGTGCTGTCACTGCGGAGCGTTGGTGGTCACAGTGGCATTCACTTCGCTCCTCGCTCCAAGCTCCAACGGTCATGACGACGCAGCAGGCGACTGGAGCCAGCTGCAGTCTGGGTGCTTGCACACCGGAGCTGGCCTCCCGGGCCCAAGGCGACACCAGCATTCTCACACGGCAGGCCGCACTCGGTGGCGAGGCTCACCCGGCCAGCCGGTGGGAGAACGACGGCGCGACGCCATGGTCGCAGCGGCGCACCGAGCTGCCCGCGGCGGCGAGCTCGCCGCCGCCGCGCCCGTGGCGGGCCGGGGCAGTCACCACGATCAGGAGGCAGGCAGAGGCCGGGTCGATCTGTGTCGTGGGAGTTGGCGAGGGGGTCTTGCCTTCTCCACGAGGGGCCTGGCGCGGAACGGGCATTGGAGGTCCTTGGTCCGTTCTTTTTGGACTGGCGTTTCAAAGCACTCCGCCCTTTTAGCATGGGGCTTCCTTTAGTGTGGTGCGCTAGATTCTGCCCTGAAACAATGTGTTATCTTGGATTGGCTTCCCTTTCGCGTCATGCGCACCGCGCGCCTTCTCTCTCCTTTGATCGGGGGTATTTAGAGTCCCCCTTAGCCAGCTCATTACCCAGTTGACAGGACATTTGTAAGGCTAGAATTGGCCTCCCTTTCAATTTCATGCGCACCGCGCGCCGTCTCTTTCCTTCGGGGCTTACAAATGGTGGGGGGCCTGGGCACGGGAGCCCCGACGGGGCGCCCCCCCCCCACGGGGGTTTGGCTAACCGGGTGCACCCCGCCCCTTTGACCCGGTTAGCTGGGTCCAGCCGGGGGGGCGGCCGGGTGGATATACCCCACCAGCGTGTGAAGGCGGGCTTGCGGCCCCGCGGGCGGGCGGGGTCGCGACTCCCGTTGACTCCCTCCACCCGGTGAATTCCCTCCCCCATTCCGTCGACTCTGTTGCCCCAGGTCGCCGCAAGCCGTTGGCTGCCTCCATGGCAATCGCCGCTTACTTGGCTCGATCGAGTCGACTCTCCGCCCATCGATGGGCTCGCGCCGTTTCGCTTGTCGTCGAAGACACCTTCGCTTCTTGACAATCTTGAGCCGACTGCCGCGCGCCCACCCCGCTCCCCCCCCTCCTCCCCCACTTGAGGTTGCTGAGATCCTTGTCCAGAGTCGTACCTCAAGTGCACCATCTACCAATATCTACCTACTTGGATAGCGTTCACAACCGTTTTGCCCAACATAGTAAGCGCTTGCTCTTATTATCTGACACCTAGGGCACATCAGACTACCAAGCTGTCATGCTCAAAGTGCAGTGTGCATATCTAAAGTGTGTGACTTCTTTATGCATCATATGAGGCTGACGTTGCAGATTATAGGTTCCATTTGGAGGGTTGCCCAGATGAGCGGTACAGATTACAGCACCTTTGCCATATGCAGTAAAGGTGCTGGCTTCATGAGCCGCTTGACCAATAATTCTCTACATTCCAATACAGTTCCTCAAAGAATGTGGGCACAAGTCATGGCTTGTGGTGCCTGTGCAGCAAAAGTTTGTGTAGAATATTGCATTCCACTGACCCTCAACTGACCACCTCTCGAAGAACCATCAAAAGGCTGTGTTGGCTTTTGCTTGGGCAGCAGCATTGTCTTGCTGAGGATTGAAGTCAGGTGCTCCGCTGCTGCTGGCACTGGGGTTGGTGCCAGGTAAGTGCAACCACCCAGATAAACCACGGCCCTTCAAGGAGGCCTCAATGGCCTCCATGCGCTGCTTCAATGTCCCCACCTGCCGCTCCAGCTCTGCATCCTTGGCTTTCAATGCCTGCACTTAAGAGATGCAATGAAGTTGCTCCTCAAATCACTGAAGTTGTCGTAGTGTGTTCCGTGTCAGGTGGAAAGTATTTCTTAGTCAGGACTTGGACCTATTGTAACCACTGTTCTTCCATTGCAGCCTTGTATGAAACTTGCACTTAGCACATGATTGCGCACACCTCGCGCTCTTGTCGGCGAGCCTCCTCTTTTCTTGACTCAGAGATGGCACTTCTTGATACTTCAAATATGACCACGCTCGTCCCAACCTGTGAGTGCACGCCAAAGTGCAGACATATCCAGACGTGTTGAGCATGCACTGTGGAGAGTGGCTAGCAAGTGTGCTCCTCCTAGGTCAATGTTGCTTGCCCACTCCAACATGTTGCCCTAGCTCTCAGCAATTTGTATCCTAGGCCCTTTAGACTCTACAATTCTGCTTAAGCAAAGATGCTCTGCCATTTTTGCAAAGTGAAGCTTGCTGGGCATGGTGCAATACCGAGAAGATGATTAGCTCTCCAACTAGGTCTGCGGCAGTGGACACAGCCGCCTCCTCATTCAGGGGCTTGACTGCTATGTCGGATGTCACGCCATAGAGCTGCCTTTGCAAGCTGACATTAAGCTTGTGATACCCCTGCAGGTGCACGACACATCAACTTACTGGAACAATAGGGCAATCATGTGTGCGCACTTGTGCAATTGCCTAGACATGAGCAGAAAGACCACCATGCCACAAGAGGATCTAAGTTGGTGCCTAGCACGCAGATACCGTGACGAGACACAGTATGGACGCATCACTGGTCAGCGGTGCCAAGGCTCAAATAGAAGCCAGTACACAAGCACTCAAGAGGCGCTGCAGGCCCATCGAAGGTGGCCCTCTTTTCAGAGGGCACATCCCCTTGTTGCTTCAACTCTGCCTCGTTCAAAGATTGAGGTGCCAGGCCTGAATCGAGTTGCCAACTTGCAAATTTGCATGGCTGCACTGTTGAAGATGAGTAGGAGCAAGCCAAGGGGAGGAGCCTTGACGTGCCTGCGCGAAGTTGACGATGGCTTCCCGGAACTTGGGGTGGCTAGCAGCGCGGCGCTTCACCTGCGTGGCCAGCGGCTTGCTCAGGGTCCGCAGCAACAGTGTCCCAAGCTTCGCGAAGGGCAGAATCATGGTGTCGCCTTCGGCGCCGTCGCGGTAGCCGCCGACGCCGCCACTGTTACCGCCGGTGGCGCGGCTCTCATGCTCCCCTTGCTGCGTCACTTGCAGGTGCCCCGCACTTAGGCCCAGGCCTCTCTGCTCGACGTGAACCTAAGTGCCAGTGCGCTCGCACGAGCCGGCCCTACGCGAAAGCCGCTGCCGCCCCCACCGCAGGCTTCAAGTGCGCAGCCTGCTGCCACCGCAAGTGGGTTTGGCCAATCGAGGTGCCGCAAGAGGGCCAACGCCAAGCCAACGAGGGCAGAAGCAGCCCAGCGCCGGTGGCTTGAACGACGAAAGGCGTTGCGCGGGCCGAGCGCCAGAAGCACGTCGCAGGGGGTCGGGCCCGCGAGCGGCGGCGGCGGCGGCGGCGGCGGCGGCGGGGGTGCGAGGCGGGGGCACGGCTGACCAGGCAGCTCGTAAGACGAACGAAATGAACGAAATGAAGACGAACGAAATGAAATGGAGACCGAGCCGAGCCAGTACACTTTTTAAAGGCCCCAAAACTAGTGACAAAGAATGTGGCAAAACACGGATATGGTCGAGGCACTGGGCTACGAGGGGCAAAACACGGCTAGTTTAAGTCGTTTGCCACTGGGCGCGGAGAGGCTCTGGAGACGGGATAGGCATCGGCCACTCCCACTGATGCCTTGTTAGACGGCCTCCCCGTTCGAAGCGGAAGGTCCCGCTTGCGCAACGGGCACGTCAAGGCAGCTGCTCCACCCAGCTGGCTGGAACGACCGCCCGACGGCTTCCCGCCCATCAGGTGGCGCCCTCCGCACGGCACCGCCTCGCCCAGGCAGACGGCCGCCTCACCTGCGGCAGCTTCGTTGTGTCCCGCGACCTCCTAACAATCTCCGAACTGGAAGTGTTCCCCAGTGCTTGCCTTTGATTACCACTGTACTGAATGCCGGCGGATCGCCAAGCTCAGGCTGCCGGCGGAGCAAGAAAACCGGGATGACATTGGGTTGGGGAAATCCAACGGCAATGTAGCAACAAATACTGCAAGAACAATGTCCAGGGGTCCGAGGGCGGGTGAAGAAGGCACCGTACTCTTCATCTCGGATTCCCCCTACATAGCCCGACGGACTGCAGGTCTCTCGCATTCTGGCCTTACTGGCCGTGTGGAATGTATGGCACGGACGGCTTCTCTTCAACAATCTGTTCATAGGCTGTCGGCGGTTAAATTTTGGTCTATCAATGACAATCTCATCGTTTTAGGGTTTAAGGCTTAGGCTTAGGGTTTAGGATTTAGGGTTCAGACCGACATGCTGTTGTTCCCCTGTCAATTACCCAGTAATGCCCGTCAACAGAGCCACTGACGGGCTTTGTCCAAGCCAATGTTGTCATTTACTTTTAAGGTACTTGCAGATTTGCCCCCCGTCCTCAATACTACAAGCATGTGTTGCTCTTGTCAGGTACATACCCCGTTTCTTTGACATAGAATTCAACGGCTCTTACCGCGCCTGCAACTGGAACTGTCCACTCAACGTTCCCCACTCAACGTTCCTTGAAGGGCAAGACTACATCAGCTAACAAAATGTTGCAGGCAGGCGACATGAACAAAAGAATGCTGTTTTACAGGCAGCAGGGTGCCTTCTCAGACAACGTCATCCTGCCATCCTCCACTTGCACAGATCATGTATACTACACAGTAGCCAACGTAAGGAGATTCATGACTTACGATCAAGGAGTCAATGCGCGTGACCATGTTGGGATGACAAGCAAAACCTGATGACAGTATCTTTTACTCTCTATAGTAAGAATCTCCATTCAAAGATTGACCTGATAAAAACACCAGTGAACCACTGCATCATGCATTGTGTCCTTCGACAGTAGCAGCACGCTCATTAGATGCCCATAGACCTGGGAGCAAGGGGAACCCGTAAAGACGCTGGAGGCCTTGTATACTTGGTTGATGGTGGCAATGGATAGGCATTCTTGGCGCCACTGCTTGTGTCAAAGGTGAGCCAAAGCGAGGCATCAATGAAAGCATAGGAGATCAAGTTGCTGAGTTCTGCAGGTTTGTGATATTTTCCGATCATGTTGTTCACGTTGGCAGCTCCAGGCCCCCAGCACGCATGCTGCGTGCCAATGAAAGGAGAAGGGGATCAGCAGTGGCCTGTTCTATCTTGCAAATAGCTGTAATGGTGAAGTCAATGCTGCACTGGATAGAAGACCAGACTAGCAACACCAGTGCTTGATAATGTGAACACCCGGAAAAGCTGGACGCATGCTTACTAGTGACAATCACTGCCTCAGCACCATATCAGTAGACACACCAACCTTGATCATCGTTGACGACTTTGCCTGTTTGACTCGCAAACCAACTGTTCCCCAGGTTCCTAGAGTGATCGTGTCATCTAAAAACGAGTAGGCAAAGATGATGCGTGCTGCTGCACCCCATGCCCTCCCAAGAAGTGCCTGCAAGTAGAGCAAGCATGGTCCACGGTGTGTGTGTGTCATGCAACCAATGACAGGCATGGCAGATAATTGTCACATGTCTAAGGAAGACCTTGATTGCACAGCTTCTCGGGCACGCTATGATTCCCTCATCATGTGTGGCGCCTTGCCTGTTGCTGTCTGCTAGCTGGCTTGTTTACGTGCAAAGACCTTCTATCAAACAACAGCAGGGAATACAAATCTCTCGATAGTCGTGGAGAAGCCTGCGAGACTCCTGTGACATTGCAACGGAGGAAGACGAAGCCTGTCGCTTGTGAGAGGTCACTCCGAGCTTGTGCAGTGTAGGCACCCTGTGCTCGGGCATACAGCGTGCATTCCTGCAATATGTACTGCACACATATCAGAGTGAAGGCAGAAATACACATGTAGTGCACACATGCCTGACTAGATGCAGAAGCTTAAAGCTCTCAGGCTCAATAGTGTGTTCTGTAGAGGCTCTTCGGAAGTTCTCTGCAACTGTCTGTACATGCGCTACGACCTTCATCAAGTTCTCAAGTGAGGCCTACTAGGCGTCCACTGAAAACCATCACGGTGCAGCCATACAGTGCAGTGAATAGCGGAGCTAGTACAAATTGTGCAGCTTGGCATTGGAGATGCGGTTAGCGGACAGAAATATACTCACGTGCAGCATAAGTGCAGCCCCCAGCATACTTCTAAGAACGTCAAACAGGCTTCTAGAAGACTTACTGTTGCCTACTCAGAGGCAGCCAACTTAAGTCCATAGCCTCAGCAGTACCAGCCAAGCACATCAAGCTTGTTGGCTGTTCACATAGTACATACGAACCTCGTATATACTCGTGCCATTTCCAAAGATGAAGTCGACAGAGCCCGCGAAGTAACAATATCTGAAGTAATGACGCCCCTGGCCTCCAGGAGAACACAAATGCATCCGTAAGCTAGATGGTTGTCAAGCCGCTAAGGGACACGGCCTGTTGTGCGCCTGATGCAGGTACCACTATTTGTAAGATACCACATGCTGTCATGCATTGTCATGGAATGGAGGTCTTGAGCTGCTCACAACAGAGGGTGCACGTGACTAGGCAGGAGGCCAGCTTCTGTTCTTGGCATGCACGCTTGCCTTCTGCAGCATCTTGTCAAACACAAATCGGCACTACTTCATCATTCTATCCACTTAACGCTCTTACAAGTGGACTGCAAGTCGACACATACTTGATGATCACTGCAAGTGTCTTGCCATCCCAGGAAACGGCAATTGTAGAATGCAGCCATATCTCCACTGATGCGAAAGGCCAACGCTTGATGGGTTCTATCAGAGGGTGGTGCTGGACGGTGATCGTTCTTCATCAACATAAAGTAACAATGAGTAGTTTCAGTATCCTGTCTGTCAGAAAGGCTGTCTGAAAGACGAGAATAAAGCGGTACTGAGCACTAGTATTCCAGTGAAGCACTAATTCCTATCACTACAGCCATGCCAACAGTGGTGAAGCTGTTGCGATATCTTGATCAACAACAATTTGAGTGAGAGGTATATCATCCTCAGGCCAACCTGGAATGTTATTTGATAAGCAGTAAAATGAGCTGCATCAACACACACTGAACAGGACAAAAAGGTCCCAAGTACTTTGCCACTTGCGATGGGCATTCCGGCCCAGTCACTGTAGACAATAGTAGTGGTAAAAGCGTCCGATCCCCGCAAAGTTATGAAAGGCTTACTACTCGGTATGTGCACCTTCTCGCTGCGGAGCACAAAGCCAAACCGTTAGCCAGTCCTGCATGTATTGTTAAACACATGCTGCGAGAACCTGGAGAACAGCCACTTTGGAGAAACCTCGTCAAGTCACATCGTGCACAAATTCGAAGTCGAAGATGAGGCAATGACTTTATTGTGCATCCATTCAAGGTCTGGAGATGCTGTAGTTGCTACACGTGCTCTCGATAAACTAGGCGTCAATCTGTTCTCACCGGTACATGCCTGGCTTGAGGACGATCACCACCTCCGAGGGGCTGTTAGCAGGGACTGCATTGATGGCTTCTTGTACGCTTGTGTGTGTTCCTGATCCGTCCTTTGCCACTACATACTGTGCACCGGTTCTGACTGTTTGAGTAGGTTGTGTCTTGTGATGTCGGTCAGCTTCCACGTTGGGAGGGTGGTGGCCCCGCGTCACAGCATCGGCGCCACCAGCGGCAGCAAAGAGCACGTAGAGTATAACGAGCAAGCTGCTCATGCAGCCGGTGAACCAACGGTTGCCACACACGTCCTTGCTGAACGTCGCAGACAAGCCCAAATGCATGTGCATGCTGAAGAAGCTGGTCCAGTCACAAGCAGGCTCAGCCAACGACCTCAACACCCGACGCTTCCACCTCCAGTGCTCGGATCGGGCAACAACGGCGTGGTTCACCAAAAGCGGCTTCCACCGTGGGCAAGCGTCAATATCCACCCTTCAGGGGTAGCCCGCGAGGCGATAGTAAAGGCCTCGCTGGCAGCGCCGTGCACGCGGTGATGCCTCGGCGCAGCTCTGGAGGGCGGCAGTGAGAAGTGAGCTCTTCCAAAGGGCGCTGGGGGCTGTGAGAAGCCAGCCCAAAAGGAGTGCACGAGGTCCAAAAGGCCAGAAGGTGCCATAATTAGTGGAGTTCCCATCATGATCAGCCGCCTTGGCGCTGTCCCCCCTCTTCCCCTGGCTCCCGATGGGCCGGTCCCAATCGGGCCCCGGGCCAGGCAAGCTGTCGCAGGTGGTACTTGACCTCATGTCTGACTTTTGCTCAGCGCAACCCGGGTCCATGCCGGCTGACTCGACACCGCCAGCGTTGACCGGGCGTCCGGCGCGGCACCATGTGGGCGATTCGGTGGCCGATGCTGCTGCCACCACGCGGCACCGTTGATTTCCAGGGGATGCTCCCCCCGCCGTGCAGGTGCGCGAGTGCCCCCTAGCGCGTGCCAGCTTAGGGCCCAACCGAAGTCGCCTCCTGAGGTCTCGAGGGGTGCATATGAGTTGCGTGCTTTTACATCAAGCGAGCAGCTGGGCTGTTCTATGGCGACGACGCGCGTCAACCAGTCGGGCCAGATGCTGGATGAGGGAGGACCATCTCATACCGTAGCCACCATAAGTATCCCTTCGAGTTTTGGACTTCGAATATTTTATTCCTTTAATCTGGGCTGGCCACTCACAGCCATCGCCCTCTACTGATGTATTCTTCTTTCTCTTTGTACTGTAAATCACGGCTATGTTGGCAGGCTCTGCCCTCGTGCGTGATGATATGAGGACCAACTGTGCCAGGGGCATATTCAGCAGGAAGCTTGGTCCACCAAATGCAGCTCCTTGTAAATTTCCTCAGCCTCAACTGAATTTGAGAGATGCGATCTAGCTAGATGCGATCTAGCGACAAGGAGTCGTGCGCGAATGCTAGCGGCTCGTTGACGTTTGCATCCAATCATGATAGACAACGACATTTCTCTGAGATCGTGCTCAGTGACCAACATCAGAGAGACCGTCTGAAGATAGGCTGCTAGTCAGTCGGGCCCACGTTTCGAACAAGCTCAACTGTGTAGCTAAGTTTTGGCGTCGCAAGCAACAAAGGCAAGAGCGTAGACTCATGCAGTGATGCAGTGCCCTCGATCACAAGACAACGACGTTGGTGCAGAATCAACGACTTCCTGACAAGAAGTCTGACATAATCAGGCCTCAGACCACAGCCTTGACCAACTGAATCTGAAGGTTGGTCTTCTACTTAGGTCTTTGGTTCTATGGGTTGTGAGTTATAACATGCAGCATGACAATGCTCACGGCAAATCCTCACGAATTTTCACGCGGAGCAAGCGAAGGTTCACTAGCTGCTGCTCCTGCCCATGGCTCAACGCCCCTCCTAAAGCGTGGCGCTGGTGCAGGGTGGATCTCAGCAAGATGACGAAACTTGCCAAGCGGACTGCTTGAAGAACTGACGCTTCCAGTAGAGGGCGGTGGCTGTGAGAGGCCAGCCCAGGAAAAAGAATGAACAAACTTCGAAGGGGCCAGAGAAAGCTCTAAAGCCCACGGTGATTCAAGTATCCACGAAGCACTCAGTAAATTCTGTTGAGCAGCCGCAGGTCGGAGACAATAGTCTCCCAGTAGCGGGCCCCCTCGCCAGAGCCAGAGGCTGCAGCCAATGCGCGACCAGCACGCAGATGCAACGCGCGTGCCATTGACCGCTGCAGCGAGACTGACAGGCGCATGCGATACACCTGAGCGAGAGATCCTGCTGCGTTTAGGTCTGCGGATGTCAGCCTCCAACAGGCTCTGCTCGGCCTGCTGGACCACCCGGCACTCCATACAACGCCTGCCGCCCTCCTCCAATTGACACGCCCCACAGGCAAGGGCGGCCTTGGCTGCCGCTCTCTGGCTCACCTGGCTCGCGCGGCGCACCTGGGGTGTTGGGCCCAAGTGGCCTCCACAGTCCCAACGCGCTTCATCAGGAGGGGTCAGCCAGTACTGGCACCAGCAATAGCTGGCGTGGCAAATGGGACCCTGCCCTTTCAAATCTCCCCCTCTGACGTTCGCAGAGACCTTCTCCGCTCCTTCCCATCACTTGCGGCAGATCAGGTCGACTTTGCAGCGTGGGCAAGATGCTCTGACATGAAGGCTCAAGCTCGCATTTCAAGCGCAGCCAATGAGCAAGCCATGAGCCACCTCAAAGCTCTGCTCAAGGATGATGGGAGTGGGCTCTCTCGTCTCCACTCCATCAGCTCTCCGGGGGCGTCGGAGTGGCTCGACGCTTTGCCGATTTACGAATCCCTCCGGCTCTCCGACTTCTTCCGGACGGCTGTCCACCACCATCTCGGCCTCCCTCCACTTTGTTTGGCTGGCATTCGACAGTGTGAACGTCGTTCAGAGGATGAGATATCTTTGGCAGCTCACATGCTTCGATGGTTTGAGGGAAGTGAACGTGACTGCCTCCCACAAACTTCCCAGTTCTTAGAGACGCTACATATGGCTTGGTGCGCGAGGCAGGTTATAATGCGGCCATGGAGGTGCCGGGCATTTTGCCGGTAGTCCAGAAGCGTGGCAGGCCTTACGTCAGGCGTCTGGATGTGGTGGCCACCCCCCGGAGTGGTGGGCCTCGTCTTCTCCTCGACGTCGTTCTCATCGACGCATTCCAACCAGGGGCACCCACACCGACTGTGCCAGGCAGTGCGACACATCATGCGGAGAGGAAGAAGGAGAGGCACTATAATGACCACACCCGGGGCGACCACTTCTTCCCATGCGCCATGGACATATACGGCGACTACGGAACGAAGTGGTCTTCCCTCCTCCATCGCCTGGCACTGCATGTCGATGCCCGCCGACGTAGTCGGGCGGGTAGCTTAGGGCATTCTAGCGTCCCGCAAGCCATCGTTGCATGCTATAGAATGCGGCTATCATTGAGTCTACAGCGCTCCCAGGCACTCGCGATACACCAGCGTGCTGGTCGTGCATTAGCCCAGGCTCATGGCTTCCGTGGTGGTGGTTTGGCTCCTCAGTATAGCTTGTCACATATGCATGTGCTCACTCGGGGATATTAGTGTCCCCCTTAGCCCAGCTCATTACCCAGTAAAAAGGACATCTGGAAGGCCAGAATTGGCCTCCCTTTGATTTCATGCGCACCGCGCGCCTTCCCCCCCCTGCGTTGAAGTCAGGCTGCTCCCCGTGGACTGCTTGGCTTGGGCCCCCTTCCTACTTAGTACCCGTCTCAGCGATATCTAACGTTGTTAGTCGCGCAAGGATTCAGCCGACAGCTGAGCTGATTGGCCTTCTCTGGACTAATTATTACACCCACGAATCTATCCGACGATGAAGCATAGGCTCCAGCGTTTTGTTCCGCAGTCGCCTCGCCACCGCTTCTGCTGCCGCCCCTCTCCTGGGTGGTCGAGTTGCCCTTTCTGCTGGGCTTCCCTCGTTGCACGTAGAATGCCTACAGGCGTTGTGCACGGGCCAGGATTCAGCCGACGGTCAAGCTGATAGGCCCTTCTCAGAGACCACCTACCTGCCTAGGAAGCAAGCGCGGCCAGATTAACTGGTGGCTGGGAGAAGTGGTCTGCCTAGTGGTCAATCCAACCATGGCGGTTGGCTCCAGCTTTCGCTTTGAGGTCGCATCACACCGCTCCTGTTGCGCCCCCCCCAATAGTGAAACATAACTAGTAACAGTGGCCTTTCTGATCCAATCCCTCCTTGCGCATATCATGATTTTCTGAGTGTAGGCATTGCGTATAGGTGTTGGCTCTTGTTCACATTTTTCTGGCCGATGTAAAGCGGTTTTGTTGAGCGCTTCAATATGAACTTGATCAGAAAAAGGTTTCCCATAGCTCACCTCAATCACACCACAGAAATGTGAATCATGAAAGATCATGCAAGCAACCAGCTCAGCCTTGTTAGTCAGATCGACATGAATAAGCCACCGGCAGAGTTTAGCACTGACAGTCCCTTGGGCTCCAGTCTCACTCTGTACACATGCAGCATGCCAACAGCCCCATACTTTTAGGCTCACTGAGATCCAGCTTATGTGAGCTCGATGCGGCTACGTTCGTTAAGTACATGGATGGTGCTTCCTGCCATATCGAGTGGCCAGAAGCTGGGCCACATTGTACTGGCACGTGAGTATGCCAACATACTCACGTGCTGTGAAAGTATTTCATGTGTACCCTCCTGCTGCCACATTGACAATGTATGCTGCTCTTCTCCCTAGCCAACGAGGTTCTGACCAGCGAAAGGCTGTGGGCACATTTCGTCGTTACTCAAGATGGACTAGCACCGAATCACATTCTTTTTGGCTGACAATTTGGTATGGACTTGAGGTGACATTATCGATGCTTGAAGAGCATTCGGCATGACATCATGCAAGTTAGGCCAGCCATCCACTCGATACACTTCATACTGCGTCAATGCTCTGACAGCCTACGCAAGCAGCAGAAATGTGAGATGGCATGAAAACAGAGTGATCGTTATAAGCCACTTGTCATTTATTCAGCAATTAAGGCTGCAAATAGATTCGCAATTTTGGCACTTTTGTAGTCCTCCCTGAGTGGCATATACCTGCACATCATAAGATGGGTAGTCTCAAAGAGCTGAGGCAAGCAATGGCAAAGAGTAATGCATTCCTGCAATCTGAGACATACAATACCAACAATATGCAGCGATGACATTACCTGAGGCGAAATATATACGCGGAACAAAAGAGCCATTATCATTAAGAATTTACTAACTAGTCGTAAAACATTTACCGAGCAGCATCTTTAGGGTCGATGCGGCTTCCTTCAAGGAGCATGGGCAAGCTTTCAGGGGCCACGATGAACAAGTTCACGAGTCTGCAACTCTTATGTGATCTATCAGTAAAGCACCAGAACGTACTTGGTCACAAAACCTAAGAGCAGCAAAGGGAAGGACTCTAGACATCTTCTGGAGATGGTCACGACCAGACCAAGCAGAAAGTCTGCCAGGCTTTACGTGGGTACTCCCTGATGATGTCAATGTGGGTACTCTTAGAGGAAATAGCAGCAGGTGCTCCCATCAGGACTTAGACCTACTGTGGTTGCCTTTGAAGGATCATTTTTCATATGTTGATCGTGAATTGCAAGGTAAGATGCCCACAAGGAGATACATAACACCAAGTGAGAATAGTACGTACTGGCCAAGGGTTTCAAATTTCTCGTCAATTTGGGGGGCCTTCAACGACCGCACAAGCTCCGTGTACTCTGTCACGTCTCTCTTCAGTCTCAAACCTCCACTGCAGAAAGAGCAAGCACTGATGCTGAAGAACAGGACATACATGTGCCATAGTTGCAAACCTCTTTCATAGCACAATGTAAAGTACACTTCCAGAGATCCTATCTGAAGTTGAATCACTAGCAAATCTTAATCCTCATCAAGCAGAACAGTATCCTCTCACACCCTTGACAACATCAGTTACTAGTGGTGTGCAGGCATGCTCGTATTTGCCACTTGTCAACAGTCAAGACAGGAGACATACCTTGGGCTGAATGTAAATCGCTGGATATGTGCGATGATGCATTTGTGTAATCGATCACCCTGCAATGCAGGACAGAAGGCAGAGAGGTGGAGACACTCAGCTTCATGCACAAGCTAAGGAAGAAAACAAACAGCGATATCATGAGATTAGCAACGAAGAGAGAGTCCTGGCTTATTTTACATTCACTCGGACAACAAAAACTTTGATGAAGGAGGCCATCTGCTGGATGAATGTATGACAAAACCAGGTATGATATGGCAAGTCCAAAAGTGACAATACCACTTCTGCCATGAAGGCTAGCTTGTTAGGACCCTCAAGTGATCCCTGGCCAACATCCAAAGTTCTTCCCACGTAAGCAGCAACTCTGCAGTGAAACATGACTTAACCATCTGTAAGCCCAGACTGCAACTGACAAGAAGACGACAATTACCAAAAAGTATGACACGACTCTCACAGCAACGAGATTTGTCAGTACCTCAAGGAGCTCAAGGAAAAACATCGCATCACATCACAAGATCAGTAAAGCGGATGATAGCACCAGCAGGAGCATGTCAATTAGAATACTGCTATGCATGAACCAGACAATGCACAGCACCAACTAGGGAGCACCCCAGCATGGCTTGTATACTGACGATGTGCAGGCCTTGGTTGGACGGTGATCAGGTACATTCCCGTCCTCAGGGGGTCTGAATTCGGCCACTTTCTGCTCAGTCTGTAGTAGTCTGTCCACCTGAAACCCCCCTTAGATTGAGAGGCTAATTGTCAAGAAGTTGCACCAGAAATCTATGGTTCAGGTGTGTATATTCTGATGAATTTAGCTGTCTACGTCTCCAGCTCTTTATATGACAAGCTCAGAAGACCAGCGTGAGTCTGATCTCATTGACTTCTCGTTGTGGACATGAAGCTAGGCTGAATTTTTCACCTCGGCAACAATTGTATCAACACACAGCTGCAGGCCTCTCAGAGCACCCTGCTCAGCATCAGCCATGCTTAGCCCCATCTCTTCAATGCAGGTGGCATGTGCTCCTGGTTTGGCGATGAGATGCCTGGCTATTGTGTTTGTAAAGTGCTGTTTATGCACAGATAAAGGAAAATGCTATCAGACCATGTCAATGCAACTCATGATGACATGGCATACAGACTGCTATATCTCAGCAAGTGGTTTTCAGACTTGGTAATGGCAGTACTGCAAAGTATTGTAATATTCAGGGAGCTTCAGTTATTTGTCACCTATGCAAACTTGAAGCAGGAACTTTATTTCATAATGCACAACAATGTTGTGCATGCAAAGTAGAGCAAAAGCAATCTGTAAGCACAATTCACCACTGATTGTGAGGCAACGCAAGGTCCCCTCAACAACATGTTGCAAGAGCAGAACGACCGACCTGCTGTACCATGCTCACGATGGTAGTGGCTCGGTGGACAGCCATCATGAATGCTCGAACACTATTCTCTCCAGCCGCTGCAGCACCTTCAGCCTATTACACAGTACATGGACAGAGCAGATCAGTCATGCTACTGACAGAGTCATATACGGGTGGAAGCACGAGTAAGTATATTAAGTCCCTTCAGAGCCTGAGACCCACTGCAAATAACAGTGTGTATCAGCAGCGCATTCTCGCCTGCCAAGACACCTATGCTCAGCTAAAAACAGGCAAGTGTCACAGTCTTGCTGTCTCAACCTATGACAATCCCACTTGGGTTGAGTACCAGCCAGTCCCAGGTAGCTTGTCGCACATCGACGAGGTGGACTGTAAGTACTCCTGTCACGATCTGAGTGAGCAGTCGATTGTCAATTAATGTCATGCAAGTACGGGCATTACCGCGGCAATAGCTGCTGCCTGCACTCGCCAACTGACGCTCGTCCCCAAAGTAAACTTGTCCCTCTGGATTGCTGCTTGGTGAAGCTCTTGTTCAGCAGCCTGCAGGCCAGCCGTAGTGTACTCCCTCACCTAAGCTTGAGGAGGGAAAGCTACAGTCTGTCAGTAAGTGAGATTGGGTGAAGCAAGTCCCTTGCCAGGCTAATTGCAAGGAAGGCCACGCAGTTTGCACATCATTACACCATATTCAAGCAGTAAATAGTTGGTAGCTAGGACTCTTCATGCAGCGAGTGCCTTCACGGAGCTGCATCAGTCTGATTCTATGGCTTTCGCAAGGGCAGTCCAGTGAGCGTGAGGTACATCCAAGCACTGCAAAGGCTGCAGTCCTCACCTGATCAAGGAGTGTGCCAAAGACTATCTCTACGCTGTCTGCCAGGGCAGTAGGCTGTACATACAGACAAATGTAAGGCTGGTGTTTAAATACAGTCACCAGCATCATGCCTCAAGGTAAGCCTCAAGGTGAGTGATGCTGATAGCGTTCACATGTCAACATGATAGCAGACTACAGCGCTTGCTCAACGTGCTGCCATTGCTCCTGCCTGGATGAGCTTGAGGGTGGGGCATCAACCTCGTGTATGAGCAGTAGGCTCCTTGCAACAGCCTCCTCGTTCCACCTCACAAACTCGCTCACGACTCCCACCGACAGAGCGGGCTGCGCTCCCGAGCTCAGGCCGGCAGGGCCTAGGCCGCCCCTTGCCCTGGCTCCCCTGATCAGGCTTCCGCCGTGCAGCGCTTCGGCCTTCAGTTCCATGTTCTGCTTTCACAAAAGCACGATCATACAAGAGGACCTTAAAACAACGTCAACTAGTGGTCCAATCAAACCCTTATGCAATATTGACTACTGCTTACAAAGTGAATACATGCTGGCACGTTCATGACAGCCTGGTCGGCAATAAGGTAGTACATGGCCTCATACCTTTAAATCAAACAGCTGCTGCAAGGAGTTGAGTTCTCGTTGATGATAGGTCTTCAGGTGGCTTGAGAATAAGGACTCGGCAAGACCTTCACATGTTGAACGAGAGCCTCCCTTAGCCATGTCATTTATCTACTTTCTAATAATGTACCACAAAATCAAATCATGAGGGCACGCAAGTAAGGACCTTCTATGTCCAGCTCGCCGCATCCAAGGCTCTTCAGCTCCCTAGCCAACTCCTGAGTCCTCTCATAAGCAGCTGCAAGTGTTCGCAAGTACTGCATAACAGAAGTACAACAAAGCGCCAGTCATGCCAGGGAGCTTGCATGCTGTTGCTCGCCACAACATTTTCTACCCGTCATACCGACAGCGTGACATATTCAGTAACACTACTCAGTACAAACCACTCTACGTGAAGGTAATGAAATCCAATCAATCCAACCCAACCCATTGCAACTCATTCCAATCTAACCAAACCCTATCAAGTAGACATTCAAAATGCATGTGACGTATTGCTTTTTGACCACCGCACTAACTCAATGCATGAGATCCCCCTCAGTGCCACTCAATGGATTCACAGCAAGGGCACTAGCTTTGGTACTCACTGTCAGGAAATCAAAGCCCTCCGCCTCCTGCTGTTGATAGTCAGGGAGCATCTTGTCCAAGACATTGTATATTCTCTGCTCCAGAATACGTGAGACAAGCAGGGACATGACAATATCTGGTGATGGGAATACTGCAGCAACTGTAGTTGCTTCCTTTTTCACCGTATCTGCACAAACATCAGAAGCTTTGAGAGCTTATGATATATCCTACTAAGAACATGGAGTACAAGGAAACCCAAACAAGGAACCCTGTCCTGAACTTCACCAACTTCTGTGGTCAAGATGACCCAATATTTCTGCTCACCTACAATCTCTTTGTACAAGGCTGACAAGCCCCTGGCAGGATTGTGAAAGCCAGCATTTGCCGCTCCTACTGTATCTCCAATGGCCATCCGATAGTCACTGTTGACGATGTCAAAGTCCATGAACATCGGCCGGGAAGCTACATACCTATGCATAGCACTGGTTCCTCTATTGAACTGCACTTCAGAATGCAAGCAAATCTTTACTCAAAACCCAGTGAACCTGGACGCTGTCGCACCCAAAGTGAGCTGCATTGCAGTGTGCACAGTGAAGGAATTCGGCATAGCAGACACTATGAGCACTTCTCCATGATGCCTGCTCATAATAGAGACAGCTAGCCGACCTGATTTAGGATCTTGGCACACTGTGCCATTGTGGCCAGTTCACGCCTCTGTGAGGCAGCATCAAACTTCGCAAGCAACCGGTTCTCCAACTCTGCAGGTTGCCGTGAATATTCTATCATGAGCCTCTTGACACTGACTATGATTGCTACTTCAGAAGGAGTGCAATGGGATGCAAGCAGGGCCCTCCTTAGAAAAGAATCTTGTTAGACACGGTACAGACCACATGGACTAGCAACAGAGCTTACCATTGCAGTAGTCCTGCAAGTTTCCCACTGCAACTTCCAAGCCTGGGCTGGCTACTGCAACACCTTTTACTCGCCCTTCCCCAGCCAGCCGTAGACTTGTTGAATCCTCTTCGGCAAAAGATCCTGGATGAAGAATGACACCCAATCTAAGCGTGCATCCCAAAGCTGCAGCTTGAGAAAAGGCAGCTGATATGACATGCAACCATTCAAGGGCTGGAGGCGCATGGCGAAGTACTGAGTTTTTGAGCAAGTGCTGCTGCCTCTGCGACTCGCTTGTCGTCAGAAAATACTGGTGCCAGCCGGAGGAGGTCGCCAGGGCTGTTGTTGAAGTCCATGAGATACTGAGACAAAGTGCCAAGTGTAGCGTGTGCAGGAGTTATAGGTACGCAAGTCGTGCAGAAGAATGACATCCTAGTGGCAATAGCAAAACAGAGGTCGTCGACAGGACAGGAGAAGAATAACACATTGTGGTCTAGGTGCGAGCTGCTACTGTAGAGGAAGCTGCCTGCTCGAAGAGAAATGCCAGTCACACCAGTGGCGCACCTTGATGGACTCTATCAGCTGGCATGCTGCCTCCCTCTCAGAATCAGCACTCTGGAACATCGAACCAGACCCATACATTAAGCAATCTGCTTGTCAAGCCTCAGTGCAGGCTCCTTGCATGCAAGCACTTCTTGCTTGAACTACCTTTGCAGGCCGCGCTCATCCTTCAGCAAACGACTAGCATTCCCTCTGTCTGAAGACTTGTTGCACATCATACGGTACAGCATTGCACCTGCAAGTGATCCCCAATGCGGGCAGCTGTTTGGCTGACCCCAGAGATACGCGTGTCCAGGCGTCCAAAGCTGTGAAAGAGGACGTCCACGCCCTTTTCAAGCTGCACACATCCTCACAAATCCACATACTGCCAGTAAAGAATTGGAGACAAAGAGTGGGCATAGCAGCAAACATGCCGGGAGTCTGGCAAAGGGCGCGACAAAGCGTGGACGGGCACCTCAGTCAGCGTCTTCTTGTGCTCGTAATCCTGCGCTGATACCTCGCTCTGCAGCTTCGACAGGCTGTGGTCCACCTGCATGTGCCATACGCTGCGTCGCCGACTGTGAGCGTCACTCTGCGCAAGACCTGCCACCCAACTTCTGGTGGAGAGGCGCCCCGCGCGTCGTCTCGACAGCAGGCCAACAGGTCAAGCGCTCAGGCATCAGTTGGCGTCTCACATTTGGCAGACCCGCGGACCCCAGTGCTCCTGTCTGTCGCATTCTAGGGTTTAAGGGCGACACAGGGCCAGATGCGGTTGTGGTTTGTGTAAACTGTAAAGCCCTTCGGCCGTTTGGTCACGACGCTGGCATTGTGTGCCGCCGCTGCGGCCGCCGTCTGCTGCAGGCTGCTACCGGCCTGCTCGGCCCGAATGGTGGGCCGGCGACTTTCGTTCACTCGCCACGACCAGGACCGGCTTCGGGGCTCCCCGGGGGCTCCCGCGGCTCTCACCTGCTCGCCGATGCGCAGCAAGTCGCGCCGGACGTCCCTGAAGACGGGGAGCAGGCGCTCGACCTCGGCGAAGGACGGGCCCGGCGGGCCGGCCCAGCCGCCAGCGGCGGCGGCGCCGCCGCC